>CM037876.1:285241933-285739837 GCA_021292165.1 Shinisaurus crocodilurus | reverse complement strand
TTCTGTCTAAACAAACATGCATAGGATTGTGCCCTTAGTTTGGATTTTTTGCAAATTCCTTTATGGCCCTTAATGTAACTAAGCCCCACAGCCCCTTCTGTGCATTCATTCAATGCATGAAGGGGTCGTGTGTTAGCCTTCCTTACATGTTGGACATGCCATATCTGAAGTGTCAAAACTCTATTCCTAGAATCATAGAATCATAGAAAAGTAGAGTTGGAAGGGGCCTACAAGGCCATCGAGTCCAACCCCCCCGCTCACTGCAGGAATCCAGGTCAAAGCATCCCCGACAGATGGCTGTCCAGCCACACCTTGAATGCCTCCAGAGGTGGGAGAGCCACCACCTCCCTAGGTAAGCTCGTTCCATTGTCATTATTGCTCTGACAGTCAGGAATTTTTTCCTGATGTTTAGGTGGAATCTGGGTTCCTGTAACATGAGCCCATTATTCCATGTCCTGCAAACTGGGATGATCGAGATGATCTAGGGGTGTATCCAAACACCACAAGGCCCCCATACCTGACTTGGAGACCACCTCTTCTCCTGTCCAACCCTCTCTCCTGGTTCCACAGGGTTAAATAAATGGGGATTATTCCCTACGGAAATGTGTCTTTCTTCTGGACATCATGAGAGGCCCACGCTGGCGCATATAAATTGAAGACCTCTTCATTATTGTGTAGTTTAGGATTATTTTGGGATTTCCTTGGTTTGTCTCTTTTGTGCAGCCTCTTTTATTTCCCTCTCCCTTTCCAACCCTGCCCTAGTAAAGTTTCATAATTTAGAATCTGGGATTTGACTGCATACTTTGACAACTCAAGGATCTTTCCCCTCAATGCAAGACTGCACTCTGGAGCTGTATTGCCTGAAATAAGGGCTTCCATTGTCCGATATGGTGGAAGGTAGGGAGGGAATACCGTATTGTTCTGAGTATAGGCTGCTCCTGATTATAAGCTGCACCCTTGAAGTTTGGTGCTACTTTTTTAAAATTAATTTTTTAATGAGCGGCGCGAAAAAGCAACATCCTGCTGGTGGTGGCAGCTGCGGGAGAAAGAGGAGGTGGGGCAGCTGCGGCAGCTGCAGCAGGAGAGCAGCCGGTCGTGGCCCGGCACTGGACCCATAGAGACGTCGCCCCCGCCCGGAGAAGCTGCCACCGTCTGCATCCAAGCAGAGGAGGAGGAGGGCGGCAAGGCGGCAGCAGCGAGGGCATGCCGTACTGGGGCGCAGCCTGCGGGCAAGGTGTCGTCAAGAAAAGCCCGGGCGCGGCGGCCTCAGCACATGCCTCTCCGGGGGCGCCATGGGTCTCGGCCAGGTGCAGAGGTGCCGCCACCGCGGGAGCCACCACCACCGCCGTCCGCGCTGCAGTCGCCAAGGAGGAAGAAGGGCCTGGCCAAGCATGAGGCATTGAGAAAAGTCAGCATTTAAAAAAAAAAAAAAGATCAATGCTGCTAATGCTATACATCAGCACAGCCTTCCCCAACCCGATGCCCTCCAGATGCTTTGGAATCCAGCTCTCAGCATTCCTGACTATTGGCCATGCTGGCCAGGGCTGATCACCAGGTTGGGGAAAGCTGCATTAGCAGCTGATATTGTGTGATTTCCAATGAATTGTCAATAGGTAGGAAGTCTTGTGATTTTATCATTTCCTGACCTGAACTTCAGTATGACTCAACCTTAGTCTTACCCCATCATAAGCCCAACCTTAGTCTTACCCACAGCTTTGCAGTGACAAAGCTCTTATTCAACACCACTGCTAGGATTCATATGATGTTTTCAAAATCAATTATCTTTCCCTATGCTTCTTTTTATACTGTTAAAATCAAAAGATTAAAAGCTTTGCATCACACTATCCAACACACCAGAATGTGGTAATGTTGGATGTTCCCAGCTCAGTAGCATCAGCTCATCCTGCTGTGTCTTTTTATCCTGAGTCTACTCACCATGCCGTTGCAGCATCACACTCCATAATAAGAGGTAACCATGTTAAAAGTCTGTTGTAGCAAAAACAAAAAAGAGTCTCCTGGCACCTTATGTCATGATCCCAGGTCCTTGGACCTTCTGGTGTGCAGGAGGGGATTCTGATGAGGATAAGGCACAGGCAACTTCCTCGGGTGTAGGACAGTCAGTGTGTTATTCAGGGCCCTCCCCACCAAAGGACACATCCCTGCCATCGTCCTCTGGCTGTGAGGATGAGTACCCAGCAGAATCTCCATCTCCTCAGCCTCACAGAAGTCTCAGGCTACAAAATCAGGCAAGGGGCATCTGACAGTCCAGCCAGCTCCTCCAAGAGGGACAGAGCTGATCACACTACAGGTCTTGTCAGCCTACCTAAGGCTTCAGCTGGCATTACCTCCCTGCTGAGATAGCATCCTCCTATTGCTTTAGTAGGAGAGAGCTCTAGCAAGCGGGACCCACTTGGAGCTATCCAAGGTCCTGTTTTTTTCCTGCCTTGAAGTGACTGCCATCAGATGCTACCAGCTTCCCCTATGAGCCACAAGGAACCACAGAATGAGGCACCTTGAAACAGGGAGCAACCTGGTGCCCTATGGGACAACAAGTCCTATCAGCCCCAGCCAGCATGACCAGTAGTCATGGATTATGGGAGTTATAGTCCAAAAGATCTGGAGGGCACTAGGTCACAATGCTATATCTGCACAATACTGGCCACAATGTTATAATTGCATAATAGTCACTGCACATCATCCGAGCCAGTTATTTATTGGTATGGGGAATTGCAGTTTAGACCACTACATCAGTGGGGTGCCTTCTGTAGGTCACTGCACTCTGAAGACTCATCCAAATGTATTACTTATAAACATTATTATTGGACACAGGAGTAACTTGTTGTAGTCCATCCATAATGTGAGGAACCATCTTTAGAGGTGGCAGTGCACTTTTGCTAATAAGTGGGTTGAGAATTTGCCGGAGCCCTCTAATGTATGAGTACACAGACAAAAAATATTTATATGTTAGAAGGTTAAGGTTTTCGGTGTATCATGCCTATGTACCAGGGGGGGAAATCCCTGCTGTGGTAGCAGTACAGTATCCTTTCCTCCGACATTAACAAGATGAGATGAAACTCTCAGAGCTCACCTGGAAGCTTAACACACCCAGCTTCATTTCAATCCATTTTTCTATTGTCCCAAGTCTGAAATGGTTGTTATGCTTCAGTGCACAGCATGCATTCATATTAGAGCTGGTGGCTTGTCCTTTGCTAGATTGCAACACAAAGGAATCAGCAGAACCCAGAAAGCTTTCATTTGTTTGTACAGAGAGCTGAGATCATTCGAAGCAGTCTTTTGGGGCTTGGCATCGAATTCGATAGAAGATGGAGAGGAATCCCCAACTTCTTTCACTTCTCCACTGCCCTCCGCCACAGCCAAAAGTTCCCCTGCCACCCAAACACACACCTTCTTCCTTAAATGTGCAGCACTGCAGGAACAGCAGTGAAGGCAAGCAGCAACAGGGGAAGAGGGAGGGTATGTTTCATCCCTCTTGTCTCCATTGTGCCGGCTAACAGAGTGCCAGTACACAGTGGACCATGGGAGAGTTAGTTCTCCGATGGGTTTCTGCAGTTATAGGAGAACTTGGGAGAAATACTAGCCAGAATGACAGAGGGAGGGGGAAACCCTCCCCCTTCATCTCTTGCCACTTCCCTTTGCCGCTGTTCTTATACCACTTAACTGATTTAAGGGTATGGAAGGGTAGGTTTGGGGGGAGGGCAAGTGGAGTCTTTTGGGAGACAGTGGAGGGCTATGGGTGGTTTTTGCAAGCCCTTGGATTGGCTCTGGAATTTTCCCAGGAAAACTGGGAAATTCCCAAGCCAATTGGATGAGAGCTTCCGAGAGCTTGCCCATTTTTAATCACAAGACAGAAAGAAAGATGAATTATCCTGTGTAATATGCATCTTCTTCATCTTAAATTTGTGGTACCCGATATGCCTGTGCATCTGCCTTTGCCAATCTGCTCCTTGTTCTGAGTACCGGTTGACTTATCTGCATGCAACAGCAGCCAGTGCCAAGACACATGGATGGTGGATCTCTGCATTCACCTTTTCTCCCGGAGTGTGCTGCGCTTTCCTATGCCTCCTACAACATGCCTAAAGCATCTGCTGGATTAGAGCTTCTGATGACAGCATAACATAAAACATTTTATTCTGCTACTTCAAGAGGGTGTGCATAAATGCCTGGATGGGAGACTCCTAGGAGTCCTGTGTATGCTTTCCAATGAGGAACAGGATAATGATAAATACTATCTTGTCCCTCCCCTCCAAGGATTGGAGGGAGAAAGTGCAGTGGAGATATCACAGGCACTAGCCAATCACTACCATCCACAGCCAAGGCATTTGAAACTGTGAGAAGTAGCAAGGGGTCCCCACCACCACCATAGAGCTTGCCCTGGGAAGTATCGATTTGGACTTAATATGGCAGGGTTCCCCCCGCCCCGCCCCCACACACTCCACCTCAGTGATCATCAAATGTTAAATCTGTCTTCACCCTAAAAAGGAAAGGGGAAAGTGGCAAACTGGGCTTCCCACCTTGAAGCACCACCATCCATTGCATGGGGACGGGATATTGCACTACGTGCTACTACCAAGCACAAAGAGGAAGGTGAAAAAGCTTCTCCCCAGTTGCCCGGAAGAGCCCTAATTGTCTTCCACAGCAGTTCACATTGTACTCTCCAGCTCTCAGAGCTGCTGCTTCTCTGCAAGTTCATGTATTTGGTTCAGACTCCCACTTTGAACTCACACATCTTTTCTTGTGTCTTTTGGCTTCGTTATCTTTACTGAAGCTCTGATTCTGCAAAGCCCTCAAGGTCACTCACATCTGTCCCAAAAATGAGAAGACTCAAGCCACTCTTTAAGATTAAAAAATGCCAAGGGGCGTGTCTATGTTTGTGTACGTGTGTGTGTGTGTGTGTGTGTGTATTTATTAAAGGTCATAACAGCATTTTGAATCTTAGCTTCTGCTGGAAATCAATTAAAAGGAGGCATTCAAGTGCAAACCTAACCTTTGAAAATCTAACCCTAGGTGCTACTTTCAACTAGGGATTTGCTTGCATTTGCCATGTAGATCAGAGAAGTCCTTCAAGCGAGGCTCCTGCCTTTCCCAATGTTATGTTCTTTCACAAAGGGCTGCATCCAGCTTCTCTTCCAGTGGCGGGAGCATGCTTGGAGAGTTCTGCTCAGAACATTCCCACTGGCAGAAAGGGAGGCAATCTTCACCAATTCCCCTTCCCTCTGCAGCCCTTAGCACCTCTTCCGCCAACTTTCCAGAGGGTCCCCCAAATCTCAGGAGCTTCCCCTGGGTGGAAAGAGCCCTTGTATCTGCTGAAGACAGATTCTGAACCCAACCCATTGTGAAGAAACTTGCCCCTATACACCAGGGGCAGGCAACTTGTGTCCCTCCAGATGTTTTAGCCTACAACTCCCATCAGCCTTAGCCAGCGTAGACAATGATGAGGGATCATGGGAGTTGTACACCGAAACATCTGGAGGGATACAAGTTGCCCAGTCAATACACAAAGCGAAGCCCAAGATGCACAGAAGGCCAAGAATTCTTTCCATGATGGGACAACACCCATTTCACAAGTCCCATTCATACATTATGGGCACAGCCCAGACAAAATCAGGTGGTGTGCCTAGGCCGAAGTTCCTCAGAAACTTAGCAGGAAAAATTAAAAGTGGGCTCCCATTTTGCAGAAGGGGGTAAAGATTGGTTCTTGGGTCTGAAAAGGATGCCAGCTGTAAACTACCAAATGGGATTTTTAAAACACATTGCTGTCATTCCCATGAGAAAATCTTGAAAATCTGAGTATGAAATTATACTAAGGGCAGCCACTAAAATTGGCACGTTTTCAAAAATCAGCAGCACATTTTATGAGATAAAGGCGATACTAGATTTTCTTGGTAAAAGTTGTCCCACATAGCAAGGGTACATAGGACATTTGCTTTATTGTGGTTTTCCCTAGCCAGCAATGCATTATACAATATCCCTTTGTAATATGATCCGGCTTTAAATAGCACACAGTTTTGTCCTTTCTTATAATCCCTTTGTGCTTCTATGTGCTTCAGAGTCCATCTTCCCATTGTTCAGATCTTAACTTTGAAATTTCACTACAAACTGAAATATATATTCAAACTGGGGTGAATATATATATATAAATATATATATATTTGTTTGCAATGTAATGAAGAGCAGGTGAGAGTCCATTTAAAAGGTCAAGGCTGACATCTTAAGATGTGTAATACTACCCTAAGCTACTTTTCCAGTGCTTTTTACCTTGACATCGGATTATGAAATTATCTTAAAGAGAAAGTTTGACTCTCAAGAAGGGAACTGCTATCTTGGTAGCCTAATGCGGCCATATAAATAGAATGACAGTGGCAAGTGGGTCACTAAAGGCACAATCCTATGCATGTTTAGACAGACAAAAGTCCTACAACTCCCAGCATTCCCTAGCCAGCACTAGGACTTTTGTCTGCCTAAACATGTATAGGATTGTGCCCTAACAGCACAATCCTATCCTATGCAAGTCTACTCATAAGTAAGCCCCACTAAATTTGTTTGGGCTTACAGACACAGGTATGTGTCTGTAAAGATTGCAACTTTAATCTTCTAGTATACCACACTACCCATGCTGCATTATATGCCATTAAATGAACACCAATTCAGCTGTTTTATCCACATTACTGCAATACATTAGAGACTATCTTCTTTCTTGCATCGCCCATTTCCTTTCAATCACAATCCCTAATTTATGATGCAGACTTACATTATTTCTTTATTTAGTATATATTTATCCCATTTTTCTGTTAAAAAATATATTCAAAGTGGCTAACATAATTAAATACATAAAACATCAAGTTGAATAAAATCACAACTTGGGGCACAATCCTATGCATGTTTAGACAGAAAAAAGTTCTTCAGCTCTCAGAATTCTTCAGCCAGCCATGTTTACTATCTAAACATGCATAGGATTGCGCCCTTAAACAAGCATAGTAAAATACCAACCTCAGAGAAGCATTAAAATAAACCCATTAAACAATTCAGACACAGCTGCCTCATAGCAATCACAGGGCTGCTGAAA
The DNA here is from genome assembly GCA_021292165.1 of Shinisaurus crocodilurus. NCBI lineage: Eukaryota > Metazoa > Chordata > Lepidosauria > Squamata > Shinisauridae > Shinisaurus > Shinisaurus crocodilurus. Next base: position 285,732,753 of record CM037876.1, on the reverse strand, counting down.
TTTGTATGTCTTAAAAGTACCTGCCTAAACATAAGAAGAGGAAGAGCCTGGTAAACTTCTCCAGGGAGGTGTTCTGGTTTTGGCACCACTGCAGAAAAGGCCCTGACCATTGTATCTCTAATGGTTATAGGACAGAGTTTGGTAGAGCAAAGCCAATCTTTAGATTCACGCAGGTTCGCAAGAGAGAATGTTGTTCTTACACATGTACCTACCCGGTCCTTGAGATCATCATCTGAGGCTGTTCTCTGACTGCCCTTGGCTAGTGAGGTATGACGGGTAGCTGTGAGAAAAAGGGCCTTTTCAGTATTGCTCACTGGTTATGGAATGCCCTCCCCAGAGAGACCTGCCTGACGTCGCTTCTAATGTCTTTCTCTTGCCACATGAATACCTTTTTTATTATTATTCTCCCTCGCCTTATAAGCTAGGTTGTGGTTTTTAATCTTGCTTAGCTCTGCGGGCATTTTTGTCTCCACTTTCCATTTTAATTGACTTGGCTCTTTGGCTTTATTTTTTTTTTTTGCTCTCTGACTTAATTGACTGTTCTAATTTTATAGTGCCACTTTTATGTGTTGCTTTTATTGTATTTTTATTGTAATTGTATTTTTTTTAATGCTGTAAGGTGCCCTGAGAACTTTTATTACAGGGCAGCATATAAATAATGTAAATATAATTAATCAATCAATCAATTAATTAAGGTATCCTGTTCCTAGGCCATTGAATTCTTCTATAAAATTGCTCCCAGCAACCCTTTTTTGCGCATGCATACACACACCCTCTTGGCCCTCTTATCTCCTGCACAGGGATGTGTGAGGAATTCGAAAGGGGGGATTTTCTCAATTTGGCCCCACCAAGTTCTGACAACCCTGCGCTGGCGCTGACTTGCTCTGACGTGACTCGAGCCAGCACGCGGACTTCTGTTTTTAAGATGGGCCATGATTTGCATAATTCTTTTTTTAAAAAAGCCAAGGACATTTGTGCATAATTCAGGCCCCCACTCTGCAATGTGTGTAAATTGTGCAAATTGCCGGGGGGGGGGGGGCTGAATTTTGCACGAATCTGAAACTGTCAGAAAATTCAAGGTGGCCAAGGTGGAGTGTGTGCATATGCAGGGTGCTTGCATACTTCTCATGTTAAATGCTACAACAAGAACAGCAACAAGGACTTGAATCTAACGAGTCAGTCCTGATTTGCACAGTTTATGCACATTTCTGCAATTTGCGCAAATTACGCTGGAGATATGCAGTTCTCAGCTCCAAATATGTGTAAATATTTTGAGCAATTTCATGGAAGCCAGGGAAAAACCCCTGACTTGGCCAGCCTTTGGACGTCAAGTCAGAAATGTGTAGAAAGTCTGCTGAGCTCTAACAAAACAAGTTTTCCAGTATCGCACATCCCTACGTCCTGCATTTCTCCTTCCTACTGCCTCCTAATTCATGCACTGTATAACATCTTTCCCAGGGGCTTTATATAGAATCGTAATTAGGATCACTGGGGAAGGGCTTTAACTTCACACACACACACAGTGATCCTCATCATGATTGGTGTTTCCCCCTGCTATTAGCTGTGTGTGTATGCGCATGCATGGGTGGGTGGGTGTGAATGGGGTGTGTGTGAATGTGTATGTGTGAATGAGTGTGCATGTCTTGGTCCCACCCACTGCTGCCCTGCCCAGCACCAGCACCACCTACCTGTGTGGCCCCCGAAGGGTTCCGTAGCCACCAATGTGGCCCTTCACCCAATGTTGCCCACCCCAGTATTCATCATCTAGTGGTTGGGAGCAAGGTGTCATTGGTATGCTGATGATGCCCAAATCTCTTCCCCTTTTTCACTGATGCGGAGGCCTCAGTCTCAAAAGGAGTAACTGTTATCGGATCTGCTAACTGCATGTTTATCTACAGAGTGGAATCCTGGCAGCCACAATCTATGCCTTTGCAACCTCAGGGACAGACCACTGTAGCAGTGTAGCATGATACATTCAGGACCTGCTTCAAAGCATGCCCAAAAGCTACAGTGGGTGCAGAAGGTGGCAGTTCATCTCTTTGCAGGATAGAGGGAGGCTTGGCCACGTTCTACTGGTTCCTGGCAACTGGGCTGGCTATGGGTCTGCATCCAAGGCTGGGCCCAATTCTCTAATGCTCTTATGCATCCCATTCATTTCAAAGGGGGTTCTGCAGGAGAAGTTCCTGGTGGGCTGTGCACCACGTTCTCTAAAGTAAGGCCAAGCTTATTTCACACTTGAATGGGATGAACAACCATGACTTGTCATCTGTCTGTACATCTATATATATAAAAGAAGAAGTCCTGACTGACTGACTGACTGACTGATTGGCTGACTCATCAACGCCCAGCTCAAACCGTTTAATCTAGGAACGTGAAATTTTCAAGGAACATTGCTTTTATGACGTAGACACCCACTAAGGAAGGATTTTTGGAAATTCCATTCCTAAGGGGGTGAAAAAGGGGGCAAAATTGCCCCACTCTCATATCTCCTATGGGCAAAACAACAGGAGAGCAGTTATGCAAGTCGGCCTCACCTCATAATTGCTGCAGGAGCCAATAGGAGCAGTTATGCAAGGACAGGTTGCTTACCTGTAACTGTAGTTCTTCGAGTGGTCATCTGTGCAGTCACACATATGGGCTCTGCGCCTGCGCTGAGCTTCCTTCGGAAATTCTTTAGCTGAGGCGAACTGGGCGGGAGCCCCTCCCCCATCGTGCCTGCTCCTCAGCACGGCTCCCGCCCATTCCCTCAGTTCCCTGAGACCGCCTATTGCGGCCCCATGAACCGAGAGATACACGTTGGTGTAACCCCTGTTTGTCATGGGATTACACTAAATAACATATTCATAACATAATGAACTGGAGCGACGCACCCAGTCTCCACTGGCAGGTCCATCGAAATCGATAATGACGCCGAGCGGGGACGGATGGGTGGGTTGTGTGACTGCACAGATGACCACTCGAAGAACTACAGTTACAGGTAAGCAACCTGTCCTTCTTCTTCGTGGTCTCTGTGCATCACACATATGGGCAGAGTAACAAGCTGACTTACCGGTGGCGGGACGGCGGCCCACATCACTGCAACACCGATGAGAGGACTGCCCGGCCAAAGGCGTTTGCTTCCCGAGCTCGAAGGTCAAGTCTATAATGTCTTATGAATGTCGATGGCGTGGACCAGGTGGCTGCTCTACATAGCTCTGGTAGAGGGATGCCTTTTCCAAACGCCACGGACGTAGACTGCGCTCGGGTTGAGTGTGCTCTCACTGAACCAGGCAACTCTTTGTGCGCTATCTGGTATGCGAGAGTAATTGTTTCTACAATCCATTTTGAAAATCTTTGTCTGGACACAGGCTGACCTTTTGATTTGCCGCCATAACAGACGAATAGCTGCGATGTTTGCCTGAACGTGGCAGTTCGATCTTTGTAAAAAGCCAGGGCACGTCGCACATCTAGTGCATGCATCTTCCTCTCCAAGTCGGTAGTTGGGTTTGGGAAGTATGCTGGAAGGACTATGTCTTGGTTGGTATGGAATTCAGACACCACTTTTGGGACAAAAGAAGAATCAGGCCTGACAATTACTTTGTCTTTATGGAAGACCATATAGGGAGAGTCTTCTCTTAGTGCACAGAGTTCACTTGACCTTCTTGCTGACGTGATGGCGACCAGGAAAGCTGTTTTCCATGTCAGCAAGCGGTGGTCTATGGTGGCAAGCGGTTCAAATGGCTTCTGCTGGAGAGCACGCAACACTAGTGGTAAGTCCCAGCCCGGTATCAAGTTTTTGACTGGAGGGATGATGTTTCGCAGGCCTTTCAGGAACTGTTTTATTAACGGGTGAGTGAAGACTGTTCCTGTGGTGGTATAAGGTATATTGGTTGAAATTGCTGCCAGATACACTCTTATTGACGATAATTTTAAGCCTCTCAGCATCAGTGTGTGCAAGTACTCTAAAATTGTTTGAATTGGGCAAGTTTTTGGGTCCTGCCCCAACTGGGTCACAAAATTCGTAAAACCTATCCACTTCCTAGCATAAGACGCCCTTGTAGATGGCTTGCGGGCAGCTTGCAAGATACTACGGATGGCTATCGGCATGTTTTGTACCATCAGTGTCGAATCCTCCATGCCATGAGGGAGAGGCTCTTTAGGTCCGGGTGCTGAATCTTGCCTTGTGCTTGCGTTAGCAGCGTTGGGATGATTGGAAGCGACCGGTATTCCCCTCTGGAGAGGTGCAGAAGTTGAGGGAACCACGGCTGCCTGGGCCACCACGGCGCTATCAAGATGCAGTCCGTCCTGTCGGTCCAGACTCTCGAGACGACCCGTGTCAACAGAGGGAGAGGTGGGAAGATGTAGAATAGACGCCCCGACCACTGCATCATAAAGGCGTCTGTAATGGAGTCTGGATCCGACGCTGCTCTGCTGCAGAAAAGGCGGCATGCAGTGTTCTCCGAGGTGGCAAAAAGGTCTACTTGTGGATGACCCCAGATTGAGAAGATCCAATGGCGTATCTCTGGATCCAGCTGCCACTCGTGGGATTGCAATGACACTCTGCTGAGTGTGTCTGCCAATGTGTTGTCTTTGCCCGCGATGTGAATCGCCACGAGGGAGATGGATCTTCGAATTGTCCAATTGTAAATTCTGAGGGTCAGCCTCGACAATCTCAACGACCGCGTTCCCCCTTGTTTGTTGAGGTAGGCAACGACGGTCGTGTTGTCTGTCACTACCTGGATGTGTTGATTGTGCAGGTGTGACTCCAGTGCCTTCATGGCCTTCCACACTGCTAACAGTTCTAGCATGTTGATATGCATTTTGCGCTCTATAGGATTCCAAGTGCCCTGAGCTGTGTGTCCTGTACAGTGCGCTCCCCAGCCCAGGAGGGAGGCATCCGTTGTCAGAATCTTTGTTGGTTTCAACGGATGAAATGGTACACCTTGTACAAGATTTCTTCTGTCTGACCACCATAGGAGTGTCGCCTTGATGCTCCTTGGAATGGAGAGGCGAACCGAAGGACACTGTCTTTGAGGATTGTATGTACGGATAAACCAGTTTTGAACAGTCCTCATGTGTAGACGCGCATAACACACAACCTGCACTGTTGATGCCATGTGCCCAAGAAGGCGTTGGATCGTCCTTGCTGAGCTGGTTGTGGCGCGATATACTGATTTGGCAATGGAGAGTACCTTCTCCACTCTGTCTAGGGGTAAGTACGCTCGCTCGTGAACAGAGTCCAGTAGCGCTCCTATAAACTGAATTTTTTTGGTAGGAGTTAGTATTGATTTTTTGGCGTTGAGACACAAGCCTAGTTCTTCGAGCAGGTTCAGTGTTGTGCGAAGAGCTGACTTGAGGCGAAGTCTTGACGAGTCCACGACCAGCCAATCGTCGAGATACGGGAAGATCCGAATCCCCCTGGCATGTAGATTCGCACAGACTGCCGCCATGCACTTTGTGAACACCCTTGGAGCGGTGGAGAGGCCGAAGGGAAGAACCACAAATTGGTACGCCTCGTCTCCTATTTTGAACCGCAGGTACCTCCGACTGTCTTGATGAATGGCGATGTGAAAGTATGCATCTTGCAAATCTATCGACGCGAACCAATCCATCTTGCGAAGTAGAGGCAGTATCAACTGGATGGTGACCATTCTGAACTTCTTTGCTGTTATGAAGAAGTTGACAAGTCGGAGGTCTAGGATCGGTCGAAGTCCTCCTCCCTTCTTCGACACTGTGAAGTACCGAGAATAGAGCCCCTCCTGGAGGCGACGTGGGTGGACAGGCTGGATGGCGCCCTTCTGCAACAGAGCGTCCACCTCCTCCAACAATGGTGGAGTGGGCTGTGTGGTACTGATGCCGAGGAAAGGGGGGAGGACGTCGAACTCGATCTGGTACCCGTGCTGGATGATTTTGAGGACCCAGCGGTCCGTCGTGATGGTGCGCCACGACGGGAGGTATGCGGCAAGTCTGTCTGTGTAGGACACTATTTGCTTTGGCTCTAATGTCATGTCCTTTGGGTTTGCCAAATTTGGTGGTTTTGTCACGTCCAGTATATTTGTCATAGCCAGTTTGTTTGTCAAGTCCAGTTGATATTCCTTTTTGGGTATGGCGGAGGAGTCAAAGGCGACGTTTGCCTGCTGCCCCAGTCCTCCTAGTACCCTGGTACCTCGTGTGTTGGAAAGGTCTCCTTGCTCCAGCAGTCTGTCTGTCCTGAGAACGTGTGTCTTGTCCTCTTTGGTGGTACCTTGGTCGGAAAGGAGTTGAAGGAGCAGAGAACCTGGTCCACTGCCGCGGTTTGAATTGTTTTTGCCGCGGTAGGTTCCCAAGACCCATCTTTTGTGCAGATACTTTGGCCTTTTGAGCGGTATCTAATGAGTCGTCCGTTTTCTCATTAAAGAGACCCTCACCATCAAATGAGAGGTTCTCTATTCTGGCCTTGACATCATTATTTAGCGCTGTTGACCGGAGCCATGCATGGCGTCTCAAGGCGACGGCACCAATGAGGGACCTTGCATGGCAGTCTGTCTGATGCCTTGCGTTGTTCATTTGCATCGTCGAGATGCTCATAGCCTCCGCTTGTAGCGTCCGTGCTAGGTCCCTCCTCTCTGTTGGCAGGTCGTCACAAATGTTTCCCAACTTCTCTATTAAGAAGTGCTGGTAGCGCGCCATGATCGCCTGGTAGTTGCTAACCTTTAACCCCAGGGAACCGGACGCGTAAATACGCCTGCCACAGGTATCCAACTTCTTCCCCTCCTGGTCTGTAGGGGTAGAGTGTTGCTTAGAGGACGAAGACTGGGCTGATTCCACAATGATGGAATTTGGTGCTGGGTGCGAAAATAGGAATTTTACCCCTTCCGGTTGCACCTTGTAGAGCGACTCCAGTCTCTTGCCCACTGGTGGAATTGCCGTTGGGGTCTTCCACGTGTTCTTCACAGTTTTTAATAAGTAGGGCAAATATGGGACCAGCGTGGGAGATGTCTGTGTGGCCAGGATGAAACTGTATACTGGGTCTTCCATCTCTGGCTCTTCAGTTTGTGTCTCGATCCCCAGTGCCGCGGTCATCCTCATAATGTGATCAGAGAAAGTACCCAAGTCCTCTGTTGGGGAAGTGGACGTTTGGGCTTCTACTTGCAGATCAGGAGAGGTATCGGGCAGGCCTGACAACTCAGAATCACTTTCTGAATAAGGCATGTCTGAAGAGGATTCCGCTGCTGGTGCTTTTGTTTTAGCAGTGGCACTTAAGTGCTTTGTCTTTGCCACTGATTTTCCTGGGTTTTTTGCTGGGGCTGGACTTGTACGGCGTCGATCGCGACGTTCGACATCGAGCGGGCTTCGGTGTCGAGGCGAGCGCTCGGTGTCGGTAGATCGGCGACGAGACCGAGACCGACGATCGATGTCGACGGAACTCTCCCTGCGGCGATGGCGGCGTTCGATCTCGAGAGGGCTGCGGCGACGTCGGGACCGATCATGGGATCGACGGTATCGAGATCGAGAGCTGTGGTCGTCATCGAAAGAGCTGCTTCGATCTCGACGACGGCGGACGACATCGGGAGAGCTACGGTGTTGTCGAGATCGAGATCGAGATCGATCGCGTCGGTCCCTTCCTGCATCGATGTCAGCGCTTTCTCTCTCCCTTCGGTCCCGAGGAGGAGTGTGGCGCTGCTGGCGGCGTACATCGTCCCTTCGATAAGTACGCGCATATCGATGCGAAGAGGAGCGCGAAGACGAAGACATCGATCTCGAGAGGGACCTCCCGCTTCGGTGTCGAGGAGGTGTCGACGAGACGGAACGCCGTGGCGGGCGTACGCTCTCTGTTCTCGGAGAGACTGTTGGGACCGGCGTTGGGGATTCTAATATCTCCCCGTCCGAAATAGACACGACATGCACCGAAGATCCCTTGGATTTCTGGGGAGACGGAGGTGCAGAGGTCTGTCCCTTGCCTGTCGATGGCAATTTTGATCGGTGAGACGAGCTCGAAGCTGGTCTCTCGATCCTCTCCGGTGATGCCGACACCGCGCGGCTCCCTGTCGAATGGGCGGGAGTTGCAGGCTTTGAGAGAGGTCGGCCATGTTTTGGGCTTTTTGCCTTGGCGACATCTCTTTCCTTCCCTTCCTCCCTAGAGCGTTTTTTAGCTTTCTTGCTCTTTTGCTGGGAGGTGGTTTCTCCTTGGGCTTCAGACTGAGGCGTAGCCACCTTAGATGTGGTTGCCCGAGGCATAGAGGGGCCTGCTGCAGATAGTGTCTGCTGCCAGAGAGAGGTCTTTAGCTTTAAGGCCCTCTGTTTCCTCGTAGGCTTCGTAAAGGCCTGGCAATGCTTGCATTTTTCTACAATATGCTCTTGGCCCAAGCAAATAAGGCATAGAGAATGCCCATCAGCCGGAGGCAATTTAGCCTTACAGCCAGAGCACTTCCTAAAGGGGGCTTTAAGAGCCATTCTAAAGAAGAGGAAAAGCTTTGAAAGGAGATTAGGCCAAAGAAAAGGTATAGGACAATAGAACAACGAGGATAATTTTTTATTTTTATTTTTTTTTTTATAGGACAAAGAGTGGAGGAGAAAGGAGTAAAGTTGTGAGGAAAAAGTAGAGGAAAAAATACTATTTTTTCTATACTCAGCCGAAGAAGAATGGAGAACCTCGAAGAAAGACTATAGCAATAGGCGGTCGAAGAGGAACTGGAGGAATGGGCGGGAGCCGTGCTGAGGAGCAGGCACGATGGGGGAGGGGCTCCCGCCCAGTTCGCCTCAGCTAAAGAATTTCCGAAGGAAGCTCAGCGCAGGCGCAGAGCCCATATGTGTGATGCACAGAGACCACGAAGAAGAAATAGTCCATACGACACTTGGAATTTTCGTATGAATTCCTGCAGGGGCCAATAGGGGTGGGTATGCAAATCTCCCCTAGGCCATTTAGAATGTTTTCTGAGGGGGTGAAAAGGGAGGGAAACTTTTTAAATGACTGAATGACTGTTGTGTGTGTGTGTGGGGGGGGGCATCGCATAGGCTCCATCATGTTTTGATGGATCTACCCCAAACTTGGCACGGTCACTCTTCAACACCTGTAGACTCTCAGGATTAACCTGATTTTTCTTTAAGATCATATATTTCTGTCAGAAAAGTTTTCTGCTGCCAGCACCCAACCTAAACGTTACACTTTCAGTCAGAGAATGACTGTTGTGTGGGGGGCATCCCAAATCCTGTGTGTCCGTGTGTCTGTGTGTATGGGCATTTGTGTGCATCACATAGGCTCCTACACGGTTGGACGGATCCACCCCAAACCTGCCATGCATACTCTCCATCACCCAAGGACAAAGACTGGCGGGTTCAAATCTCCGAAAAAGCCATCACTGCGCCTGTACGGCCCAAAATAGATGATAGCCAATGGCATCACTTGGAATGTTCGCAGGGGCCATTCAGGAGCGGTTATGCAAATCACTCCAACGACATTTAGAATGTCTGTATGAACTGCCGCCACAAGGGCCCAATCAGGAGCGGATATACAAATCTCTCCTACGTCAAAACAGAATGTTCATATGCACTGCAGCCGGGACCTACACAGGGGGGGGGAGAGGAGCTGGGATTTCATTGTTGGGTAGTCCCGGGGGGGGCAAGCTGGGATTACATTGTTGGGTAGTCCCGAGGGGGAGAGCAGGGATTTAATTGTGTAGTCCCGGGGAGGGGGGACACAGGGATTTCATTGTGTGGTCCGGGGGGAGCAGGGATTTCACTGTTGTGTAGTCCTGGGGGGGAGCTGGGATTACGTTGTGTGGTCCCGGGGAGAGGGGACACAGGGATTTCATTGTGCAGTCCCGGGGGGCGGACAGAGATTTGATTATGTAGTCTCGGGGGGGGGGAAGCAGGGATTTCATTGTGCAGTCTCGGGGGAAAGGGAACAGGGATTTCATTGTGTAGTCCTGGGGTGGGGGGGAGCAGGGATTTCATTGTGTAGTCCCGGGGGGGGGGTGAGCAGGTAGTCCAAGGGTTGGGCTAGGATTTCATTGTGCAGTCCCGGGGGAGCTGGGATTTCATTGTGTAATCCTGGGGGAGCTGAGATTCCCGGGGGAGCTGGGATTCCATCATGTTTCTTTTAAAAACAATTGTACCAAATCCTAAAATCCACGCGAGCGAAGCTGCGGGCAACAGCTAGTAAGGAATAAAAGGCAATCTAAAATAGTGGGCTTATTTCTTCTTTCCTCCATGAGCTTGGTCCAAAGGCACATGACACAGCAACTTTTCTGAAGCTAAGCAGGTCTGTGGCTGGTCAGTTCCTGGTTGAGAGACTGCTTGGGAACCTATGTATACCACCTTGAATTCCATAGAAGAAAAATGGGATATAAATAGGCCTCCCTTTTTTCTTTTACTACTAAAGTTATTATAGTTATGCTTGAGTTCAGAAGCTGTTCCCCCCTCCCCCTCCTCCAATCCCTGCTTTTTGCAGGCAGTAAAAACATACCGTAACCAAAATATCATCCATTTGCAGCCAAATGAGGTAAACTAGATTTTTTTAATCTAATTTTTTTAACTTAGATTTTTTTTTTAAAAAACCCTTTAAAAAGAAAATTACATACCTCTGTAACAAATTAAGCAAATGCAGCAACTCTAACCCCTTTTCAGAATTGTGAAAAGCTAATTGGTTTTAGGACTTTGATAAGGAAAGCTGACAAGCACCTTTAACCTCCTTTGCAAGGTGCAATTTGCTTTGGAAAGTTCTTCCATGGGATGTCAGATGTAATTCAGCTGAATGCAAGGCAAGAAAATATAGGTTTTTTAAAAAGACATAAAAATAAATCAGGACTCCTTCCTCACTGTTACTTATTTCAGTCCAGACTTTTCTTGCATAAAAAACACAATTTTTCAAGAGTCACATAAGGACAGTCTTACAATGATTAGCCAAAATGTTTGCTTTTAGTACATTTTGGTTATCAAAAAGGGGCAACAAATCCAAAAACATGGTAATAATCTTTAGTAATGAAAATAATTTGCAAGCACACGGTTGCCGTGTAGATGGTCACGCTGATGGCTTCAGCAGTCAGCACATGCGCCAGGGTGACCATCCACTCAGCAAATGGGCCATTCTATGATGCTGGCTGCGGCACCGCCCACCTCCACTGCTGCTTCCTAATGACTAAGGTAAGGGCAAGAAGGCCTTTCTCCCTCTATCACCATGCTGTGGCAGCTGGTAGTTTCACCTAGCGAACCACATCGTTGGCCACCATTGTTACGACATGCAAAACCATAGGACCAGTTTACATATGTGGCTTGGCACAGCATAAAAAGTGTCCCATTCCTTGGGAACATGTGTGCCTGACCCTCCACAAATGAGCCGTATGTTAATGTACACGAATGTACACAGGACTGGTGCAAGGCAGTTTGGTGCCCTAGGCAAGATCAGATATTTAGCGCCCCCCCTTCCCACTTGAGAGCGCTGTATTTTTTTTCCCAAGGTGTTTCTGGTGCCCCCTTTAGCCCTGCGCCCTAGGCAGCTGCCTAGTTGGCCTAATGGTAGCACCGGCCCTGAATGTACATGTAACTTACCCAATTCTCACAACCCATCCTTCTCCCAACAAGATGGCACACATCATGGACACTGGCTGAACATCTGTACTTCTGAACACCCAGCATACATATCACATCATTTATGTCAGAGGTGAGCAACAGACAGCCCCTTGCCCCACTGAATTCTGTAGCTACTACACAGCACTAAAAGGGTCAAATTCGGCTTGCAAACAAGCTAAATTTAACTCTTTTAGTGCTATGGAGCCGCCGAATTTCAGCATGAGACCACCATTCTGAGGGATTTCCCATGGAGTGCAGCCCATGGGGGGATGTCTGGGGGCCAAAATGGATGTCCGGGGGCCCACCCCTGATTTATGTGTTTCTGAGGCCTTGGCCTACATACTACCACTTGTAGGAGCCCCACTGCCAAGTAGAATATCTCTATACTGGCCCTCTTGAGTCTTGATGAGTTTAGTGTTTTTCCTGAAATAGCAATTGGAAATTCCACCAATTGCAACTCCTCTGGTGACTTACAGCACTGCGATGATAAAAGCTGCATCTGACAAAATTTTCCCTACTATGCCCCTCATTCACAGGCCCATTCTCTAGGATAGGGCATGAATTTTGCCCAATCAGCCTCAGTCATCCAGGCCCTAAGAAGCTTCTGCAGCACCATTATTGTCCTCTGGATAGCAGTGTTTGCTTGTTTGTTTGAAAAATGTATAAACCACACCTTCATCCTGGAAAAGGTTTCCAGGCAGTGTACATAAAACAACCTACCTACAATACAATACAATACAATACAATACAATAAAAACCATCTATAATCTAAAAATCAAAAAGTGACATCGAGAGGCATAACACGATTTCAACCATCTAAAAAGATACAAACCTGAATTTATTTATTTTTAATTGGAGGTTTGTTTTAAAATGCCTGTGCAAATGAAAAGGTTTTCACCTAGCACAAAAAAGAATACAACATTGGCACCAGGCGGATCTCCCATGGGAGGGCATTCCAGAGTCGGGGGGCCACAACAGAGAAGGCCCTCTCTTTTGTAGATGTTAAATGTTCTTCTTTTATGGAAGGCGTACAAAGAAGGCCTCCTCTGATGATCTTAATGCATGGGTAGGACGATATGGAAGAAGAAGCTCCATCAGATATTTGGGCACCAAGTTTTTGATTGAGCAAGTCTCTCTCTCTCTCTCTCTCTCTCTCTCTCTCTCTCTCTCTCTCTCTCAATATATTTCTGTACAACAGAGTACAACCTGCAAATACCACAGACCCTGCAACCACTTGGCTTTCTCACTACAACAGGTTGCTCCCTCTGCTGCCCCACTTGTTCTCTTGCTCTCTGTGAAAACCAACTTGGACAGCATCTCCTGCCTCCCACTAGGCAAAACCTGCTTTCACATTCAAGTCAGTTTGGGACCCCAGTCTTCTAAACAGGGGCAACTCAAATGATCAGGGAACTGGAGCAACTCCCCTATGAGGAAAGGCTACAATGTTTGAGGCTTTTTAGTTTTGAAAAAGGCAAGGTTCTTTGGGGGACGACGACAATATAGGTTTATACAGGTATGCATTGTGTGGAAAAAGTAGAAAGGGAGACTTTTTATTTGTTGATTTATTAATTTGTAGTATTTATATACTGCTATGTATAATAAAAGTCCCTAAGCGGACTTTTTCTCCCTCCCTCATAATACCAGAACACGGGAACATTCTGTGAAGCTGAGACCTGGTTCGCACATAACGACAACCCATCAGTTGAAAAATGGATGGGTTGTCGGGGATAAGCAGGAGAGAGCAGGTGCTCTGCAAGCAGCGTGCTACTTTACAGCACAACCCACAATCAACTCCTCCGTAGTTGTGCAACGTGATGTCTGAACCTGGAGCACAGGGTTCTTTAGGGGCTAAACAACCCAGCAGTTAACCCATGGTTTGTTGTTGGGTTAACGATTAGGTTGTGCTGTAAAGTGGAAGAGGCAGGCTTGTGCACGCCAACTGATGGGTGATCATTCCATCCATGCAAACAACTCCCGAGTGGTGGGAGATTCAGGACAGTTAAAGGGAAAGGTACTTCTTCACACAGCACATGGTTAAGCAATGGAATTCGCTACCACAAGTTGTAGTGATGCTGCCAACTTGGATGACTGTAAAAGGGAACTAAACAAATTCATGAAGGATAAGGTTATCAATGGCTACTAGTCATGATGGCTATATATTACCTCCAGTATCGGAGGCAGTATACCTCTCAGTACCAGTTTCTGGGGAACATGAACGGGAGGGGCTATTGCACTCATGTCCTACTTGTGGGCTTCTCCTAGACATCTGATTGGCCACTGTGGGAAACAGAATGTTGGACTAGACTGGTCTTTGGTCTGATCCAGCAGGGCTTTTTTCATGTTCCTACCACCTAATTTCTGGCAGGATGAAGACTTAATAGCAAGCAGCCACTGAGAAACACCCACATCCAAAAATGCTAAGCAACTCATTCTGTTGTGAATCCATATTGGAAAACAATGAAAGAAGCAGCCTAATAGAAACCTCTCAACAGGGTCTCCAAGTTGCATGGGGCTCCATAATGCCAAAAGCACTTTAAAATCTGTTTGTATTTAAAAAGAGGTCAGTTCCCGCTGCTAAACATATGCATATTATCCCTGCTGGGAACAAAATTTAATTTGGCTCTAAGAAAGGAAATTAAGCCACAAAGAAACCATACCGGATGGCGTCATTAACAACTTTATTTTAATTGACAAAAATGAAGTTGGAATACTGTGTACAGTACTGGTTGCCACATCTCAAAAAGGATACTGTGAAGCTGGAAAAGGTGCAGAAAGGGGCCTGGAGTAACTCCCCTGTTTGGAAAGATTACAGCATTGGGGATTTTTGCTTGGAAAGAAGGCAATTAACAGGGAAACATAATAGAGGTGTATAACATTATGCATGGTATGGAGAAAGTGGTTAGATAATATTTTATTTTATTTATTTATTATTATATTTATACCCCACCTTTTTTCCTGCAAGGAACCCAAGGCGGCTTACATAATCCTCCTCCTTCTCCTCTCCATTTTATCCTCACAACAACCCTGTGAGGTAGCTTAGGCTGAGAGTCAGTGACTGGCCCAAAGTCACCCAGTGAGTTTCATGGCAGAGCAGGGACTAGATCCCGGATCTCCTGAGTCCCAGTCCAACACTCTCACCACTACGCCACACTGGCTCACTGGCTCATTTTCTCCTCTCATAAGAGTAGAACCTGGGATCACCCCATGAAACTGGCTGCTGTGGCTTGTGATAATTATTTGAGGAGGGTCCTTATTGTATATTTTAAATGTTTATTTTTGAATTGGTACCATCTTAAAAAAAGTTTGAATGATGTTATGTTGTTTTAATTTTGTGGTTTATATATTGTTTGTGGTACGCCTCCTTGAGAGTATTTTTTTTTTAGTTTATTTAATTTCTATACTGCCCAATAGCAGAAGATAATAATAACAACAACAACAACAACAACATCATTAAACAATACAAAATTTAAAACAGTTTAAGAAATTTAAAAACAATTCAGCAACAAAAACAATATTTAATAACAAAATGGACCTGTAAAAACACCTAACATGGGTGCCGCTGGGGCATGCTGGGAGTTGTAGGCCAAAAACATCTGGGGACCCAAGGTTGGAGAAAACTGCATTAGAATAACCCTAGACATCTTTAAACGCCTCAGCATAGAGGGCTTCCTTAACCTGGTACCGAAAAGATGACAAAGTTAGTCTGGAATGGTGGCCTAAAAATGCTTTAAAGAAATAAATATATAGGCATATCTAGGACAGACAAAAGGAAGTACTTCTTCCTTTTTATTTATGGAATTAACTGCCACAAGATGTGGTGATGGCCATTAGTTTAGATCACTTTAAAAGGGGATGAGAAGAATTCATGAAGTATCAGCTTTTCAAAGGCTAACCATGATGGCTAAATTGAACTGTATTGTGTTGATGTAGTCGTTAGAGGGTTAGAACTGGACTGGAATTTGGGAGATCCGGGTTCTAGTCCCCACTCAGCCATGAAGCTCACTGGGTGACTTTGGGCCAGCCAGTCACTGACTTTCAGCCTAACCTACTTCATAGGGTTGTTGCAAGGATAAAATGGGAGAAGAGGAGGAGCATGTAAGTGACCTTGGGTTCCTTGCAATAGGAAAAGGGAGGGGGGATATAAATGTAATAATAATAATAATAATAATAATAATAATAATAACAACCACCACCACCACCACCACCGTTCTGAGGGACTATTGCCTTCATGTTCTGCTTGTGGGCTTCCCAGAGGCATCTGACTGGCCAGAGTGGAAAGGCAAATGCAGGTTTAGATGGAACACTGGTCTTATTTATTTATTATTATTATTTTATTTATTATATTTATACCCCGCCTTTTTTCTTGCAAGGAACCCAAGGTGGCTTACATAATCCTCCTCCTATTTTTATTTTATCCTCACAACATCCAGCAGGGCTCTTATTTTCTTAACAGCACAATCCTATGCACTGGAGAGTCAGTGTGGCGTAATGGTGAGAGTGTTGGACTGGGACTCGGGAGATGCGGGTTCTAGTCCCCACTCGGCAATGAAGCTCACTGGGTGACTTTGGACCAGTCACTGACTCTCAGTTTGACTCTCAGCCTAACCTACCTCACAGGGTTGTTGTGAAGAAAAAATGGAACGGAGGAGGAGGAAGAGGAGGAGGAGGATTATGTAAGCTGCCTTGGGTTCCTTGCAGAAAAAAAGGCAGGATACAAATATAATAAATAAATAAATAAATATGTATGTCTACTCACAAGTAAGTCCCATTGAGTTAAATGGGAGCATAGGATGGCAACCTAAAATGAGTACTTCACAGTCCAATCCTATACATGTCTACTCAGAAGTAAGCCTCATTAAGTTTAATGGGACTTACTCTTTGTTAGATGTGTATAGGAGGAATGTAGCCTCAGAGTTTTTTAAAATCCTGAAAATACTTCAAATTGTGCTGGAAAGTATTTTGCATTTTATAAACTGGTCCCTTCTATAAAAGGAGACCTTTTTACACTTCTCATGCACCTAAACCAGCCTTCTGCAACCTGGTGCTCTGGCCATGCTGCCTGGGAATGATGGGAGTTGTATTCCAACACATCTGGAGGGCGCCAGGTTGCAGAAGGCTAACTCTAAACAACCTTATTGGTTTTATTTCACCTTGAAGTCTGGAATCATTAAAAAAAAATGATGATGCGATTCCAAGTTTTCCTTTTTAATTACTTGCAATATATTAGTAGTGGTCAGCTGTCCCCTGTTCAAGTAAAAAAAAAAAAATGCACCAAGGGATTACCCAGAGAACTATGTAAAGCTGTACAGCTCCCAGAAGACTTAATATGGATACTCAGAGCTTAACATTCCTGACATATTTTACTTTACAGAAAGTCTGAGCTTCGTATACTACAGTATGCACAGCTTGCCCATTCATTGTGCTGACTGAATGCAGTGGCAAGAAAGACAGGTATTATGGGCAAGAAACCTCTGTTATCTCCAACTGCCCTCATGGCCCCTTAAATATCTATTGCTTATTGTGAAATATGCTTCTGTAGGATTATGGCTAGGGTCTTGAACTTGTATATTTGAAACCCGGATGCAATTATGAAGCTCACTCAGTAGCCTTTGGCAAGTCACAGTCTCTCAGCCTAACCTACATCACAGCTGCCACAAGACTCTTCATTGTTTCTACCTCACAGGGTTATTGTGAAGTGAACATAGGAATGCTGCCTTAAACTGAGGTCAGACCATCAGTCCATCCAACCCAGTATTGTCAACACTGACCGGCAGCGGCTTTCCAGGGTTCCAGGCAGGAGTTTTTCCAGCCCTACCTGGAGATGCCGGGGATTGAACCTGGGACCTTCTGCATGCAAAGCAGGTGTTCTACCACTGAACTATGGCCCCTGCCCAAATTTCTGCTCTGAACTCCTTGGGGAAATTGTGGAATAATCATGTAATAAACAATGTGCCAGACATTTTACTGGTAGCCTAAGATAATTTCCTTTCCTCTCATACTTGACAACCCCAACTAGGCTTGACTTGCAACAGGGCAGAGCCAAAAGAGGGTGGGTGCTTTTTGTGCAACCCCTTTTGGTGATTTTTCAGGAGGCATTTAGTGCAAAGGGCAGGGGGATCGTTCATTTAGAGTGTGAGCAACAATGATCCTGGAAGCATTGCCCTCACTCTCAATTGTTTCCGTTATGTCATCATATAGCCAAATCATATTGGTTACATAGTGTCCTAATGGCATCATGTTCGCTGTGTGTTCTCTGATTGGCTAGGATCACTATTCTAGGGGGAAATGACCTATTTTTTAAATTATTTTTTAAAACGATGCTGATGTCGCAGCCAATCTAGCACCGAACAGAGCATGACTAATTTTTTAGAAATTAACAGAGCAATCCTATGACCCCTAGACAGACATAGGATGTTTTGATTCCCAGATCCAAGGTCAGAAAAGAGCTCTGACCTCAGTTCTGGGGATCCGCACTCCGATCCCCCTCTCCCCCCCACAGCCAGCATGGAAATAACCACGCCGGCAGGCAGCTTCTCTGAGGTCAAAAGAGTGACCTCAGAGAACAGGTTTAGGGGGCATTCCAGGAGACAGGGAGGGGAGGGGACCAGCGCCGCACCTCAGCCTCCTTCCCTTCCCCTCTGAAGCACCACAGTTAGACAGCCGAAATCGGCCATCTAGCTGCTTTGCAGGGCAGGAGGAGTGCAGAGGCGACCTTTGCATCAGTGCTCTTCCCGCTCTGCATAGGATGCCCGTAATCCTCTGAGTTTGGAGGGTTACAGGCATCCCCATTGGATTGCACCCTAAACGTTCAAATTATAGTCAGTTTCTGTTAAAGAGAACCTGCTTCACAATGGAATCATCTTCAACACAAACCAACATGTTACCGTCTAGACTTATGATTTCAGGCTAAAATGACCTTTCACCAGCCAGATTAAGTTAAAGCCTTCTTATGTAGAAGAACAAGCTGGGGGGGGGGGGGAATCTGATTTTTGATATTAAGTATCATGGCAGGGGCTGCAGCTCAGTGATAGAGCACATACTTTGCATGCAAAAGGGTCCCAGATTCAATTCCTGGCAGCATAGAGCTAGGAAAGAATCCTGCCTGAAACCCTGGGGAGCTGCTGCCAGTCAGTCAACCTGGCTAGATAAGCCAATGGTCTGACTCAGTAGAAGGCACTGCAGTCTCCTATTTCCTATTATTCATATCATGTATCTAATTTGGCAAGCCATCACAAGTACCAGGATTCAGGAGACACCATTCTGTATCTCACCTGGATCATCCACTGGCCCTAACTGGATGATCTTATACTTCTGTTTTATGCCCTGCAACCACTGAGCTCTACAGTGACTGGGTTTGGACAACACAATAACCCACACTCAAGGGTTGAGTATGGGTTCAGCGTGGACTGTTGTAGATACATGGGTTATTGTGATGTCTAAACCCAGCTGTGTTAACAAGACATGGCTTGTTAACCACAAACAACCCATGGTTTGTTGTTGGGTTGTGAACTCTGGGTTGTTCACCATGGTTTGTTATCTTGGCTGGGTTCAGACAACACGATAACCCACAGTTCAACAACAACCCACAGTTCAACGACAACCCACACTCAACCCCTCAGTGTGGGTGATTGTCTTGTCTGAACCCAGTCAGTGTGTTCTGTTCTCAATTTCTGAATATTTAGGTCTCTACTAACCCAACAAGAAGGATATTTACTTTTGATCTCATGGAGCAATGCTGTTCCACCCAATAACTACCAGCCCTTTCTGGAAAGTTCCAAGCCTCTAGCCTTCAAGTAAGTGGTTATAGTGTCCCTATATGAGTACAGAGGGTGTCAAACTGCCACACCCCCTCCCGTCTCTACAAACAACTACAATTATATGGTGCAAAAGGCATGTGGGGCGCATGGTCAAAAGTTTTGGATTATGTTCCTAGAGAGTATAAAGGTTCCAGTTATTTGCCATCCAATATATTTTAATTTGTATAGCAATCGATTAGTATGCATGCTTGTTCAAGAAATATGTGAATTACAATATGGAAAACTTAATAAACAAACAAACAAACGAACAAACGCCTCCTTTTTTCCATGGTAATTTAAAATCACCCACTAAGGGTGTGGAGATGGGGGAACATTTTTGGCTCCTCCCACAAAGCTTTATTTTCTCCCCTAAAATCAAAATGGGCAAACGTTTTGACACATCTCTAAATAACATGAGCCATTTTCAGAAGAAGAAAAATTTCAACATTTGAAAATTGAACCCAAATAACCCAAAGATTTGGAGAGTTTCAAACTTTTGGATGGACTGATGTAATATGAGAAGCAGGCAAAGGTTAGCAGGATATAGCTCCTGCTCTGCAGCTGTGTGGCTCAATTCTCATCAGCCCAAGCCAGCATGGCCAATGGTCAGGAATGCTGGGAGGTGTAGTTTAAAACATACGGAGGGCACCAGGCTGGGGAAGGCAAGAATATTTTATTGCAATCAGACAATGATATATGACTGGTTCAACAGATCGGCATAAAATTTTAGAGTTGGAAGGGTTCTTGGAGGCCATCTAGTCCAACCCCCTGCTCAATGCAAGAATCTTGCCACATCCCTGGTGCCGGATAACTGTCCAGCTTCTGCTTAAATATCTCCAGTGAAGAAAAACCCACCACATCCTGATGCGGTCTCTTCCACTTTCGAACAGCTTGTACCCAAAGGAAGTTTCTTCTAACATTTAATCGAAACCTGCTTCCTTGCTGTTTCCACCCATCAGTTCCAGCCACCACCCCCCTGGGGCAACAGAGAACAAGTCCGCTCCATCTTCTGCATGACAGCATTTCAGATATTTAAAGACAGCTATCACATCTCCTCTTAATCTTGTCATCTCCAGGCTAAACATACCCACCCTCTTTCAACCATTGCTTTAGTAGGGTTGTGCTCCTTTGGACATGCTCTAATGGTAAGCATGTAAAATCCTTCCTACCAAACAAAGGAATGCTCTGGAGTTATATATTCACTTTAAAAAAAAAAAAAACACCACCTTACTGCGTGCTTAACTGTTGTACTGAACTGAGGCCTGAAACATTTCTACAGAACATGGAAAA
This sequence comes from Shinisaurus crocodilurus, assembly GCA_021292165.1. Classification (NCBI taxonomy): domain Eukaryota; kingdom Metazoa; phylum Chordata; class Lepidosauria; order Squamata; family Shinisauridae; genus Shinisaurus; species Shinisaurus crocodilurus. The sequence goes on along the minus strand of CM037876.1, from coordinate 285,712,141 downwards.
TAACAAAAAAATAAATTAAAAAAAATCAGCATATCCACTTAAATAATAAATAAATACTCCATATCTCTTACATCAATAGAAAAAATAGGCAGGATAGGGACAGCAAAAGCCTTTAAGGTAAGTGTGATGTACCCAAGAGACTCTAATGCACTGTACTTTCTTTCTTAATTTACTGTTCCACTTAGGGCTACTTAACGCTGGGCATAGCCAACTGTGGCCGCTTAGTAACGGGCACGCTTCATGCTCATGGCATACACGGGTGTCTGATTATTTGTTACAAGATGGAAGTACAGCTCTGCATGGCACTGCCTAACCCATGCCTCAAGTTCGCAGTTGGTGCTCGCAGTACAGACAATATTCAGACAACCTTCATGAGGCTATCTGGGTAGGAAAATAAAGGGCCTCCGCATAGCAGCCTTAACTGAGGTACAGTGGTTGTTTTTTTAACATTTTTAATTATTATTATATACATTTTAATCATATCATTGGGGATCTTGGGCAGCAATGGGGCGCCTCTATATCTGTGGTTACGGTTAGGGGGAGGTATGGCGTTGGGGGATTAATGAGCAGACAAAGGAGAAGAGGGGTCAGAGATACCTGACTGCTGTCCCCTCTTCTGGTTTCTCCCCCAACCGGACGATTCCTGGCTGCCATATCAGCCTACTCTCAGGCCTGGTGGTGCTGCTGCTGAATGCCAGGTTGGCCAAGAATAAAAGCTCCCTCATCCATGATTTGATTGTGGATGAGGGGGCTGACCTGGCCTGTATTACGGAGACCTGGGTGGACGAAATGGGAGGTGTCTCACCCTCTCGCAGTTGTGTCCTCCCGGGTACTTGGTGCAGCACCAACATCGCCTTGAGGGATGGGGAGGGGGAGTGGCCGTGGTCTATAGCAGTGTTCTCCAACCTTGGGTCCCCAGATGTTTTTGGCCCACAACTCCCAGCATGCCCCAGCCAGCTATGCTGGCGATTTCCCTCTCTAGGCTTCCTGTTCGCTTGAAGGCAGGTCTTGAGTATTTGCACCTTGTGCTGGGCTCTCGAGACAGATTGGGGATTCTGTTGGTGTACCGCCCACCCCGCTGCCCATCAGACTTCCTGCTTGAGCTGATGGAGGTGGTCTTGGATTTGGTGTTGCAGACCCCCCAGGATGATGGTTCTGGGGGACTTCAACATCCATGCCGGGACTGCCCTATCCGGAGCAGCTCAGGACTTCATGGCCACCATGACAACCATGGGGCTGTCTCAACATATTGTTGGCCCAACCCATGTAAAGGGGCACACTCTAGACCTGGTTTTTTCGACTGGGCAGGAAGATGGTGATCTAGAAGTGGGGGATTTAACATCTACCCCCTTGTCGTGGTCAGATCACTTCCTTTTGAGGTTTAGGCTTTTGGTTCCATTTCCCCTCTGCAAGGGTGGGGGCCCTATTAAAATGGTCCGCCCCCAGAGTCTAATGGATCCGGATGGTTTCCAGAAGGCTCTGGGGGAGTTTCCTGCTGATATGACAGGCGCTCCTGTCGAAGCTCAGGTTGCTCTGTAGAATGCAGAGATAGCCCAGGTGGTTGAAACGATCGTGCCCAAACGCCCTCTCCCTCTGAGCAGAGTCCAGCCAGCTCCTTGGTATACACCAGAGCTGTCCAGTCTAAGTCTAGTTTAAAATAAAGAACCATAAGAAGGGAGAGCCAGCAGGGGCCTTGAAGTTGCCCATCAACACTCAGCACTTGGAAAGCAGGCTGAGCAAGCACACAGGTCAACTGGTCATATTATGGTGAGATGTAATTATTTCCTATTTAAATTAGAGTATGATTTCTAAATTTGCATCTATTCATATAAATTAGAACATTTAAATCTGGATCCTCTTTTGTCCTGTTTTTTGTTGATGCACAAGCCGCCACCCTACATGTGAATTGACACTTAAGCCCATTAAGATGCTACTAGCAAGCAGCTGGACCTTGCCAAGTACTGAGCTCTCCCCACCTTCTGAGGCTGCTTGCAGACTGAGTGCTCCTGGAGCTAACAATCATAAGGCATTGGATGCAGCTATTCCATCTTTTCTTCTTTAACTGGTTTTTTTTTTCTGGTAAGAAAAAGATGGACAAAGTGGTTGGAAAACAGACGGGATGCCTACAAATGGAATATAACATTGACTGGACCCTCTGTAAAATTCTGTGAATAAGACAATGCAATTGCACAATAACAGCCTTGTCTGGAAGCCTTCTGTGGAAGAAAAACGTTTTAAAACCCAGCTGAGTTTCTTCAGCTATTCTCTAACCAAAATGCTCACAGAGATCCTTGTTAAGAAGGAGGGCGGTTACATTTCACAACTAGGAACTTACCTAGACTCCCTCCCCGCCAAAATGAGATCATTTCTGAGACACAATGCACAGTCCAGACCATTCGCACTTTCAGAACTGATATCTGGACCTTCCTACTCCAGTAGTTCTTCCCAGGATGGTTCCCTAATACTAGATAACATCAGTGCTGGCCCTCCCATTAGGCAGAGTGAGACAACCACCTCAGGCAGCTGTTTTTGGTGTCATGAAAGGCAGCAAATTGTTACTTACTGAATATATTGTTGCATTTTTACTGCCAAGGAGGGAGGGGTAAAGGTGCTTTTGGGATTTCATTTGTGGTTACAACTGAAGCAGAGAAATAAGAGTGAAGACTGCCTTGAACAAGAACAGAGCTCAAAGTGAATTTGTACAAATTCCCCAACTGCGGCTTCCTCCCTGCTTCACAACTGCAATTAAGGGCGTGCATACCAGCGAACTGAATGCTGGTGCAAGCATGTGTCTTGCAGTCTTTTAAAAAAGGAATAAGGAGTAAATAAACACACGAATATTCAGAGGCGTTAGTAGAGTGCAGGCAGGCTGCCTGAATAGTGGGGGTGGGGGCCAGAATTGTATATATTTTCCTTTTTAAAAAAATAATAATAATTTAGAGAGTGGCTGCTCTGATTTCAGTTAGACAAATACTGGAAACAGTTTTAACTTACTAATACAAGAATGGGCAAAATAAGAGACTTAAGGTCAGGTGCTTAGTCTTAAACAACTTTATATGTCCTGTGACTTGATAAAGAACCCAGTTTTATACTTCATTTTGTTTAAAATGAGGCTGCCTTTAAGGGTAGAACCCTCTGAAAGTGACATACATGATAAAAACAATACAAAATTATGAAAAACAAATATAATAGAAAAGCAGTAAATAAATAATTCAATAAAATGCTATAAAAACAGCTAACCCCAATAAAACCTGCATCCCACAGACTATGGAAAGGCCAGATAAAAGAAGTATATAATTTAAATATAACTAATATATAACTTTAAAAGCATGGTCCTAACCCTCAAGGAGATAAATTTGAAAATATAAATGGCAAATATTAAATGTCTGGGGACAGGGCAACCAGTTTAGAAAAATCTTCTACATATCAAGATTTTTGTAGGGCTGACTCCATTCTTTTCTACCTTTGAATGTAACAGTTCTCAAAATACAAATATTACACAATTAATGCAACATGTCCACTAGAGAGACATAAGGTTGCTATATATCCCAGTTCCCTAAATTCAGACAGCTTGATTTGCATATTATATAGATTTCCTGCTAATTATGCAAATCAAGAACATTCATTCAGGCATGTTCTTCCAATGGCTATCTGAGTGTTCCTGGCATGTACCACAAAGGCTGGCTGAGAAGCTTTGGAAGATAGTTGGACATTTGCTCTGATGGAACAAGCAGCCAATCTCGCTAATTTTGCCTGCCTTTCTTCCCTGAGCTTGAGAACACCACAAAGCACATTTGGGAGAGATGTAGAAGGTCCATGTGCCTTCTTGTCCCTGCTTCTGCCGCTCCAACAATCCATGGCTCCAGAGCGCACCTGCTCCTCATTAATGTGAAAGCAGAAATTCGAAGTATGAGAAGGCAGTCTTGGCTCTTCTTCCAAAAAAGTAAAATGCTCCACCTGGGACACTGTTGTGTGAGCCTGTGCCACCAAAGCACTGGTAGTCCAAGCCTCACTGATCTCATCTTACAGAGTATGCTGGGCAAGGCTGGCCATGTGTGTGTTCGTCTGTCAGCAGCTGTGCAGGCAAGCCAGCCAGTCCACAATCAAATTCACATGCATGCGTGCACGCACGCGCGCGCACACACACACACACACACACACACACACAGTCAATGAGCTGCTTGCCATTGCATCCAAGGCAGCACAGATATCTGTGGCAGCTGCTCCCTCAGCAGGCAGGAGAGCTGAGTGCTGAGGTGCAAGGTAGCAGATTCATACCCGGTAAGGTGGGAGGTTGGCATTCCTTTCACAATGGAAAAAAATTATCTGCACATGCGCAGTGGCACTCAGCCCAAGGCACTGGAATTTTTGTAAACAAAAATGTGGCAACCTTATCCTTTGTTTCAGAACACCGCAAGGCCATAGCACTCCACAGGACAAAACAATTTTGCTTCAGAATGTCCCCGACCTAGTTTGGAACAAAGAGCTAACCAATCCAGTCCCTCTGTCCCCAGCTGCAAGGCAAGACTGTCCGTAAATCAGCTTCTCCTGCAGAAAGACACACAACCCAGACCTCATCATGTGCTACAAACAGATACTGACTGCACCAGATCCAAGTGCTTGCAGAGAAAATACTCCAAATGGCTCTAGAAATGTCCTGGGCAGGAAGAGGATCGCTTCTAACTGAAGAATTAGTCAGAATACTGTCGGCATATTTCCCCCAGTATCTCCAGAACCAGAGGGACTAGAAACTTACCTTTAAAAAAGGGAAAGGAAAGAATAAAGGAAGGCAGGAAGGCTAAGAGAGCAAGGACTAGAATATGGCAAAAGCAGTACAGCAGGGCTCAAGAAAATCTGGCTGCCTTTAGTAGCCAACCGTTATTTGTTGTTGCCACTAACCTCACCCCTCCCTTGAGCCCTCTGTCATGCGCAGAAGACTCAGGAGAGGAGAGTCTCAGTTCACGCTGGACAAGATACTTGGAAGTTGTGAGCAGGGCCCAAGTACTGGGGGAGGGTAGGTACACTTTACCAGAGCTGGGAAATCCAGGCAGGGACTAGGGCGTGCTCAGGCTCCAACCCCATTATCATAAGGGTAAAATTTTTCAAGCATTTCATGATTTTACAATGAACCCCCCCAAAAAATTGAGGGTAAATTGTAGACCGGAGTGGGCAACTTGTGGTCCTCCAGATGTTTTGACCAACAACTCCTATCAGCCCTAGTCAGCTTAGTCAATGGTGAGGGATGATGGGAGTCGTAGGCCACAACATCTGGAGGGCCACAAGTTGCCCACCCCTGTTGCAGATCATGCTTGAGGATATTTACAGAAAAATTATTTCCATGTATCTATGCACCCGCTGTCCAGATCTTGTGAGGTTTTCTGGAGCCAAGCAGAACCAGCACTAGAGCAGAACATACAACATTCTGAACAGTGAATCGCTCACCCAGGCCCTTCTCTAGAACAAAGGGAGTGTGCTTGTGCAGTTTAACTAGGACTTGTAGTTTGAAAGACAGTTTGCAGGACACGGAATAATGGGCTCAAGTTACAGGAACCCAGATTCCACCTAAACATCAGGATAAATTTCCTGACTGTCAGAGCAATAAGACAATGGAACCAACTACCTAGGGAGGTGGTGAGCTCTCCCACTCTGGAGGCATTCAAGGTGCGGCTGGACAGCCATCTGTCGGGGATGCTTTGACCTGGATTCCTGCATTGAGCGGGGGGTTGGACTCGATGGCTTGGTAGGCCCCTTCCAACTCTACTTTTCTATGATTCTATGATTCTATGAAATGTGTGCTTTCCTATGTGACATGCTCTCTCAAGAACTACTAGACCCAGAGTTCCTTGAGAATAGGCAGGAGGGAGGGGCAGAACACCACAATAATTAGGAACAGTGATCCCAGGGACAGCGGGAGCCAGTGTAACTGGTAGGATTTACAGGTCCAAAATATGTGTGCGTAAAAGTCTAGTTCTCTCACATATGCACCTGTGCATGCACACCCCATACTGCCATACGTAGCTGTTAAATACAAATCAAGCAGCCAGAAATGTAAGGAGCTTTAAACTAAGGGAACTAAAAGAAGTTAAAGGATAAAAACTCCTCAAGCATTTCATGATTTTACAATGAACCCCCCCCCCCAAAAGCTTTAAAGTGAATTAGTCTACTTATAAAATATTTGCAGCCATTTTGGTACATTAGAATTTAAAAATTGAAACCCCAACAAGATAATACCTTTATTAGGAATTAGGACCAACCCAAAGTTACAAAATAGCTAGCAAGCTTTGTAAGACACTTGTTCAGATTGAGTGTTATGCTAAACAAAAAAAGCAAAAAGGGGAGTGGGGAGGCATAGCAGAAAAGCCACAGCGGGAGCCATGGTGTAATTTCAGAAATGTGGAAAAAGTAACTTCCAAATTAAAACAGAAACTTTCTTTCATGACTCATGGGATTGTATATAAGAGATATGATCACTGCGTATGTGGGTGGGTGGGTGGAGGGCAACTATCTTACAAGTTTGTGCTGTGCCCCCCCCAAAAATCATGTTTGTGCCCTGAATTTGAGAATCTCTCTTGCTGCTTCCAAAGCCTGGTATGAAATGGGAAACTGGCCCCTCCTTTTCCCCAACGTCTCCTCATATACTAGAAGATGGGCAGGGCTTGTCTCTCCCACGCTGCATGAAGTGAGAGACCCTTCCAACTTCTGAGTTTTCTGAGATGGGAAGAAAACTGAGGGAAGAGGAGGAGTGTCTAATTTTGTGCTGGGCAACCTGAAGCATGGGGTCCTCAGGGAGATTTGTGGTTGCTGCTGGCCCACTGGCAACTTTTGTGGACCCCTCCTGTCTATAGGGTGGCCACTTATGAATCACCTAAACAGAGGAAATACATCACCAAAAGAGATGCGGTCGGTGATTTGCGTAATGTTTGCATGTGCTAATTTATATGTATAGATGTAAATTTAGAAATAATTATTCTAATTTAAATAGGAATACAGTGCATCTCACCAGAGTGGAAGACTGTGATCAGGAGACCTGTGTGCCTGCTGGTTCAGGTGTTTTGTTGACGGGCAACAGTTCTTTCGGGTCATTATCTTTAAACTGGAATTATTTACTTATACTGCCTTACGTGTTAAAAAGCCATCAAAGTGGTATACAACAATTTAAAACACAATAACAAGATAAAAAGATAGAAAGAATAAAACACTATATTAAAACAGAATATCAGTAAAACAGAACAAAACAAAAGTGGCTGGTCAACCAAGGAAGGCTTTCTGAAATAAAGATGTTTTCAGGAGGTGCCGAAAACAACATAATGTTGGTGCCTGCCTGACCTCCAGACGCAGGGAATTCCAGAGGAATGGAGCCACCACAGTGAAGGCTCTTCTCCTGGTGGACTCCAGTCGGGCCACAGGTTCATGCAGGACCAGGAGCATGTCCTCCGATGACCTCAGTGATCGAGCAGGTTGATAAGATACAAGGCATTCTCTCAGGTATCCTGGTCCCAAGTTGTTTAGGGCTTTATACACTAGAACCAAGACCTTAAACCTGGCCCAGTAGCGAGTAGGCAGCCAGTGCAGTTCCCTCAGCAAAGGATTTGCACGTTGAATAGGGGCAGCTCCTGACAACAGCTGAATTAGACAGGACAGCCCTTCAAATAGAGGGCGCCTTCAAATAGAGGACTGTACCTTGTAAAAGAGGACACCTGGCTACCCTATCTGTCCACTGTCATTGGCATGTGCCAGATTATGATATGTAGCAGATGATAGTTACAGGCAGAGAATGCATGCAAACAAGCTGCGACCATCCAGTTCATTAAATATTTCTGATGAGGTGGCATTCATTTGTGAGCAAACTGCCAGCACTTCTTCTAACATAATCACCCATGTACTCCTCCCCAGCAAAGTTTGCATGTATCGGTACCTACCTTTTCTTCCATCCAGCAATGAAACTAAGTGTAAATATTGCCTAGCACAACAAGCCTACTCCTTAAGGCTTACGCCTTTTGAACACCACAAAAACCTATAGGCTAACAGCAGATTCCTAGCCAAAAGGTCAGATCACACTTTCGGTCAAAGAGCACATGTATTCGCACACCCGTGGACTTAAGGCAGAATGAAAACACAGTGTAACTCCAGCTAATCTTATAATTACAAGAGGCTTTTGTCCATGGCTGTTAAATAATAATAAGATCCAGCGTCTTAGTTCAAAATATGAAGTCACCATGTAACCAAAATAGCACACAGGGGAAAGAGACAGGCGTTGCTACATACCATTTACATAAATAATATGGAAGCCGGTAGAAGTTATTTGTAGGGAGGGAGAATAGACAATTGACATGACTGACACGCTAGATGAGTATGTCAAATTCATTAAAAATGTACAACTTTCTAATGTTAACAGGATCAAAATGCACTAAAGCAATAGTCTTTGACCATTTCAGACCTGGGTTCCACAATTAACCCCATCCTACAGCATGGGACACTCTTTTCCCAAATCAGTTCCTCTTATTGTGCCTACAGAAAGGCCGTAGGTCAGTGGAAGAGGACATGCATTGTATGCAGAAGGTCCCAAGTTTGATCCCCAGCATCTCCAGGTGGGGCTGGGAAACACCAATCTGAAACTCTGGAGAGCAGCTGTCAGGCAGTGTAGACCAGCCTTCCTCAACCTGAACCCTCCAGATGTTTTGGATTACTTTGGCTTTAATAGCAGCTTCATCTGCTGATTTCTACCAATCAAGTTGCTTAAAGGCACCGGAGCAGAGATTACTATTTTTTAAAAGCTGGCAACCCTAGGAGAGGAAGAGTTGTTGGGCTGTCTCTTCTCCTCTGAGGGATGTTGTTAATCCTTTATTATTTTAACCAGTGCCCTGTTCTCTTTAAAACACACATACACACACACACACACACACACGCGCGCGCAAAAGCTGTTTCTGCATCTTATCGCTGGGCTGATTCACACAACAATTATGCCCGTGGTAGGCAGCTTATGTTTTACATTTACAATTTGCTCATGGTGAAGTAGTCCCGTGAAAGTTTCACCACTAAGGTTATACGTTGCAAAACAGGTTGACATCCGTGGAAAGATCAAAATGTGGTAATATAGAACGGCAGGCAAGGAGAATGAACTTATTGTGTACTATTTAAAAAACTCACACAGAATGACAAAATTATCTTATTACTTATACTTATACTTATTTGGGCGGGGGCGGGCGGGATGAATAAGGTGCAAATTCTACATATCCACAGTTATAGCACCTAGGCCAGAATTTACACAGAACCCTCATTTTAGGAAAACATAATGTCCAGGCCATATATTGAGAGGCATAAGTTGAAGAATGGATTTTCCATCTGCATTTTGTTTCTTCCTCTTCTAAAGCTCCAATATTGCAAAGCAGCCATACACACACAAAACATCACTTATTTTGACTTCAAAATGTGTACTGATACTTTGAAGTGAGACAACCCATTTAATAAGAAAATATTATACATTTACAAATGAAGGGTTGTTGTTGTTGTTTTTCCTCTTTAGGTTCTTAATTGAATCCATCTATTTCAGACCCTTATCGCAATGAAAAGATGTTATCAGATCCAAATCGATAAAAGACAGGCATTGTAAACTGATGACCTTATAAGTACCCTCCAAAAGAATTGCTGTGTCTTTCGAGGGCGTTGGGGAGTTCGGCATATTTCACAGTTCTGTGTCTGTTTGTCTGTACCTCCCTGAACTGTGCTGTTTGAAGCACTTTTATGACCATTAGAAGAAGAGTTACGCTGGATCAGATCAAAGGCCTCTCTGTTCCAGCATCTTGCTTCCCACAGTGGTTAACCAGACGCCTATGGGAAGCCCACAAGGACAATATGAGCACAACAGCTCTCTCCCACTGTTGTTCTCCAGAAATTGGTATTCAGAGGCATGGTGCCTCCGTTCCTGGAGGCAGCATATCGGACAATATTATACACCCAGTGGTACAGTGGAGACAGGCCTCCTGGGGACACCAGCATCATCTGCCACACCCCTCAAAATCCCCTGTTCCCTCTGAGCTCAGCTGTGATCCTCACAGTAGCTGAGGGGAAGTGAATGTTCCCAGCAACAATATAAGAGTTCCCAGTTGTAATACAAAGTATTTGGGGTGGGTGGGGTGGTCTTGGGTGGGGTGGTCTTGAGTGGGCAATTAAGACCCATTAGCTTTACAAAAGACCTGCTCCCGGTGGTGAAGATAAAGCTGCTAGAAATGGTTTGTTGATATAGAGCAGTGATGGTGAACCAAAGCTGGCACGCAGAGACCGCTCTGTGGGCACGCGAGTCATAGGTCGCCATCCCTCGAGTGGCTTTGGGGGCACATAGCTCGAGAGCAGGGGGGTGAAGCCACCGAAGGATGGAGGCGGGCGGAGCGGCCGCTCCTGCCCACCGCGCGTTGCCCAGCATCCCGCAGGCCGCCGCCTCTGCCAGGGAAGGGCCGAGAAGGTCCTCCTGGGGCGGGGCGGGCAGGCCTGGAGAGTTCGGACAACTGTATGAGTTGTTTTTCATAGATTCATAGGATCATAGAGTTGGAAGGGGCCTGCAAGGCCATCGAGTCCAGCCCCCTGCTCAATGCAGGAAACTAGAGGAGGGGTCTCCCATCCAAGTAATAACCAGGCCTGACCCTGCTTAGCTTTCCACACTCAGACAAGCCCTATGGGAATTACACTGTTATTTTTCCTTTGCCCAGAGCTGGAGACTGGGTGACCGCAGACACCATTTTAATTCTTCCATAAAACACCTACACCCAACTGACATGGCATTGCTCCAAAGAGATGCTACATCAGGGCCCAGGGACATTGTGGAGGAATCAAAATGGCAGGCGCCAGACACAGACAGCACTTTTTGCTATTGCTGAACCTGCAGCAACGGAACTGGAAGGAAGCTGCCATGCTGCTTAGCCACCAAAGTAAGGGGGACTGCCATGGGAGGTGAGCCCCTGCTTTGGTGCCCCACTTGCCAATCCTAGAGCTGGCCCAGCACAAAGGAGATAGCCACGTCATTGTTTGTCCCCAACATCTGATACAGTTATAACTCATGTGCCAGGATTCCAACTCCTGAAATGCTTTGGCTCTGAGATCACTGTGGTCCCAGCATCTCAGATGCCACCTTGTTGGAAGTTCCACCAGGCACTTGATATAATGCTGAGAACTTTCAGGGAGCTTAGCACAAATTAAAAACGCATTCTCAGTGCGAACGAAGATGGATTTCTCAGCCACAAGTGACAGCTGATTCTAAATTAGCCATGAAAAGGTGAATTTTAAAGCCACTGTGCAATTATCCACTGCCTGAAGCAACTTGTGGAGGAAGAAGGACATTATGCCAATTTGCTATGCTTACTCAGAAAGCTGTTTAAAAGGTAGCACTGTTCCTCTCCGAACACCTGCTGCTGAGAAAGGATAAGCTGATCCAAGAGAAATGTGCAAGGTGGGAGATATAAAGCCAGTCACCACAGAGCTCAAGACAGGTAAGTGAGGTGGCCAGACAAATTGTGAAGTACAGCAGTCAAATCCACCCTAAATGGCATCCTTAATACTTAAGCACGATTCTGGTTTCAGTCATTAAGTTCTCAGAAAATGGTTGCTATGGGTTAACACCTCCCACGCAACCCAGTGCCTCACAGAGATTTCATCCTAGACTGGCCTCTGAGTTGAAACATGGATTAACAAGCACACAGCTGGATTTATAATGCTTTTCAACTCCAGGCTCCAAGGACAGTTGAATGAAGCATGGTAGCCACTCTGCATGATACGAAGAAAGAAGAAGAGGAGAATTCCCCCTCCTGACTGTGGGAGTGCGTAACTATGTGCTTATATCAGTAAACACTGCAAATATGAGTGTAAAGGCACAAATACAGAACTGAAACTACAAGGCATCTAATCTCAGGAATGATGGCCATGATGGTGTGTGCGTGTGTGCGCGTGTGTTTTCCTCTCCTAACCAGGCATTAAAAGTGTTTAAACTCTGTTCTGGGTACTTTACTGCAGGTTCACTCCCTCTAATACTGAACTCCGGAGGCATGTGCAGCTGGGAGCTGATTTCCCCAGTGGATTCCCTCCTCTCCCTGAAAATGCTACACAGACAGTCAGGGGACCCTCTTGAATGGGGTGAGCTGTGGTGCAGAGGGGGGAACCAGGAAGAAGGACCTTCTGTTGTGAGGATAAAATGGAGAGGAGGAGGAGGATTATGTAAGCCGCCTTGGCCTTGGGTTCCTTGCAGGAAAAAAGGTGGGGCATAAATATAATAAATAAATAAATAAATTCTGTGAGTGGAGCCCTTCTGTCAATAGAAAGCAGGCTATGGGTCGAACCCAATAACATGAATGATCACATGAACTCTCAGCTTTAAAAAAAAACAGATTTGTTAGCAAGGCATTATTTAAGCAACTGTGGGGGAAGCCATGTTTGTTTGTTTGTTTGTTTTAATCAAGAATCCCCCAGGAACAATGCTATGCCATCAAGCAGCATGGTTCCCATAGGGCCATGCTCCCATCCTAGACCGTCTCCCTCAGAGCTGCTGGGGCTTCCACCCTCAGGGTTCCCGCCCAGCGTTACGAAAACTGCCTTTATAAACCTCCGTGAATTACTTATTATTTAAGCCACTTATTAAATAAGTTTCCCACTCCCCCAGCTGTCTCCCCGTTGTGACATCACCAGCCGCTTGGTGTTTTCTTCAAGGGGGTGCAGTCCCTCTGCCGCCCTTACTGGCCCTTTTAGTATCTATTTATTTATTTAGCCATTAAGTTCTCAGAAAAACACAGCCAGACTGCTAGTGCTTATTGCAGCTCTACCACCGCTTGTAGCAGTGGCAAACCCTAGTTAAAAGAAACATCAGCACAACCCTCTGCGGCCTCATATTTGTTATAAGTCTCCCTCCCCAGCCCGAAAAAAAATAAATCAGAAATTTCTTCCACACCCTGAAGATGGCAAAAATCCAAGGGGGGGATTTTCACCCCATCCACCTGCAAACACCAGGGGTGAAAGCTGGGCAAAATACTCCGCTCAGCACTAATTTGAATTCAGTTTCAGCAGGTTGGATATAATTGTGGTTCAGTCTCAGTTCGCTGAAGGAAAAAGAACAGCCAGACTTTGGGCCGGTTTGCACGACCCAGGCTGTGGGCGGGGGAGGCATCACGGGCCCGTCCGCGGGGTCCAGCGGGAAACCGCAGACGACCTGTGCCCCGTGCACGTGGGCGGACCCCACAGACCCCGCACCGCAGTGCGGGCCTCCCGGCGCTAGGGGGTGGGGCCCCGGGATGCCCAGAGGGGCCGTTTGCCCCTACAGGCTGGAGCGGCCGCAGCTCCAGCTGCTCTGGGCTGCCGCCTCTGTGCGGACCCCGCGGGATGGTCGCCCGCTGTTCACACGGCACGGTGGCCACGCGCGGTAGGGGCTTACCCCTCTACTGACCATAGTCACTTTGCGTGCGTCCGGCGCGCGGCTGTCCTGCGGGGGTACCCCCGGTCGGCGTGCACACGACATGGGAACCACAGGGGACTTCTGCTCCTCCACGGTTCCCGTGTCGTGCGAACAAGCCCTTTCTGATTTGAAACTTAGGTACGTACGATATGGAAATACAACTAATCACGTATCTTGCTGAAAAGGTTGTTTCAGGGACCTGTGAGTAGCGGCAGAAGTGAAGGAAGAAGCTGCAGCTCAGGAATGGAGCACCTGCTTTGCATGCCGAGTGTCCCAGGTTCAGTCCATCGCATCCCTAGTTAAAAGGGATCTCTGGTAGCAGGGCTGAGAAGGACCTTGGCCAGAAGGCCTCCAGAGCCACTGCCACATAGATTAGATAACACTGCTCTGACTCAGTATAAGGCAGATTACTATCAAATGAATATATCATAAAGGGTCATAGCTCAGTGGTAGAACAGATGTTTTGTATGCAAAAGGTCCCAGGTTCACACTCTGGCATTTCCACTTAAAAAGGAAATGAGAAAGTGGTTTTAAACATTTTGTCTTGCCAAACGCTGGGATTGCACAAGTGCTCTCATGCTACCCTGTTCGATTTATGGGAGGGAGAACCTTGGGGCAGGGTCATGAAATAACCAGGTTACATTTCTGGGGTGACTTTAAAGGGGTGGTTTTAATTTTGAAAACACTTAACAGCTTGGGATCAGCTTACCTGACAGATCACATTATTCTGTGTATCCCTACCTCAATCTTCTTCAGGGCTCTACCAAGTGAACTGAGGCAGGTGGCTACTAGAGAGAGGGCCTTTTTATTGGTGGCACCCCAGCTGGGGAATACCCTCCCCAGAAATACTCCCCAGAAATACTCCTGGCACCTTCTTTATCGTCTTTCTGGCACCAGGAGTTTATTTATGAAATTGATACAAGAATTATCAAGATAATATTCAGCCATTGTAAGTTTTGGTTATATAAATTGTTGTTAAAAATATATCCTTTAATCCAACAACAACAAAATCAGAGAAAGGATGCCTACGGTAAATGGGCACATGGGTATTATGGCACTAATACACCATGGGCAGGAATACCTCTATTCACAACCACCACTCTAAAAGAACCAGGAAGGGTCTCAATCCATCCTAGACTGTCTCCATCAGAGATCCTAGGTCTTCCTCCCTCAGGGTTCCCACCCAGTGTTATGAAAGCTGCCTTTATAAACCTCAGTTTATTTATAAATAAATTTATTTATACATTTATTATTTAAGCTGTTTATTAAATAAGTTTCCCACTGCCCCAGCTGTCGCCCTCTACTTGGTGGTCACCAGCTACTTGGTGTTTTCTTCAAGGGGGTGCAGGCCTACTGCCACACTTATTGGCACTTTCAGTATTTATTTATTGTATACACACACACACACACACACACACACTTACATGTATCCCGCCTTTTTTCCTCCAAGGAACCCAAGGCAGCTTATATAATCTTCCTCATCTCCATTTTTTCCTCACAACAATCCTTTGAGCCCTGTGAGGTAGGTTAGGCTGAGAGTCAGTGACTGGCCCAAAGTCACCCAGAGACCTACATGGCCAAGTGAGGTCTTGAACCCGGATCCTCCCAGGTCCCAGTCCAGCACTCTAACCACTACGCCACACTGGCTTCAGTATTAAACTGAAGTAGTTGCCACTCTAACTGCCAGTGCCAAATGTATAAGGCTTTCAACTACAGAGGCGCAGGGAGAGCGTGATGCCACCATTGGCATCCACTGAGTGTAATGGCTAATGATGGTTTTTAGATTAATACCAGCTGTTCCAGCTGTGTGACTAATCTTTTTCTATTTCTTCTCTCTCTTTTTCTCTCTCTCTCTCTTCCCTGTCCTCCACTCTTACACAGAATGCTCTGGGTACTGGCAATTGCCTTTCTCAAGGGGTTGCTGGAAGTGCTAGCTCACTACAGGTCAAGAAGAGGGTCAAGTGCAAGACTTCTGTTCAGAGACCAGTTGCATAAAAAATTGGGGGAGGCAGAGAAGAAAGTGGAGGCAAAAAAGCCACAGGTTATTTAATGTGGCACAGCCTTCATTACTTCCTCACATTGCTTTCTGTAGCACATCACAAAAAATTGCCCGTTTGGATTCATCCTTATTCTCCTTGACTTTTAGCACTTGCTTCATCGCTTCCTGGAAAGCTGGCACAAGAACCAGAGAATCACATGAAATATCCTCAAGTTTGCCTTATGATCCAGGCTCTCAGGGGGCTGTTCTGTTTGCTGCTTTGCAAAATGCAAAGATCTGTTTGCTTCATTGTTACAGGAACCCAGATTCCACCTAAACATCAGGAAAAATTTCCTGACTGTCAGAGCAATAAGACAATGGAACCAACTACCTAGGGAGGTGGTGAGCTCTCCCACTCTGGAGGCATTCAAGGTGCAGCTGGACAGCCATCTGTCCGGGATGCTTTGACCTGGATTCCTGCATTGAGCAGGGGGTTGGACTCGATGGCCTGGTAGGCCCCTTCCAACTCTACTGTTCTATGATTCATTGGTTTGTAGTCCTTACAGAATCAGATTTAACACAATCCTGAAAGAAGAAGTGGGCACGGGATAGACTCTCCCTAGATTGGGCTCCTGCTCAAACTACGTTTCCCCCACTCTGCTCTTTTTAACAGAAGAGAACTCAGGCCCAATACAAGAACAAAGCACTTTCCACCACCTGCAACAGCTGGGGCCTCTCTCTTCTAATTACCCTTTTAATAAACCTTGGATGTGTATCACAACATTTTTTAAGCTTTCCAGTAACTTGTTAGAGTTTTAATGTTTTGAGTAAGGTTTTCATTAAATCAGTCCATAATGAAAACATCAAACCTACAGGGGCTAGAATGTGGTACACTTGATTTCTCTTCCACGTTCTGTTTCACATTAGTGACACACTCATATGTGGCACTCGAGGCTTGAAGATGTTCCAATATTTACAGGGGCAGGATGGGAAATCCCCCCCCCCCCAGGAGTCTACTGGAGTCTTGGAGAAGGGTGCAGGAGGGGAATTTCCTTCATATCTCCCACCAATGATCAGAGATAACAAGGGGATCCCTGCCCCCTTCCCAGGCCCGCAGTAGACTCCGGGGGGAGGGGCTTGGGAAGGGGGAGGGGCCCAAGGAGGAAACCAACCAGATGGGGAATGTCTGCAGGCCAGAATTTTAGGCTTGTGGGCTGCAGGTTCTCCTTCGCAGTTTTATGGGATGAGTCAAAGGATAAAGGCAAATGTAACATTATAATAATGGCGGGGATGGTTTGCTAGTATTGTCACGGCCCTCCAAATGAATGTACATTTTCTTTCTGCCATGGAGTAAATCCTAAAATAAATAGTTTTGCAGGTTTTCCTGAACCATAGTTTTATTTGAACCAGGGGAAAAACTTGCTGGGGGGGGGGCACTATTCACAAGTGCCTATGAGATCATCAACACACACACACACACACACACCTCATCTTGGAGCAGTTTTGCAAACGTTCTTAACTTGGGGGAAATTTCAGTTTGGAGAAGGCGCCCTAGTAGGGGAGCGCTGTCGGTGCTGAGGAGAATAACGTTCCTCCCGCCGATGCCTTGACGAGTCTCTCGACCGTGAACGATAGCTCCTTGACATAGAGCTCGAATAATAAGAACGCGTCAGAGATCTGTCATCTCGGTAACGAGAGTAATAAGATTGAGACGTTGATGTCCTGGAGAATGAATCTCGGCTCCGATATCGGAGGAGACCGAGACCGGTGCCGACGGTCCATCTGTCCCTCTCGGTGGTACATCTGCACGGGGGATAGTCGGGGAGGAGGCCCCCTCGAACCCGAACGTGGTTGGTCCAGCAGTGCCTGTTGATGCTCCGACTGGATTGGTGAAGCCACAAGCTCCCCTTCAGACAGAGAAGTGGCTGTAGTCGACGGCGGCACCTTAATCGAGGTCTTCGAACCCGTCTCTCGGCCTCGAGGAGGTGATGTCAAGGCCAGAGGAGACTGGAGTGCAACCGGTTCTGTAGCTCGATCCCGAGCACCAGTCAGAGCCGTTACTAACAGAGCTGTTCGCTCTGAGATGACTACGGTCGTCGATGTCAATGGGCCCTTGGTTTCTTCGCTCCTTACTGGCTTTTTCTGATTTTTAAGACACTCCACCTTTCTTTGCCACTGAAGTCTCTTGTGACTTCGACAGTCTTTCGGCCACTTGAGACCCGCCAGGTCTCTCTTCAGGAGTAGGGCCTTTAGCTGATAGAGACTGCTCCCATAGGAAGGCTCTCAGGTTCGTTAGGCGAATTTTTCAGGTCTACTTGGTGAAGGCCTGACAATGCTGACAGGCCTCCATGACGTGTCCTTGCCCAAAACAGAGCAAGCACAAGGTGTGCTTATCGGCGGGTGGGATTTTCATTCCACACCGCTGGCACTTTCGAAAGGGTGCCTTAAGAGGCATAGTTAGAAACAAGATTGAAAATGGAAATGAAGAAGGAAAGACGGGAGAGAGATGAGGATATAGTAAGGATATGAAGAATTTGAGTATAGATCAATAGATAGAAAGGAAAACAAAGTTTTCTGACAGGAAAGTTGTCATAAAAGAAGAAAAAACTCAGCTGAAGGTGAAAAACGCTCCGAAGAGACCGAGGAGATTCCAAACAACTCGTCGCAATGGTAGTCGAAGAGGAACTGAGGAGACGGGCGGGAGCCGCGCTATGGGGGAGGGGCTCCCGCCTGATTCGCCTCAGCTATAGAATTTTCCCGAACGATCTCAGCGCAGGCACAGAGAACCCATATGTGTGTGATGCACAGAGACCACGAAGAAGAACACTAAGAGCAGGGCCTCAGAAAAAGATGGTACAGATCAGGCAGGTTTGTATGGGAGAAAGACAGCGTGTCTTTTTTAGGAACCTCAGTCCCAAGCCATGTAGGTCCCAAGCTCTACCACATCACCAACTTCATAAGATCCTCCACTCCTCTGCAAGCTCCTTGGAGGCCACCTAGTGATGCCTCAGTGCATGCCTGCAAGTCAAGGATCTTTTATTTAGCTGAGTAGCAGGACACATACACTGCATGCACAAGGTGCCAAGTTAAACACCTGGCACCTCTAGCTAAAAGGATAAGGTAGCTGGTGATATGGAACACCTCTGCTTGAAATCCTGGAGAGCAGCTGCCAGTCAGAGTAGGGAAAACTGGGCTGACCTAGCATGAGGCAGTCTCCTGTGCTCATTTCAGCTCCTGCTCACTCTTAGCTAAGGAATGGGCTTCAGACGGTAGCTCAGCTGAGTGCCAGCCCCTGTTGAAGCAACATCTGACTTGCCAGGGAGCTGTCCAAAGTCCTGCAGAACGCTAGGTCCTGCAGGATGTCTCCCTGCTGTCTGACTCTCTCTGGACACAGGTATTTGTGGTTTAACCCGCTGATTAGTGCCCAGACACCTCTGGCTCCAGCTGAGACCCACCCAAGCCGGTACAACAGCACGGTCATTGCACTGCTAGCTGCACTTTTAGATGGTGAAGCAACAAATAAGTACCAGAAACAAAAACACAACACAGAAATAGACCTGCCGGGTGACATCTTGATCCACACCCCAGCGGCATCTGTTCCCATGGCCTTTTGACAGCTGGACAAATAAGCCAAAGCATACCATCATGATGAGTACCTGTCATCTGAGGAATTTAGAAGTAATCTAACCTATGACATTTGCACAAGGCAAGCTCCGTCGTACAGAACTGCTTAGAGCTTATTCTCAAGACCATGTTGGTAACTGGAGGGTACCAGGAAAAAAATCAGCCTACAGAGTAAGCTTCCAGCCACCCCAGCACAAGGCAACCAAGCAGTGTTCACCAGCTGTCATGTGCAGGATTTGGCCTTTGGCATACATTCGGAAAGGTTATTTTCCCAACATTTCCAGAAGCATACTGAAAGACAAATCTAGGAAATTATGGTGGATACACATGGCCATCTGCCTGGGGCTCCGAGTGGCATCTTTAAGGCTTACTCTTATGGACTAAATTATTCTAAGAACAGGCACTTAAGATGGCTAGCATGGAGGCTAGCATGAGTCCAAACTGCCACCAGACTCCATTCCTAATTTAACAATGGGATTTGCTACCATGGGAGGTAGTGATGGCCACCAACTTTAAAGGGGCATTAGATGAATTCATGTAGGATAAGGGCATCAGTGACTACTGGTCATGATGCTATCTCCAGGATCACAGGCAGCATGGCTCTGAATGCTAGTTGCTAGGGGACAATAGTGGGAGACACCTATTGGCCACTATGGGAATCAGGAGGCATCTGGTTGGCATCCATTGGCCACTATGGAAATCAAGATGTTGGACTATCATCATCAGGCGATCACTCGTGATCGAGTGAGATTGTCTTCCAGGATAAAAAATTTACAAAAAGGAGATTTTAAAAGGAGGAGAATTCTAAAGAAAATTGTGTAGACTCTAGCGATGGGTCCGTAAGTGACTGTGGAGGCCAATTCTAGATCCACACAGCTTCCCACAGTGAGGACACAGGTTACCAGATGGAAGATGGTCCTGTAAAGGATTCATTTGACGTGCTTTTCGCTTAGCACGTTTCTCCCTTTCACCTTGCACTCGGGCTTCTTCAAAGTCCATGGAACCTTTGTGAAAAGCCAACCTCCATTTAGATCATTCATGGGCCAGAGCTTCCCAGTTTTCGATGTTTATATATCATGCCGTTGGTCCGATGCAGCACAGCTCTCAAAAATTAGATGTGTCTCTGCCACAAGGAACTTAACAGTCTAAAGTCAATGGGAAGTAAATGACTTTTAAAAGGAACAAAATGGCAGTTTATCAAATTTCAGTGAATGTCAAAATGCTAACTTTGCTCTCCAGTCCCCCACAACCTGTGTCCATTTTACCAATATTAACGAATGGATGGATTCCTGTTCTTTGTTTTTCTCCATGCCTCCTCAGTAGCCTCAGGCTACTTTTGAATTTTTTTTAAAAAAATGTATTGCAAGAACTTTAAGATGTTTTCTTTCCAATACAGCAATTCCAGAAGCATTAATAATAGGCTGAAGAGAACACAATGTGAAATGCTACTTCATACTTTTGTGCTTTCTAATAGTTTTCAGAGTTCTTCCCACAAGATACCCTCAAGCTGTTTGACAAAGGAACAAGTTACCTAGGAGAGTTTTTAGAAAGCCCTTCCCTGGGGGATGTATAAAGAAAAGTCAAGAAGTGCACATGGTTGATGTAATTTAGGTACAGTGGAGAACAGCCTATTCACATACTGTCATCTAGATTCATCAGTTTTATAAGAAAATATGATGAAAACCTCTTATCAATTTGTGGAGAGAAAGTCTGACAGAACACACACTTTGCCCCACATTCCACCTGCATAATCCCTGCCTGGGGCAGGAGAACTCAGTCCGAGACACACATCTACATTTCACCAAGCACCATTAATGGGTTGCCAAGTCGGAGGCACACATTTACATCCAGATGGTTTTCCCCAGGCACCCTCAATGGGTTGTAAACCCTCAATGGGTTGAAGAGAAACTTTTTCACCATTTCTACCTGCACTTTTCCTTTATTTATTTTTAATTGCTCTTCCGAGCACCCTTGAAGGGCTATGGACAAGGTGGCGCAGAAACCTCAGCACCCCTCCCGCCTGGCCGGACCGGTTCGTCCTGTCAGTAGAGGGAGGGGTCGGGGGATTGAGAGGGGGCGAGCAAGTGGGTAAAAGAAGCAGCCAAGGCTTCTAGAGGTTGTTGGGAGCAAGGTGCAGGGAAGCACAGAGCAGGTCGTCGGCTCAGGCCAGCCCGGACACTCAACCCCCAAGCAGCCCTTACTTTATAGTAAGTCTGTCTCAACTGCTAGTACAGTCATGCCTTGGATTGAGAGGATAATTCGTTCCGGAAACGTGCTTGTAATCCAAAACACTCTTATATCAAAACGAAATCCCCCCCAAAAAAAATTTGTACAGAGATTTTTAATTTAAGCCGTACTACAGTACTTGTATTGCAAGACGCCGCTTGTATATCAAGTAAAATAAATAAATAAATAAATATTTTTAAATGTGCTTGTCTTGCAAAACGCTCTCAAACCAAGTTACTTGCAATCCAAGGTATTACTGTACTAGACTAGGGTAGATTCTTCATTGAGCATAGGTTCTTTATTTCTTTATAGTTCTGCCTGTGTGTAACAAGCTCCACTTTCCCTTTGTCAGTTTCACTACCTTATCTCCCTTTTCAATTTGTATGTTTACTCCTGCCAATAAACTCCTTTCACTTCTGCCTAAGGAGTAGTAGTTTTGCTTTGACTCAGTGCCTCAATCCAGTGTAACTGACCTGAATTGACCAGGGGATCACAAGCAGGAGCTCTGAGCTGTCAAAATAGCCACGTAGCTCCCGATCTTGCAGGAAAGGACCGGCGGTGGTCCTTCACACAATTGTATCAACAGTATTTTTCGTGGGGAAGGGTGAACCACAGGAGCTGTCTTTAAATGGTGCTGGTTTGTGGCTCACATAAAGAAAATAATCTGCTATATTCATTTCTACAGCTGCTTTTAGTTACTGCTGTTTCAACTTCTTTGATTTCAGGATTATTGGATTTTATGGAAGACAAGGCTATCAATAGCTACTAGTCATGATGAACACACATATTACATCCGTATAACTATGTATGGGAGTTGCTGGGGAACATGAGCAAATTTCAGCTATTGTGCTCATGTTGCACTTGTGGACTTACCAGGGGCCTCTGCTTGTCCACTGAAGGAATGGAATGCTGGCCTAGAAAGGACTTCAGTCTGATCCAGCAGGGCTCTTTTTTATATTCTTATTTGTATTGTTTGAACTTACTGCTCTTTGTAAGTCACTGTCAGAACTTACACTTTGGACTCGATGGCCTTATAGGCCGCTTCCAAACGGAGAGCCAGTGTGGTGTAGTGGAGAGAGTGCTGGACTGGGGACTCTGGAGATCCGGGTTCTAGTCCCCGCTCGGCCATGAAACTCACTGGGTGACTTTGGGCCAGTCACTGACTCTCAGCCTAACCTACCTCACAGGGTTGTTGTGAGGATAAAATGGAGAGGAGAAGGAGGATTATGTAAGTCACCTTGGGTTCCTTGCAGGAAAAAGGCGGGGTATAAATATAATAAATAAATAAGTGGAAACCAGGAGCCAGAACAAGGGAGTTAGACCCCAGAGAGTCAATGAAGACTATCACTACCCAGGCAAAGTCCCAGCCTGAAGAATAAGTTTTTATAGTCTTTCTTGGCAAGGTAAGACTATGGGTGGGCAGCCACTTGAGTAGGTGGGAACACTTTACTGCAAGGGTGTTGAGCCTCTTTCAGCCTGAGGACCGAATTCCATTTTGGAAAAGCTCCTGGGGGGTAACATCCCATTGGTGGATGCATCTGAATGAAAAAAGGGGGGAGCCAAAGTCAAGTGGGAGGAGCCAAAAATACAAAAACTACCCACATATTTTAGCTTAAACCTCTTACTGCCAGTAACTAGGCCTTGCGATAGGTATTTCAATCATTTAGAATAGGGGGAAACTGCACAAAAGCTGGGAAACAACCAAATGAGAGGAGGTCAGGGGAAAAGGTCCGTGGCCATCTGAGAAACCTTGGTGGGCTGGATTTGGCCCCCAGGCCTGAAGTTCTGCATGTCTGCTTTACTGCCTTGGGAAATACTCCAACCTATAGTCTTGGTAGCTCCCTGTGTTGTTTCCTGTATTATGAAGCAATGCTGGGAACTGGTGTCTGCTGACGACAAACACTTAATTTTGCTTTATACAAGAGTCCTTTATCATAGTTAACCTTCCGGCTTGTCCCCTCCCATTCCCTCTCTGCAGCTGGCCACACCCTTTCACTCCTAATCTATTTCTGGTTGTTCCCTTTCAGCCCATCTCCTAAAGGAGCCTTACCCTCATACTCAATACATAGGGCACTTGTGAAGAGAGCCACAGATTCTCGGTTCTAAGTCCTGCCAGCTTCCAACAGTCACCTCAAGTATTTTATGGAAAGGCAACAGAAAAAAACAGTAAATCAATCAAAATGAGATGACAGTCTCCAGCAACGCTGCAGATTTCCTGTGTTACACCGGGCATGCCATGCACCCTGATTCTATGCATTTTCACTCAGAAGTAACACCCACAGTGTTCAATAGGGATTTCTCTCTAGTACAACCTTCCTCAACCTGGTGCCCTCCAGAGCTGTTGGAATACGAGTCCCACAATCCTCAGCCAGCATGCTGGCTGAGGATTATGGGAATTATAGTCCAACACCTCTGGGGGCACCAGGTTGGATAAGTCTCTTCTAGTAAGTGTGTTTACAATTCTGTACACACCTACCTGGGAGTCAGTCCAACCAAAAATAGTAAACATGCTTAGGATTCTACTGTTAATGTATCCGTGGCTTAGTTCTCACTTTCGGTTGTGACTCACATGACTGAATGTTCCTCCATACAAAGAAATGCATATATCCCCACACATAGAAAACTAGGTGTAAGGCAGATGGGAAAGCCACACTAGCTTTCCATGTGCATGGTTGTTGGGTGAGCCCCCATCTGCTGTAGGAAGTGGCACAGTTGAGATGTAGGTTTATTACCTCGTTGAGAATTAGGCCTATGACCTGGAATTTCTGTCTCTCATGCATGGATGTTATCCTATTTGTTTATCTCACAGGGATAACTGAAACCGTTACTCACAGGCTCTTTCTTGCAGATTAGAACAAACTCATGATTTCACACAACCCTGTAAGAAGAGATTACATGAGAGAGAGAGAGAGAGAGAGAGAGAGAGAAAGAGAGAAGGGGTAAGAGCCGGCCACAGCTTAGTCGTTTTAGTGCCAGCAATGGATGCAAGCTAAATTAGTTCAAAGTCTCCTTCTGCTACCTTCTTAAGCTGCACATGCACCTTGACTAAGATGTTACGGATAGGCACTTGGAGGCCAAAGCAACTGAAACAACTCTGGATCACATTTTCTTGGCATGGCTAGTATGGGAGTCGAGTACAAAATCACCTATGGTTCAATTACTGAAAGTATGCAAACGGTGAAATCAACTACGTACTTTTGCCTGATCGTAGTTGACACCAGGGCATTCTCAAGAGTATGTTTTTGTGCATATTCCCATTCATTTCAATGGGGCTTGTACATAAGATGGCCAGATGCAAGAGAGGGCGGGGCTCTGGCACCTTTAATAGTTGTGTAGAAGAGGGAATTTCAGCAAGTGTCACTTGCATTCTAAGGGACATTTGCTGAAATGTGTTCTTCCACACAACGATTAATGGTTCAGGAGCAGCCCTGTCCTCTTTTGCACCCAGCCTCCATACTCGTACAAGAGAACTTCCCGGGAAATTGTGCTCATTTTATGCTATTGGTATTAACTATGGCCAGTAGGCACAATCCAAGACCTGCAGGTGCATGTGCCAGACCTGAGTGTAGGAATGGGGGAGAAATTCATTCAGTCCACATTTTAATGCGAACCTTACCTAATTTTCCATATTCAAACCAAGATGTGAACCAAAACTCAGCTATCCTTTGACATTTGCACTTCTCCAACTTTACCAATGGAGTCTCCAATCAAAAAAAGGATGTAAAAATTATGGATTATTTATTTATTATATTAGGGAAAATGTCTTGAAAAAATGTGCACATTAGGCAAAATTGTGTACAAAAAATGTGTATGAATTTTCAGATGAACTTCTTTTTAAAAATTCTCAAAGTTCAGGACAAACCAAAATTAAGACTGGAAAAAGGAGAAAAGGAGAGAAAGTAAAATTGACAGATTCGCCCATTTCTATTTCTGAGTGCACAGCAAGGTGTAAGAATATATTTTTGCACTGTAATCTAAAGGATCTAAAGATGAATTCCTACTCTAATGGTGCAATCCTATGCAAGTTTACCCAGCATGCCCCAGCCAGCATAGCTGGCTGGGGCACGCTGGGAGTTATAGGACTTTTTTCTGTCTAAACTTGCATAGGATTGCACCTTTAAAGTGTCTATTTGAAAGATTGCAAACTTCTGTACAATTATATAGGACTAAGTGCCATTGAAATCAGTGGGCCTTCATTCTGAGTAAACATTGATAGAATTGGGCTGCACAGCTTCCTTGGTTCTTAAACATTTGTCTTCTGTAGATGCAACCCGTATTGCAACAAAAGAGAAACTTTTTCACCATTTCTACCTGCACTTTCCCTTTATTTATTTTTAATTCATATATTAATTTATAAAAACATTTATGTGACGCTTTTTGGCCCTAAAAAGGGTCCACACAGCACAGCACTTAAAAAACAAAAGAGAAATACAGTAAAACTGAGATAAATGATAAAATACCAAAACATAATCAGTAAGGGGAGGCAAAGATATTCCTTCACCCTTCAAGGTGTTTGTGTGTGTGTGTGTGTGTGTGTGTGTGTGTACACGCACACACACAGAAGAGAGAGAGATGCAGATTACAACACAGCATGAAACGACTCTAAGATGCCACTCCAACCTTACTGTAACACAATTTGTTGAAGACATTTTAAAATATTAAATTCAAGTGCCACATTTTTTAAAAAGTCACAATTGACAAACTGATCATTTTGATATAGATAACACTTGGGGAGATAACATTTTTCCTTCCTCTGGATCCTTCTCTAATGTTACCTGTAACATCTAAGTATTCCCAAATATTTTGCAATAACTTCCTGGGGGGTGGGGACACCCCTCTCATTTCTTCTATGCTTGTGCCTGCTGGCTTTTTTTTTCTTTAGAGACTACCAGAATATAAATGTGAAATAATAATTAGATTAGCATGACTGAGATTTGAAACTATTTTGCAGAGTCTCGATTGGTAACAGCATGCTTCTAATCACAGTCAGTCAGTTTGCTGATCTGCTCCCTGCTGAGGGAGCTATGTAAACAGTGACAAGGTAATATGTATGCATCTAATTTTCAATTACTACCAAGTTTCCTGATTTTTCTTGTTTATCAAGAAACTGCCTATCTACGGTAGTTTCTCTAATCTCAGGCTCTGCCTTGATCTTGCCTCCCTTCATATCTTGCTTCTTTCTTTTTTATATATAATCTGGATAGACCTCACATCCTACAAAGGTCTATGCCAGCAGTCCCCAACCTGGTGTCCTCCAGGTATGTTACGACTACAACTCCCAGCATCTCCTAGTCAGCTATGCTGGCTGGGAATGTTGCAAGTTGTAGTCCAACATATCTGGAGGGCACCAGGTTGGAGATAAATGAGTGATCTGGAGTTAGGCAGCCTCATTTGTGGATAATGCTAGATTATTCAGGATGGTAAAATACCACTCAAGTGTGAAAAGCTCCAAAAGGATCTTTCCAAACTAGGCAACTGAAGAACAGAAAGGGCAGAACAATATAGTGCACAAAAATATGCTGAACCAGGATTATGCCTATCCTGGTGGTGGGTTCATGTCTTACTACACGAATTAGAGACTATACACACTAATTCATACACCAATCATATTGCACTTTATGAATATTTAGCTGAGCAGGAAGAAGGAAATTTGATTTCTATTTCCTGTTGTTTTATTCCCATAGCAGCATTTGTAAATTGCGCTATGGAGAAATAACATTTCTCCCACCATGCACAGGATGTCTGTAATACTCTGAGTTCAGAGGATTATGGGCAGCCTACTGGATTGTGCTGTCACTGTCACATATACACTTTAGAATATGTTAATAAGCTGGAATTTTAGGGATGGACAAATCTATCAATTTCGGTTTTTCTTAGGTTCTCATTTTTCCAATCTTAAATTCGGTTTGGGTTGAACTTTGTGAATTTCTCCAGTCTTCAGTTTGGTTTGTCCCAAACTTTGATATTTTTTTTTATGCTTGCATGAAAATCCATACACATTTTGGTGTGTTTTTTCTAATACATGGATTTTTATGCATTTTTTCCTAATAAGCACATTTTTTTTGCAAACAATATTTCCCCTAACATATACATTGTTGTACGCATTTTGGGATTGGAGAACTCTATCATAAAATTCAGAGAAGTGTGAATTTCAAAGGATAACTGAATTGGTTCACACAGTGGTTCAAAAGTGACATTAGCAAAGTTTGCATTAAAATGAGAAGTGAACTAATTTCTCCATCATCCCTATAAGCTGCTTGTGGGCGGGAATATGGGGTGGGTTAGGATTTTTCAGTTTTGTACTGTTTTTAATTGTGTTTTATACTCTGTGTGTGTGTATGTGTGTGTGTGTGTGCGCGCGCGTGTTCCCCCCCCCCCTTCTTGTGTTTTATTGGACTGTACATCGCTCAGAGTGGCCGGATGTCTGGCCAGATGGGCAATTCATAAATATAATAAATAAATAAATAAATAAATAAATAGGCTGGCCACTGGTAAATATAGGATCCTAGACTGGCTCTTGAACTGGTCTAGCTGGGCTCTTCTTATGTTACATTTTTATGTGTGCAGACAAATGTGACACATGATACTGATGCTGCTTTTCCTTTATGTCTAACAGCTTTATAGAAACTCTGGAACAAAGGGAAATCAACAGTAACGAAAGATTTCTGTCCATCAAGCTTCTCCTTTAAAAATGTACTTACAGAAGAAAATGAACAGTGAATACTATTTGAGAAGGCACCTAAGTATAGAAGCTTGGCAAAACCCCAAAGTTGTAATCTGTGCTTGGTAGCATTAATGGAATTGATGCTGTCAGCTTCGGGAGTGGATTCCATTCTCACTCAGTGGGTGACCCAAGCCATGGTGTAGTTCAATCCATGCTTCATTTGAATCCAAGAGAGTCAAAATGGGGAAATGATAGCCAGTGAACAAATGTGTTGAATAACCAGCAGAAGCAAACCAATATCCTCTTCCTGTAACAAGGGTGGATTAACCAGTACACTAAGGAAGCTACAGAGTAGGGCCAGAGCCAAATAAATGATCCATTGGCTTTTTGAGCAGAGAATGGGTCCTTCCTACCCTTTTAAAATTCCTTCCTGCACTTAGGACTGAGTCAGATTATGTGTGCATTGCTACATTTACAATATCCTGTTGTGTGCAGGCTGGCAAAATAGAAAGTGAGATTTAAGGATCAGAGACATCTGTGGCCCCAGAGGAAGAATGAACATAATCATTTAGTTTGATCTTGGCCATATTCTCAGAGTGCTTTTGCAAGTGATATGATGAACATTTTTTCCCCCTCTAATGATTTTTTTAATGTGAATATAATAAATGCAGTATGTAATATGGGAAACAGCAATTATAAACTCAAATTATACTCATTCCTATTTTAATGATTCAACGAGCATGCATTTCCAGCCCTGTGAACAGATGTGGTCTTAAAAGATGCACATTTTTTAATCACAATGAAGCATAGCATACATGTACCCCTCCTGGGGCATTGTCTCTCCTGCACTAAAAATTATGGTGTGTGGTGTAATTAAGAGTTTGCCACACACAAAAAAACCAACCTTTTAATGTGTATAATTTGGGTTAGCATAAACAACATAGCATAGAGATGTGGGACATTTCCAAAAAGCCGTTCAATAGGGTGAGCTGATGTGACTGTAAAGTGCAAGGGGTCTTGAACCAGGGATTGTGGTAGCAGAAGCCACATGCCTTACAGTTGATACCACCGTGGTAGCTAGCCAAAGGGGGGAGCTGCGGACATATTCCCTGCCATGCTTTAGTGCCACCACTGCAAATGGCCATAGGGCAGTACTGCAGCTAGTAGCTCAGGTGGCACAAGGGTCACCTGTTCTGATTCCAGCCTGGTTCCTCAGCCTGAGTAACTTATTTCTTTGGTATGGACCAAGCTGATTGCAGATTCCCAACTTACCTGCCTGTCTATAAGCTGATTTGACTCCATGCCTATTGAACTATCACTTTCTCAGCTCTACTATCTACCTCAGCCTTCTCCAACCTGGTGACCTCCAGATGCTGGACTATGATTCCCATCACCCCCAGCCAGCATGGGATGCATGCACCCATCACTCCCAGAAGGCATGGGATGCTCCCATCATCCCCAGCCAGCCTTCCCCAACTTACTGCCTTCTAGATGAGTGGGATTACAGCTCCCATCACACCCAGCCAGCTGCCAGGGATGATGGGGGTAATAAGCCAATGCATCTAAGGGCACCAGGTTGGGGAAGGCTGCTCTACCAAGTCAGTACCTCCTTGCCTCCAGATCACCAGCCCTGATAGGGGCAGTGATGTTTTCATTTCTCTCCTCCTCCGTCAAACGTTTGAGCATACCAGTAAAACCGAGTAAGCTAAATGCAATTGTTTTAACGCAGATCAATGCTTCACTAAACATGACGAAAACTGGTAACATTTCAAAGTCGTGTGTTCAAAATCAAATAAGTATTTTCTCCATGCACAAAGACAAACATCCCGCACACAGCTGAAACGGACAAGCACCTGAAATGGACAAGCACCTCCAGGAGAATCGCTGTGAAGGGCACATTTTGTGCGGCTGAAAAATTACCTTTCTGCTTGCCTCGGCAAGGCCTTAAGTTCCTGTGTCAGTTGTCTCTCACCACGTTTTGTGCTCATTAAACCCTCTTGCTGCATGGCAGAGCCTTCGAGTCTGACACATCGCTGCAGCTCTTGCCACAGGAGCACAAGAAATCAGAACTGGGGGGGAAAAAAACCTTAAAGCTCCCCATTTCTTACCTGGCTCCGTGCAGTTCTTTTCTTCGTGTGACTCATTATTTGATGCCATCAATCTTCTATTCCTCCATAATTCTGACAGAACATTTTTGTCGACAATAGCTGACTCTTGTCCTGCATAAAGACAGACATAGTATTTGTACTGGCAAAACCAGCTGCTCCTACATATCCATATATATTATTTTTTTCACTAAACAAACATTCTCTGAGACTAAAGCAAAGCTTGGCATCTTCTGTTCACACACACTATATTATATATGGTATGCATGCTGGAGAATGAGCAGAGTGAAGGAGAGAGAGAGCCAAAGGGGAGAAACAGTGTGGTATAGTGGTTAGAGTACTGGCTGGAGAAATCAGAATGAAAATCCCCAGTCATCTATGCAGCTTACTGTGTGACTTTGTGCCGGTCACTGGCTCTCACCCTAACCTACTTCTCAGGGTTGTTGTGTGGAGTAACCTATATCCTGAACTAAATGAGGAAGGGTATGTGAATAACAACAACAATAAATCAATGCAGGTGGGGAAAAACACCATGATAGCCTAAGTGTTCTTGTTAATAGAAACCTACCTGTGATGAGTAAGAATTGCAACCAGGTAGGGAAGCTTTATAGCAGTGGCGGGGAATGCCTGGTCCTTCTGGACTGCAACTCCCATCAGCCAGTGGGGAGAGATGATAGGAGTTGCAGTCTAGCAACATCTGGTGGGCCACATGTTCCCCTCAAAAGAGTGGAAAAGAAAAGTAGTTGGCTCTTTTCTTTTCTTTCAAGCCACAAATAACTAATACAGGTAAATGTGGGGAAGCAGGATGGCAAAAATGTTTGTTGACCAGTAACTTCTGTGGACCTTATTGGAAGGCTGTGCAAGACACTACAGAAATGTTCAAAGAGTACTTCAAAATGTTCAAAGAGTATTTGCAGTGCTGGTTAAAAGCAAATACATGGTATCAGGATGCTTTAAAAAAAAAAGAAGAAGAAGAGAAAAAATTAAGCTACCAGCTTCTTGCTTTTCCTTATTCTCCTTTGTAATTCAACCTTCAACCCATGCATATATACACTTACCACTTTCTCATCCTACTATACACCTAAACAGTAGCATCCTCAAAAGCCCATGCTCTAGTAAACCGACGTCTCTAAAACTGTATGGCACTGTGGGCTTGGTTGGTTGGTTTTGCTGCTGTTGCTACGCTATGCTCTGCTACACTCATGCAACCTATACCATAATGCACTATTGTAATGCATGAACAGTTTTGGTGGTGGTGACAATGGCAGCAGTGGGAACACTGAAGCCTCTACCAGTGATTGGCTGGGCTGCCCTAATGTCACAGAAGGGTTGAGCCAGCAGAAGATATCTATGGCTACCCTTGGTTGAACTGCTATGATCCAGGGCAGGCAGAAAGCCTTGGGAAAAGAGGGGTAGAATATATATTTTGTTTATGTTTTATTTAAAATATTTTTAGGCTGCCTTTCAGGGCAGAAGCTCTCCCAAGATGGCTTACAACATTAAAATTCATGTATTAAAAAACTGAGACAGTAATAAAGCAGCAAACATACATAAAACAAGAGAAACCAGCAATAAAACATTACTAAAAACCTACAGCATCATTGCAGCTACAGAGCAGAACAGCCCAGTAAAACATAGTCAGGGAATGTAAGTAGGTCTTCAGGGCCTTCCTAAAAACCTGCAGTGATGGGGCCTGATGGACCCCCAATGGCAACCCATTCCAGAGGTGTGGGGCCACTGCAGAAAAGGCCCTCTCTCATGTACTTGCCCACCTAACTGCCTTCAAAGGTGGGCAAGTGAGAAGGGCCTCTGTTGCTGTTCTTAAATGTCAGGAGACTAGGAAAGGAAGAGGCAGGACTCTTTGAGAGGGTAGTAGGCTAGGGGTTCTAGGACAGCCATGATGGAAGAGGAAGTGATCCAGAGATGATGGGGAAGAGTAGAAGACCAGAAAGAGGAACCTGGGAGGGGAAGAAAAACTGGAGGAGAGAGTGGGCTAATACACACAACCAGGAGCTGACCAGGAGCTGCAGAGGCAGACTAAAGCCTAAAGGTCATAAGAACATGAGAAGAGCCATGCTGGATGAGACCAAGGGTCCATCTAGTCCAGCATTCTGTTCACACAGTGGCCAACCAGCTGCCCACAGGATCTCACAAGCAGGAAAGGAGTGCAACAGCACCCTCCTACCCATGTTCCCCAGCAACTGGAGTACATAGGCATACTGCCTCTGATTCTGGAGACAGCATCCACTGATTCAAAATCACCAGCCAAATCTTTGGATGTACATGGTTCACAATATAGTTGCAGCAAATTATATATCCATGTTTGCAACTGCACAGCTAGTCATTCATTCATTCATTTGATTTCTATCCCATCTTCCGATCTAGAAGCATCCCCGATGCAACTTACCTAAAAGACTAATTAAAGTACGGCTGAGTCTACCCCTCTAACATTGCTCTGGGGTAGAGAACGCTCCCCCCTCAAAAACCCAGTTCTCATTAGGTCATTGAGAACAATGACTTCATTTACCAAGCTGAGATTCCTGAAACACAGATTTCTACTGTGGGGCGTGGGGATGAGTCTGAGCACTGGACCACCGTGGCAATATCTCGTCACTCTTTCTGGCTAAAATCAGGGTTTCTAAGTCTATGTCTCACCCTTAATTCAAGTAAAATTAAGGTCTGCACATCCCAAAGGACAGGTGATTTGCATAATACATTTCTGCAGGTTTTTGTGGGTGCGGAAATCACTCTAACTTGTGTATACATGGGGACAGCACTGAGAGCATTAACACAGAGCTCTCACACACGGGGCAGTTTTTTTTCTTCTGCTACAGGACATTTCTAAAATATATGGCTCTATAGATGAGAAAGATGTTTTACTGCTTCTTCCCACTGGAACATACTGCTGTGGGAGCTGCTGAGCTCTCCTTTGCTTGAGGTATTTAAGCAGAGGCTGAACAGCCATCTGTCGGGGATGATCTCGTTGTATCCTCTGCATTGTAGATCCTTCACTGAGCAAGGGGTTGGACTACATGACCTCAAAGAACCCTTCCAATGTTCTACCCGGACACTACGCTCAACATCTGGGGCCCTCCTCCAACTGCCACCTCCAAGGGAGGCTCAGTTGGTGGCAACGAGGAGGGCCTTCTCAGTAGTGGCCCCCCAAATGTGGAATAAGCTCCCCACTGAGGCCTGCCTGGCGCCAATTCTACTATCCTTTTGGCACCAGATTAAGACTGCCCTCTATGCCAAGGCATTTAACAGTTAACAGCTCAAAATAACATGGGGGGGCAGGGGTTATGTCAGCTGCAAGCTTAGTTGTATTAACTTGTTTTAGGTATTCAATCATTTTAAATTCGGTTTTTAAATTTGGCTTTTAAACTTTTGTAATGGAATTTTATGATGTTTTTATTGTTATCTGCATTTTACAATGTATTTTATTGTGTGTGTGTGTGTTTATGAATTGCTGTAAACCACCCAGAGAGCTTCGGCCATGGGGGTGGTATAGAAACAAACAAATAAATAAATAATTCTATGATTCAATGCTATTCTCATATATGAAGATAAGCACGTAAGAACGTCCTTGCTGGATTCCATCCTGTCCAATATTCTGTCTCCTACCATGGCCAGTCAAATGCCTTCGGAAGCTCACAGGCAGGTCATGATGTAATAACCAAACCCTGTTGCTTCCTTCCACCACAGGGCCGCCCCTACCATTAGGCAGACTGAGGTGGCTGCCTCAGGTGGCAGTTTCTGGGAGGGCTGCGGGAGGATGGCAAGGTGTTGGGAGGACAGAGCTGTATGTGTAGCACACAACTGCCCTACGCTGCCCAAGCTACCGTGCTGCCCTCAGGCGCAGCAGAAACAGCCAGAGTTGAAGTAAAACTTAACTGCCAGTCCAGTCAGCTTCTGTACACGGAATGGGAGGAGGGGCACCATCCTGTCTGACTCAGTAGCAAACACCTTGGATGGCCATGCCGCTCACCTGCATGTGTCATCTAGCACAGCCTTCTCCAACCTGGTACCCTCCGGATGCTGGCTGGGGGATTATGGGAGTTGTAGTCCAACAGATCCATAGGGCACTAGGTTGGGGAAGGCTGAACAGCAATCAGAGAGCCAGTGTGGTGTAGTGGTTACAGTGTTGACTGGGATTCAGGAGATCCAGGTTCTAGTCCCCACTCGGCCATGAAGCTCACTGGGTGACTTTGGGCCAGTCACTGACTCTCAGCCTAAGGTACCTCACAGGGTTGTTGTGAGGATAAAATGGAGAGGAGGAGGATTACGTAAGCTACCATTGGTTCCTTGCAGGAAAAAAAGGTGGGATATAAATATAATAAATAAATAAATAAATAAAGCAGGGGATGGGCAACTTGTGGCCCTCCAGATAGTTGTTGGACTGCAACTCCCATCATGCCTCACCACTGGCCCTGCTGGCTAGGGCTGATGGAAGTTGCAGTCCAACAGCATCTGGAGGGCCACAAGTTGCTCATACCTGAATCAGAGGTGCATTGCCTCTAATTATGGAGGAGAATGCAGGTGTAACCTCCACATTTGGGGAAAACCTGCAAAGATATAACAATTTGGTTGTGTTCCAAGAAAAACCAAACACAGATTCTCCAGCTGGTGATACTATCGGGGGCAAGCCAATCATGGTGAGTTTCCCTTCAGACACACACAAATCTTCTGAAAATTAGGACATTTGCCTTCGCAGCTTCGCTATGGTCAACCTGGCCATCACGGCACTCACAGAACAACCTGCATACTACTGGTATTGTCCTCAGTTAAAACACAGGTTACTTCAAGAATCTCTTTCAAGTGTACTGCACAGGGGCAAGTTCAAAGAACCCTTTCTTCTAAAACAGCCGAGTAGGAACTTGCAATTTAAATGCCCGTAGAAATGTTAGCTGTACAAGTGGAGACAAGTGGACACATATCCTGCAACAGGCATCCTGGACGAATCCATATAAATCTGGCTTAGAAAGTGGAAGGAAAAGGGATGTGAAATGGATTACTGGTCCAGGGCCTAATGCTGTACATTTTAAAAACAAGTTATATTTATATAATCCAAAAGGCAACAGGCAAAATAATATAAAATGGAATCAGCTAGTGTGATGCAGTATATTTATTACATAGGTTCTAGTGAATTCAGATATATGAATTTTGGTTACTAGAGATTTTGCAGGGGTATTTTTTTTTTAAATTTCCACTGTCAAAAATATACAGGGAGAATGCAAAATTCACAAGGTTTTTGAAAGATCTGTAAGTGGAAGACTAGGTTCCTGCCCACACGTTACTGCTCACTGACCTTTCCCATTACACCCAACAAGAGTATTTTTCATTCCAACAGAATATATTTCAAGAGTATTCCCCTGCTAGTATGTTTCCATGGAGTTGAAATGCTTTGCTGGATGGGGGTGGTGGTGGTAGGTGGGTGTCTACACACATATATAAAGGGGAATGGGACTGGCAGATACTCGGTCACAGAGTTATCAACATTGTTAGGGTACTTCCCCACCAGCTAGAAAAAAACAGGCTGAATATGAGACAATTGTATATCTCTCCCTTGAAATGGGGAAAATGAAGTAAGTCCCAAACTGCTTACGTTCGCACTGAGTTGAAAATTCTCTGATGGAGGTCTGTCCAAAATTAGCATTGTTATCAATAACAGAGAAACTTCTTTGCTCTCAAGAGATAAAGGAACTAATTGTAAGTTTGTTAACTGCAGGGAGATTATTGATAGCAAGGAAATGGAAAGTTCAACATCAGTATTTAATTATAGATTGGTATAAAGAGGTGTGGAATATTGCTTTAAATGATAAATTAACATGTAGTATTAAATGTAAAAAGGGACAATTAAAGGAAAATAATTTTAAGGATATATGGGGACCATTTCTAGATTATGTTTTAGTAAAGGGAAAGGGGAGTGAGTAAGCCATGTCAAGATATGATGTATTTTTGGAATACTGAATAATAATGTACTTTGTGACAGGTGTACTTTGGAGTTATATGGATGTGTGAGGTTTGTGTGTGTGTGTGTGTGTGTGTGTGTGTGTGTTTATTTGTTTTATAAACAAATGTATGTAATAAAAATAATTTTAAAACATTTTTAAAAGAAAAAAGAATTCTCTGATGAGAATTTTTGACTCAAAATTGGAGGTATAGATGATTTAGAACAGGGCTGGGCAACTTATGGCATTCCAGATGTTTTGGCCTATAACTCCCATCATCCCTCGCCATTGGCTATGCTGGCTAGGGCTGATGGGAGTTGTAGGCCAAAACATCTGCCCACCCCCGATATGGATTATTGTGAAGGAGCCATGTGAGACTTGAGCTCACACAATCCCCCTCCCCTCTCCTTCTCCTTTGTATGTGGGAGGAGGAGAAAGCTTCCACTTTCACTTTTGACTAAGCCAGGTTCCCATTACGTTCAAACTCAGGTAACAGAGGAGTATACTAACCACTATTAGTTAAAACAAACCAGGATCAACCCATAATTTGATCACTAATTACTGTTAGAATAAACCGCAGTTCCTCGAGTTCGTACATGATGGGAAACTGTGGTTTAGTCAAAAGTGAAAGCATGTGAAGGAGAAGGGGAGGGGCAGTGTTTGAGGCTGAGACTTGCCATGGATTGTTTGAAATTATCTGAACCATGGCTTGTGATCATTTGAACCCCCCAGTCGTCCTGATTCTTAGAAAAGTCTGACAATCTAATCGTTTTTATCTCCAATTGTCAAACATTCAGACATGAAATTTAGCTCAGAATAAATGCCAGCAGTCCAGCTCAGACCAAGCCTAGCCACAAAGAGGATGGAATCTTGGCTAAGGGGGGAGAGGAGATTTTCAGTACCGACCAAGAATGGAAGTTCAAACACAGATCATTTGACACATGAAACAGGGTCAAAGAGTGTGGGAGCTCCACTTTGACACACTATAATGATCAATCATTGCCCAACAAGAACTTATCTTCTATGCTTGCACAAAACTAGATATGCTACACATACCAGATAAGGTTTGACATTTCTCATATACAATTCTTGAACTAAATGTACTACATATGCTATTTAAATTGTAAAGCTTCCAGATTGTTCCAAAATAGATTTATTGCAGTTACCTGCAATACATTTATTACTACCGGTATCATCTGATCCTCCAATTTAGATAAATATGCAGTGAATTAAAAAAAATCCAAATTCCATTGAATATTGAAAAAGAAAACTCAAGGTGCAATCCTACGGTCTCTGGGACGGTGTCCCAGGGGACACCGGATACTGTGGACCACCTCCTCTATGCACAGAGAGGGTCATCCACTCACAGAGAGGGAGGTCTGACCACAAAGGTCCTCCCTGCATGACCCCAGAGCTTTTCCCATCACGGCTGCCTTGGGAATGGCTGAGGATCTGCAGAATTCTAGGCTCTCTCGCTCCCCTGACACACCCCAAACAGAGCCAGAAACTATGCCCAAGAGCTGGCGTAGTACATTTCCTCCTGTTGGTTGCAATGGGGCAGGGGGGAAGAATCAAAAATGACTGCTCCCCCCCCCCACACACACACCCTTCATCTGGCAAGTCCTAATAAGTTCAATGGGACTTACTCCCATGTAAGTGGGAAACTTCTGAAGGTCTGCAGGCCCAGACCACCAGCATGGGCTGAAGTCCATGGTCCCCTCCCCAAAAACCCCACCAAAATCGCAGCTACGGAATGCCCAAAGGGCCAAATTTAGCTTGCAAACAAGCAAAATGTAGCTATTTGGGCACTCCATCACCAGTACAGATGCCATCTAAAAAAAAATGGGGAGGGTAATGGGATGTGGCAGGGGCCACAACAGGGGGGGGGCATATTTGACCCACAGGCTATGTGTTGCCCACAGCTGGTGCACAGGATTGCAGCCTTAGCCACTATGCCATGCCAGCTCTTAATAAGGAAAACCACAGGAGTCTTTATCTCGTCCAATAGCCACACACATCTCACCTACTCCTTGATCTGGCTTTTGATGCTGTATTTCCCAACACCTACTATTAGCATAATGGTAGGTATCACGCCCACAGACCTGTCCAAGCTAAGGAGAGCTGCCAATCTGTAGCCTGACAAGTCATTCTTTTAATAGTTACCTGGCAGAGTGGAACAGGCAGCATTCCCCATCTCTGGCAATAAAGAGAAATTTGGCCTGCACCTGCCAAATTTATCTCATTAAACACATAGGAGCCCTATTGGTGGGTGAAGGGGATGGCAACCCTATGACCAAGGTTGCCAGATGTCCATTTATTTAAGAGCCTGCCGTATTCCTTCTACAGTTCAGGAATATAACAAATATCTATAGATCATACCAGATGACCCTGGCTTCTGATCTGCCACAGCTTCATCAAACTCCCCAGCACAGACAGCAAAGTCCATAGCTCCTTATTATTATTTGTTAAACGTAGATCTGCAAACCTCAGTTCTAATCTGCCCATTTTGGAATGACTGTTCTAAGCCTATGGAGAGAGAAACAGCAGCACAGTGGGTAAACAGAAAGCATTTCTGTGGGCTGGTTGTTGTTGCCAAGTTTTGCAGAACTCTGCTTGCAGGGGGCTCTTTGAAAGGCGGGAATGAAGTGCACCAGATAGTCATCAACATTTTCCAGCAAAATCCATCTCTGGAAAAGTTCAGTCAGTGGGCACTGTAGCTTTTATGCAACGTACAACAAAATGGGGCAGAAAGTCACCAAATCACTATTCCTGATGTCACACACACACACACACACACACACCAATTTTCCTCTTTCCCCCTCATCTTTCTGAACTAGCCACAATAACAAAAATCACTCTTAAGTAGGATTCCCATAGTGAGTTTTGGCTATTGGGTGGTATAGAAATGTAATAAAATAAATAAATATAGCATAATGATAAAAATTATTCCACATACTCAGTTATCCCCAAATCTGACTCTGGAACACACATGCATGTCACATGATCATTGCAGAAGTGAGTGTACATCAATGTTCCAGTTTCTTTTTCCTACTACAATAGGAAAAAATGTGCATTAATCTGCCCTGTATTGCTGGTAGACAATCCTTAAACTGGAACTACCAGCTTGACTCATCTGCTTAAGTATCCAGGAACAACCTTGCATTGATACTCCATTAGGATCAAATGCACGCTCTTACCCCTACATATGGCATGCTCCTCTATGAATCAAGAAGCATGAAGTGACTAAGGCTGAAAGCCTAAACATGCATACTTGAGAGCAAATCCGATTTAACTCCGGGGGGGGGGGGGGTCTTCAGAGCAAATATACATAAGATCACACCATAAGCGGGAACTAAAAACAGGCTGGTTCATCACTACTTCTACTGCAGCAGATTCAGGACAGAAAAAAGAAGCACTTTGTCACACAGAATGTTGTTAATCGGAGGAACTCACTGCCACAAGACACAGTGAGAGCCACCAGCTTAGATGACTTTAAAAGAGGATTAGATACATTCACTGAGGATGCGCCTACCAACAGCCACTACTAGTTATGATGGCTGTATGGAACCTGCAGCTTTCAGAGGCAATATATGTCTCTGAATGCCAGTTGCCAAGGAGCAGCAACAGCAGGAGAGGGTTACTGCCTTCCTGTCCTGCTTGTGGGCTTCCCAGAGACATCTGTCTGGCCACTGCTGTGGGAAACAGGATGCTGAACCAGATGGACAGCTGGTCTGACCCAGCTTCTTATGTACTGAGATCCAGACATGAGGAATCACTTACGTGTGAATGTATGCTGGGAACAACTGTTGCGCTGGAGAAAAACATCCTGTGAGTGAACTGGGGAGGATGGTACACAAGGGGCAGCTGCCTTCTGTTTATACCAGGCGTAGGCAACTTGGTGTCCTCCAGATGTTTTGGTCTACATCTCCCATCATCCCTGACCACTGGCCATAAAGGGTGGGGGAGGGATGGGAGTTTGAGTACAAAAACATGGGGAGTGCATCAGGTTGCTGAACCCTAGTTGTACACAAACTTAGGCTCTCTTTCCACACCTCCCCCCTCACCATATAGATCCGTGTGTGTGTGTGTGTATGTGTGTAACCCACCCACCCTTTTCATTCGTCTCTCCGGCCACCCACCTACCTAGCTTGGAGAGAAGGCTGGACATGCACCAAACGAAGAAGAGGATCGCGCAGATGAAGCCGAGCTGTTGCAGCAGCATCTCCCGCCTCTTGCGAACTTTCCTCAGCTGGAAGAGGGGAGGCTTCGGGGGCGCGATCGGCTGTACTTCCAACCCCATGGCGATCCGGCCCCGGCTGGACACGATCGGGAGGGCCTCCGTGTCTTTGCGAGGGGCGACTCACTCGGAGGGGACCCCCGTGGAGGGTTCCATCCTCACGACCAAGGGTGAGACACGCATCAAGGAAACGGGTCCGGCATCAAGAGTCAGGGAGGCAAGGAAGGGAAACACACGGGCAGGGGCAGCTGGGCAAAAGGGGAGCCGGCAAAGCCGCCACGCGGCAGATGGCGAGTGTCTGCGCCCGCCAGGGCTCAGGGCCAGCCCATCGCCGGCGCAACCGGGCTGGCAGCGCAACAGCCCGCTTGCCTTCCACTCCCCTCTGCTCTCTGCAGGCCAGCCCCGGCTGCCGTCGAGAGGCGAAAGCCGGGCAAGGCAAGAAATCACCGCCGGCTCTAGAGAAGCAGCTGAAAGAGCAGCATCCAGCGGCGGCAGCCTCGGTCCGTCCCTCCCCGCCTGCTTCGCTCCACAGAAGGAGGAGGGGGGGGGGAAGTGCCCTTGCAGATCGCAAGCACCGCTTGAATGGGGACAGAGCGCGAGAGGGATCCAGGCGGTCAGGAGCGCGGCGGCGGCGGCTCAGCTCCGCGCAGCATCCCACTTGGAAAGTTTTAGATCCACCTTCCTTTCCTCTTCCCGCTGTTGCCAGAGGCTCGCAGGGCGGCGGCGGCGGCGGCGGCAGTTCTCGTCCTCCGCCTCATCGTTACCCTCATCCTCACCATCCCCCTGGCGGCTTGGCTGCCTCCTCTCGAGTTGGACGCCCAAGCGCACGCGAGCCCCACTCGTGCCTCCCTTCGCCTGGCGCGCTTCCTGCAAGGCGACGGAGCAAATTCCTTCGGAGGGAAACTCCTGGCCGGCAAAGTCTCCTGCTCTTCCTCGCCCACCCACTCCAAACCGGTCCTCCCTCCGGTTCTCGGGCAACTTTCTCTCCAAAGCACCTCAGTCCTCCCCCCCCTTTTTTTAGTTGCAGGCAATGCGCATGCGCTTTCTCAGATCCTCAGCAGGCGCGCTCCCTCTGTGCCACACTCAGTTATTTGTGTGTTTTCCCGCGCTCGCTCTGGGGGCGGGGGGAGAGGGGGGATTAACCGACGAAATTAATCTTTTCCCCTAAATGGCGCAGGAATTATCCTTTCCCCATTTAGCACTTGGCAAGGCCGTGCGTGCAGGGAGCAAGCATGCGAGAGCACGTGCCTGTGGCCTCCGGCTGAGCCAACGCCGTGTCACCCTCCCGATCACACCCAGGCAGCTTTTTTTTCCCCCAGGCCCACAAAAGAGGGTCACGTTTTACTCTCGTTCCCCCATCCCACCCCACCCCCGCCATTCTCAGGAATGAATCCCGCCTTTTCGAAATGCAGGGGCGTTGCTAGTCGGGCCCCAGACCCATGGGACACAAATCTGCATATGCGCTAATATATATATATATATATATATGCAAACTTAGAATTAATTACTAGCATTTATTTAAATTTTACAAAAGGCAAAGCCAGCCAATTTATTTCTCATCCAAACAACCTCAAATAAAATAAATTCTTCAATTAATTTTCACCTTGCACCAGACCATCACAAACCAATGGGAAAAGGTTCCCCACCCCCTAAACTTAATTGCCATACAGGGAAATATTTGGGGAGAGGGATGTTGCCACATGTGAGAAGGGGAGAGTTAACCCTTCCCAGCTGGAATCCTCCTTGAAAATTGCCCCCTGTGGGGGAATTAGCTGAGGGGAGAAAACTTCTATTGGCCCCAATGGACATCCAGGGCTCTGTGGAATAGATCCAGAGCTCTGGGAAATATATTTGGGGCCAGGCTTGGCAATGCCAAATGCCCCTGAATGACAGGATGAGGGTGAAGCCAGGGATAAGGTGAAAATTGGACAAAGCTGCTGAACTGGGAGGGGCGTGTTTAATTCAGACTTTACTTAAAATTTCATGTAAGCTATTTTTCAAAGATACTTTTTTTATCTGACATAGATAAAAAGCACGCTGGGGCATCATTCGGAAGATGGCAGCAAGGGAGAGGGCCCTTTCAGTGGTCCCGTCCCCCCCAGCAAGGTCCACTTGGCACCCAAATTGTCATCTTTTCAGCATGCCAGCTTAAGTCT
Organism: Shinisaurus crocodilurus; assembly: GCA_021292165.1. Taxonomy (NCBI): domain Eukaryota; kingdom Metazoa; phylum Chordata; class Lepidosauria; order Squamata; family Shinisauridae; genus Shinisaurus; species Shinisaurus crocodilurus. Next base: position 285,669,774 of record CM037876.1, on the reverse strand, counting down.
TAGCATATGATGGGTTGTGGAATGCATCCGTTGAATTGTTTATGATGTTTTACTTATTTTATGGGGTGGTTGTATTTTAATGGATAATTGTTGTAGGTGTTTTAATTCTTTTATGTTTCACTTCTATTGTGAGTCACTTTGAGGGGTTTTTGGAGGGAATGCATCTAAGAAATTTAATAAATAATAACAAAAATACTTTACATTTTCACAAATACACTAACAGCGCAATCCTATGGCTGCTAGACAGCGTCTAGATGGCCATAGGATTATTCGGAGCCCTAGCTCCTCTGACCTTGGAAGCTCGCTCTGAGGTCGGAGCTGGGCCTCTGAACTTGGAGCACCAGGAAAGGAAATGTACTTTGTGTAGTGCTCGGATCTCAATTCTGCAACGAAAGCAAAAGTAGATACAGTAAAACCTTGGATTGCAAGTAACTTGGTCTGCGAGTGTTTTGCAAGACAAGCAAATTTTTAAAATAAATTTTAACTTGATAAACAAGCGACGTCTTGCAATACAAGTACTGTAGTACGGTCAAGAAAACTGAAGACTTTACACTCATTCTTTATTGCAGCTTAAATTAAAAATATGTGTACAAATTTCTTGTGGGGAATTTCGCTTTGATATACAAGTGCTTTGGATTACAAGCACGTTTCCTTAACGAATTATGCTTGCAATCCAAGGTATAGCAGATTAACAGCCGATAAACAGCCTCATGTAGAAAAGCTCTCAGTGGTGGCCCCACAATTAGGAAATTCTTTATCTATTAAGATGTGATTGGCCCCCACTATCCAGACTTTTAAATGGGATATAAAATCCCATGTATTCCAGCTTGGTTTTTCTTGATGGCTTTATTATGCTGCTGGTTGTGGAAATTATTTTAAATCTTTCAGCTGAACCACAATGTAATCCTATACATGCCTACTCAGAACTCAGTGCCATGGAGTTTGATGGTGCTTAGTCACAGGTAAGTGTGTATAGGAAACTGCCCTAAAAATAGAAGCAATAAAATAATGAAAATGACACGATTTCTTCACAACAACAGGAACCAAGCCCAAGTATTTTAGTGTCTATGAATTGGTAGTGTCAGAAACCTGAATAAGAACAATTATTTTTATATTCAGAAGCTTTTGCTCACTTATAATGAATACCTTCCTTAAATAAATAATAACTTCCTTGTTTGACCTTTAAAACCTCTAAACATCCTACTCATATAATCATAACAGCTAAAGAGGGATTTATTTATTTATCTGAGGTTCCTTAAGTGTAAGGGTGAAAATGATCTTGGAAAACTCATCAGGAGGAATCTTGGGTGGGAAGAGGTAAGTGGATCAGAGAGGTGGAGTCTGGAGCACTACCACTTTGGGAGAGGGGGGTTGCCACTTGTGGTTTTTTATTCTAAAAAGACATTCTCAGTCTTTACATGGAAATGTCACAAAGTAAGGCTCAATCCTATGCATGTTTAGACAGAAAAAAGGCCTTCAACTCCCAGTTGGGGCATGCTGGGAGTTGTAGGCCTTTTTTTCTGTCTAAACATGCATAGAACTGAGCCTCTAAAAAAACCTAGGTGGGGTAAATAGTGCTCCAGATGGAGTGCTACACCCACTGGCCCTATACTGGCTACAGCCCTGGGCTTCTGGATGCAAGATATACTGCCCTTCATTGTGGAATAATGTGCTTTTTTGGGCCAAAAGATAAATTCCATATTAGATAAAATCATGTCTAATATGTCATTCACAGGAAACCAAAGGTCAAGTTCAGACAGGTCCAGGGGAGGCTGGTTTGTCCTATGTCAGTGGGGCTCCTCATCCATTGCAGCTTTTATTCCTGAACTTTACAGGAGCTACCCATGGTGCTGTACTCCATCCCCAAAATAGGTTCACCACCATGGAGCACCATGCAGCCCTATAAAGCTCACAATAAAAGCAACAACTGATAAGGAGCCCCACTGACATAGGACAAACCAGCCTTCCCCTGGACCGGTCACAATATGTTAAGGGGGGGTTACTATTAGGGCAATGATGTTCGTCACAACTAACTTGTCCCATTTATTTCGGTGGGATTTTAGCACAACCAACCTTTTTATTGTTGTATGGGGTTGTATTCAGTGTTAGTCCTACTTAGAGTAGACTCATTGAAATGAATGGGATTTACATTACACCAACATTGGATGCAACTCATAAAGTTTATTGATTTTTAATTTTTGATACATATCAAGAACAAAAAGCCCTTCGCCCATCCCCAGCATTCTCCCCTTAAAACAGTCAGTGAAACAGGAACAATGCTGAGAGCACACTGGATGCCAGACAGTTTTCATTGGCTGGGGATTACAGACCAGGTCGGTGCTGTAGATCTGCTGCAATTGAAGAAGCACAACTAACTTTAATTTGATTGGGGAGGGGAGATATCCATAGGTTATCTAACCTCCCTAGAACTGAGTGCCAACACTAGTCTTTACTGAGAGCCAGTATGGCGTAGTGGTGAGAGTGTTGGACTGGGACTCGGGAGATCCAGGTTCTAGTTCCCCGCTCCGCCATGAAACTCACTGGGTGACTTTGGGCCAGTCACTGCCTCTCAGCCTAACCTACCTCACATGGTTGTGAGGATAAAATGGAGAGGAGGAGGAGGAGGATTATGTAAGCCACCTTGAGTTTCTTGCAGGAAAAAAGGCAGGGTATAAATGTAATAAATAAATAAATAAATAAATTCCAGACACATTCATAAGAGGGAAAAGGGACAAGTCCAAAAGCCAAGTCATAAAATGACATCTGGCAACATCACCAAACCCTCCAAGTTCCAGCTGTACCTATTTAATATCACTTGTTATTGTACTGTGTGTACTGATTGATGGTGTATATCGAAGCTGTACCTCATGCCTGGGATTCAGCAGGCCAAGTACATTCATTCTTCCTGGCAAAGTAGTACTACCTGTTTTTCTTGGAAACTGGAACTGGCAGCTTTGCTTGTCTGAACTGTTTTACATTATGAATATCTTAATATTTTTAAATCCTATAATTAATATCCACCTCAAACATGAGAGGAGGCAGGAATTGGAGGCTTACATTCATAAATAGATTGGGGTAGCAATCTATCATGTGCTAGTGTAAACCGACTTCTGAATGTGAAAATGAATTTTCTAGCTTGTAGGAGAAGTCCATGTTGACGTTAATATAATACTTTAGGCAGACATGTAACTTTGCTCCACTGAAGTGATTTTCTCAAAGATTGCTACCATACATTTATGAACCCTTTGTACAATTAACTTGAAAGAGGACATCTATTTTCTTCCTTAGCTCTCCTTTCTCTCTAAAGGTACTTTCAAAGCAAGCTGCTTTTTCTTGTTTTATAACCTCAGTTGTTGTTATATCTTTTTAGTGATGGGAGTGATCCCTGTATTAGTGCCTGAAAACAAGAGACACACGGGTAGATACAATACATTGCACCTGCTTCTATTGGTAAATGAGAAAATGAAATCTTTCTGCCCCAGTACAAGTTTTGTATGCACAGAGCCTCTGGAAGGAATATAGGAAGGCATACTTTAGAAGTATGCATGATTTTCAAAAAAGTTCCTGATTTTAGCCTCTTTGGAAAGTCCTGAATTCTGCCTAAATTCTACCTTTGGTGACACTACAAACCATTGTGGTAATCACTAAACCAGCAAGAGTGGGATCGTTTTGCTCATTTCCCTGTTATAATGATTTTAACTTGCTCCTTCAGCATGAAAGCTCTGGAAAAGGCAAAAGTATACACTCTTGCTAGGGACAAAATCATACCAGTGGGTTGTTTTATTTCAATTACTTTGTTTCTCCCTTTTGTGGAGGATCAACAGAATTATGCTAACACCCTGAACAGTAAAATTAACAATGTTTCTGAATTATTGAATTAAGAACTTGGCAATTGCTGCATGTGTATATTGATTTAATTAATGAGAACTGAATTTAAGCCTTTTTAAAAGAAATGCAGCCATCGGCCTTAAAAGCTTTGTTTTTAACATTTGCACATTTTCAACCAAATCAAGAGCTTTGGAGGTACAATTAGACTGTGTATGCAGACCCAATCCCAACAATGTAGTGCATGAGATGCCCTTTTGTGCACAGGAACATCCTCCTCCTCTTCCTCCTCCTCCTCCTCCTCCTCCTCATCATCATCATCATCATCTATATACTACCCAATAGCCAAAGTTGTCTGGGCAGTTCACAGCAGCAATTCATAAAACACAGATACGATAATAAAAATACAGCATAAAATACAGATGCAATAAAATACAGCATAAAACTTCAATATACAAAAATAAAACAATTTAAAACAATTTCAATTTTAAAAAAAACTAGACCTGTTAAAACTAGACCCATGTAACTAGACCTATTAAATAGCTGACATGTCACATCATATGCCATTAAATGCCTGAGAGTAGAGGGCAGTCTTAACCTGGCACCAAAAAGATGACAATGTTGGCACCTGGTGGGCCTCGGGGAGATCATTCCATAATTATGTGTGCATCAGAGCCCCTGTAATAGTGCTGTGCTGTTGCCAGCAGGACAGGAGGAATAATGGAGGCAATTTTCACCTTCCTGTGCCCCTTTGCTTTGTATTACACACACATGAGTCACGACAGACCTCTGAGCCTATCTAGAGGAGTTGTGCTGCTGGAGGTGGGACCAAGATGGAGAGGCCACAGGATAGAGTGGATCCCAGCTCCTCCTCTCCTCTCCCCCCGCCTGCCCTGCCCACTGGAAGGTCCTGTTCTTGACCTCTGTGAGATCATCCAATGTCATTTTTTGCACTGCTGTTCTTTCCACAGTGGCTGTGACGGGGAGAGATCAGATCTGAGTGCCCTTCCTGAAGTCATAGAAATGTCTACAGCTTCAGGAGGGGGGGTCTCCACCATATCCTATGGTCCTTGGGATGCTCTCCCAGGGATTATAGGATTGCTGTCTTAAATGGTCATGTGTATTATGTGAAGCACACAACAAACTTTTATCTTCTCTTCCCCCCCACCCCAAAGCCATTCCATGCTTTGCAACTGCTTCTACATTACTGATATGTTAAAACAAAACAAACAAACCCTGTTTGTCAACCCTAATATTAAAAAAAGAAAGAAAAAAAAAAAGAAATACCCTGAACATGTGCAATTTTGCATTTTAAACTCACATAAATCACTACATAATATCTGCAGGAATAAAATGGAGTTTGCTTCTGCTACTCTGATGCTAAAGACATTGACTTGGGAATAAGCATAATTTTGTTCCAGAAAATAATATATTTTTAAAGTACAACTAAAAAAATGACCATCTGTAACCATATACATGTCCAGCTGCTCACCTCGACTACAAAATGTTTTTTGAAAAAAGAAAGGATGATGCAGTGAGTGGTATCAGCACCATTTGGGGAGGGGGCAGACGACGGCCCCAAGGTTGAGCCTCAGCTGTACCAGTGCCCATAAGGGAACTCTAGATAAGGCGACATGGCTTTCGAATTTAGACTTGTAAATGTACATAAGAAACTTGAATTATTGGGCCAGTCACTGACTCTCAGCCTAACCTACCTCACAGGGGTGTTGTGAGGATAAAATGGAGAGGAGGAGGAGGATTATGTAAGCCGCCTTGGGTTCCTTGCAGGAAAAAAGGTGGGGTATAAATATAATAAATAAATAAATAAATAAATAAAATATTTGTTTCTGCAGTAAATGAAACTAGGTGTCTTTCAAACATTATCTACAAATCACCACAAGATTTAAACAATCTGAGATTTTTGGTCAGAACACCCTCTCTAATATAAGATTAAACAGGAACATTAATTGCGACAGGGGAGGCCAGTGACTCCTCATCCAAGCAGGGCTCCTCATCCATTGCAGCTTTTATTCAGAACCTTACAGGAGCTATCCATGGTGCTGTACTCCAACCTCAAAATAGGTTCAGCACCATGGATAGCTCCTATAAAGCTCAGAGTGGAAGCTGCAACAGATAAGGAGTCCCACTGACATGGACGTCACCAGCCTCCCTTGAATTGCAAGGTGGCAGAACTGTTGGCTTTGTTCTTCTATGACCAGCTTGTCAGCTTGTGTTTGTTTGTTTGTTTGTTTATTACTGCTTAATAACCAAAAATTGCTAAGCAGTTCACAATACATATATAATATAGAATAAATGCAATATAAAAACAGTGTAAGAACAATATAAAATAATACATAATTAAAAATATTACATAAGCACATTGCTGTTGCCATGAATAAAGTAATTAATACCTTTTGTTATGGCCAGCCTTTGTTTGTGAGGAAGGATGATAGAAGTAGGAGAGCAAGTCAACTGAAGCCTGCGGGCAGGGACTGTCTTGTTAATTGCTGTAAACCGCCCAGAGAGCTTCAGCTATTGGGCGGTATAAAAATGAAATAAATAAATAAAATAAATAAAATAAAACTGTCCTCTGTGTGGGACAGCCTGTCATTCCATTGCCAGCAAAGCTGCTGACAGCACAAGGCACCACTTTGCTAGCTATCACCCTATGAGGGCGAGCAGGGAAATGGCAGGGAGCCAAAATGGCAAGAATTTGAAGCAGCTGTCAAAGCGAGAAGCGTTGGTTTACCATCATTAAAGTGTTGCAACGACAGGATTGCAAATGACTTATTTTCACTTGGCACCGTTTTCAGAATGTGTTGTGACCTGTGTTAGCAACTCTTCCATTTCTGACCCCGATTCAGGGCCATCTGCTCAGGAGGGCTCGTGAATCTGCCTGGAGGTGGAATTTCCCAAAAACGTCTCTAAAGAGGAGGATGAATGACCAGATTCTGAAGCTGTGTGGGACAGGTCAGAGATTTCAGAGTCTGAACCGGACCACCCAAGGGAGTGGTGTGAGAAGGCAGAAGGCACAGTCTAATAGGGGTGTGGATTCATTTGAGAATGAACGAAAAACCAAAACAAATGGAGCCCACTCAGTTCAATTTCAATTCATTCGAAAATGAATGCATCGAGTAAGAGATAGGTACGGTCATTCAGTATCCCATTCATACCCACTCCACTCATTCAGCAGTGAGGGAGGCTTTCCTGTTGTGTGGATAATGTCATTAAATAGTTTAGTTACTAAGTGGCACTGGACTCAGTTCTATCTGGGTGGAGTGAGGACAGGAGTTTCTTGTGCTTGTTTTCTGTTCTTGTTGGAGAGAGACAATAAAGTTCTTGTCTAGCTTCCTGACTGGTATGGCCTCTAAGACTTCCATGTCACCAGTCTTGGGTTGTGTGGTAGCAGAACAGAACTGATTTCGGGACCTGCTTCAGAGAGCCACCATTTCATTTTCTCTGAATGCCCTTGAAATTGTGTTGTTCCGAGGCATTCCAGTGGACCAATGATGGCCACCCAAAAATTTAAAATGGCAACTTCCTTTTCTGTCTCTCCTGAAGTAGGTCGCCTGCTCTGCATGTGAATGTTCACCACACAATTTAGAACTATGATTGTGCAGGGTTCTAGACCATATGAAGCTCCTATGCATGTAGAGCAGGATCCACGTTTCAGAATTTCCATCCCAATGCATGGGTGGTGAGGGGTGGGGCCAATGATGACATCACAGTGGGGCTAAGGCCAGCAAGCATGGCCCTGCTTTGCCTCCTCACATGATGTTAATTGTGTGAGCTAATTGCAACTGAATAGGGCTGAAGTTCTGAGGTCTTCTAGAGGACATTGAGGTTCCAATTAAATTTTGGACTATGTTGAATCATCCTCAGCCTTCATTGGGCGTTCCCACAGAGCTGGCGTCTGTGCCTATTAAAATTATAATCCAACCCAGTTACTAGAACCCATTAGCCCTATTCAGGCATCCTGTGTGTTGCATTAACCCATGAGGAGGGAAGACGGTGATGAGCACACTAGCTCCACCATTCTCCATTGCCCTTCTCATTGCCCTCCATGTGTCTAGGGTGACTGTCTGCAGTGGGGAGCTCATTGTTTCTTTAGAATCACACAATTTAGAATCCTGGAAAATCAGGGGGTCTAAATCACACAGGGAGCCTCCATGGATACAAAGGTTCCACGCTGCAGACAGTTGCCCTCAACACATGGAGAGCAACAAGAATGGTGGTTGAGGGGGTGGAACTCGTGTGCCCATCATTGCTTTCCCTCCTCCTGCATTAATTAAAGCAACATACAGAATGTCTGAATCCAAAGCGGATATGACAATAAGACTGCAGTCCCAAAGGACTGATGATCAATTGGTGAGGGTGGCATTTTTGCCCCCCATTTCTAAGTTGTGCCTATTTGCAGCTAGACGGGACCCTGAGCTTGCTTACCTTGCTGTGGTTGGGGATAAGAATCGAGAGGTATGAGTACCTGGTGGATGCACAGCCTCTCCGTTCCCCTCCCCTCTGCACCCACTGTCACACGCCCTTTCCTCCCTCCCAGTCCTTCTTCTGAGGTTCTCACTCAGATTACCCACCCCCTCCCTTGGGGTCTTAGCTCTGACCACAGCCTGCAGGTGGGAGGAATCCACCATATCCTATGGCCCCTGGGATGCCTTCCAGGGACCATAGGATTTCTCTCTAAATGTCTTTGCATTTAACATCCAGGTTTTTAAAAAATGCAAATTGCATCAGCTGGGCAGGTTGATAATTATCCGGATCACAGCAGACATGGATGGAGGGGAAATTTGTTCTCCTACTGTGGTCTTTAGGGAAATCCCTATGAAGATGGGATTTGGATTGAGACGACATATGTATCTTTTATATAATTGGTGTTTTTGTTTGCAAATGTATTTAACTGATAAATGAAACTATTATTTATAATATCTGGTGGTATCTATTGCTAACCAATACCTTGTGACAACTTTGAGAAGAAAATCTACAATATCTTGTTGATTTCCAAGTCACAGTACAACTTGGGGAATATCTACTACATGAGCACCTTTGAAATGAAGGAGAGCACAACCATTCTTGCCAATGGGGCCTCTGCCAGAAATTCTCCTGGTAGATTATGACATCGGAACAGACAGAAGGAGAGCAAAACCAAGGATGCAAATCCAGTACATTACAGAGAATCACTAGAATACAACTACTGAGTAGTATTTCACTGAACATTTATTCAACGGACCTCAGAAATCCTAATTCTTTTTCATTGGGACAACAACAACAACAACAAATGGTTGAAAAGTTTACACCATGGAAGTGGAACCCAAACTGAAAATGTTGCTGTTGGATTAGTCCCTCTGTATAGAAAATCATTTAGATCTCCTTTCCTCAACCTGGTGCCCTCCACATGGTTGGACTACAACTCCCAGCATCCCCCACCTAGCCATAGTTGACTGGGACATGCTGGGAGTTGTAGTGCAACACATGTGGAGGGCACCAGGTTGGAGAAGGCTGCTGTAGATAGTTCTAAGTTATCTACAAAACAGTGTGTTCTTGTAGACTAGGGAAAAAATGGAAATAGTTCACATGATCCGTGATCTTTTAGATATAACATACCATTAAAACAATTCTTTGTTGATTTCCATTTGTTCAATGCTTGACATTTCATTTCTTGACTAGTGCTTAGGGTTTTGTCTTGATTTTATGGCCCCTTTCAAAAGATCTAGTCCATAAAAGAAGTGTTGTTTCCAAACAAATCAGCATGGAGATCCAATTGTCCCACTGCCATGCTGCTGCGAGGTCAGTGCTAATGCCTGTGTAACACGGTAATGATTCTAGCTCAATCACATGCCCACGATCACCATGGAAACTCTACTCCATCATCACTGACTAATCACAAGGCTGCTCACTGAACATATCCCCACATTATCCATGTGTGGAAGGCACCAATCATTGTAAGGTACGGCACCATGACATCGCATAGAGAGATTCTGGGTAGAGATATTTCATTTGGCAAGAAAAGTTACAGACATACGTTAAACAGTGGAACTGGGACTACTGTCCCTCTTTGTGGGGAACAACAAGCACCTACTGCATAAGGATTTACTAACAATCTTCTGGACCGCAGCAATTTATTTATTTATTTATTTATTATATTTATACCCCGCCTTTTTTCCTGCAAGGAACCCAAGGTGGCTTACATAATCTTCCTCCTCCTCTCCATTTTTTCCTCACAACAACCCCGTGAGGTAGGTTAGGCTGAGAGGCAGTGACTGGCCCAAAATCACCCAGTGAGTTTCATGGCTGAGCGGGGACTAGAACCCAGATCTCCCGAGTACCAGTCCAACACTCTCACCACTACGCCACACTGGCTCGAAGCAAGAATGGATATCGCATCAGTCTGGAAATCTACATGCGGACCATGAATTGAAAGCTGGGGAAAGAGAGTTTGGGATATTGCCTCGCTAGAGAAAATAACCAGAGAGCTAAGGGCCATGCACAATAATGCTACTGATAATGACTTTTACACATGCTGGCAACCCTGGATTTCTTTAGCCAACCAGAGTGATGGGTGGGGTGTGTGTGAAACCTCCAAAATCTCATGTAACTATCTGGAAAAACCTAATTAATACTCCCTAGCTAAATTTAGATTGGTAGACCCTCCAGAAGAAGTTTAGCCCTTCAGTTTTATATATCTGTATTGCTATATCCAGGTCATTATTGTTAGATTATTTCATGCTTGGTGTCAGTTATGTTTTCATGTTGTATTGTTTGTTGATAAAATATATTTTTTAAAAAAATCTATGGCACTATGACATTACCATGGCTGTACAAACACAACACACCACCAAGCAGGAAGAGACCAGAGGGCCCTCCAAAGTGGTCCACATAACGGAGGCTGGTGACTCCTATTTCGGTGGGGCTCCTAGTCCTAATTCATTGCAGGTTTTATTTATAGGAGCTATCCATGGTGCTGAACTCCATCCCCAAAATAGGTTCAGCACCACGGAGCACCACGGATAGCTCCCATAAAGCTCCAAATAAAACCTGCAATGGATTAGGAGCCCCATCTGAAATAGGAGTCAGCATGGTGTCAGATTTTGTAGATCATAGAGTTGGAAGGGGCCTATAAGGCTATTGAGTCCAACCCCTGCTCAATGCAGGAAACTAAAGGAGGGGTCTCCCATCCAAGTAATAACCAGGCCTGACCCTGCTTAGCTTTCCACGCTCAGACAAGCTGAGCCAGCATGAGCCACAGTGCCCAAATCTATTTTCCAGGGCCCTGGATATGTTTCTCAGAGCACAGAGTGCCCGTTGGCACCAATGGGTCCCCCCCCTAAGCTTAATTGCCATGAATGTGGGGGGGGTGTTTGATTTTCGGGGGGGGATCACAGTTGAGGAGGGAAGATTTAATCCTCCCCTTTCTATGTGCTACAACATCCCCCCTCAGAAGATCAGAGGGATGTACAGAGGCAGTATGCCTATGTACACCAGTTGCTGGGGCACATGGACGGGAGGGTGCTCTTACAATCATGTCCTGCTTGTGGGTTTTTCACAGGCAGCTGGTTGTCCACTGTGTGAACAGAAGGCTGGGCTAGATGGACCCTGGAAGCCATGGGTCCAGCATGGCTCTGCTTATGTTCTTACCACACACACACACACACACACACACACACACACACAGCATTTCCTAAGCTTCATTGCGCTTCCATTGGTGCTATTGGAATGTTTTTTCTAAGCTTAATTGCCTTGCGGGAGTGGGTGGGGTCCAGGGGAGTCAGAGTTTTGGGGGAAAGGGTTTACCATTCCCCGGCCCTGTGCCCTCTAAAATCATCCCCCCCACACACACACACACCTGGCAGTTAAACGTAAGGGGGAAAACCATTGGTGCCAACAGATGCTTTTATTTGAGGTGATTTAGATGGGAAATTAATTGGCAGGCTTTGCTTTGTGTGAAATATAAATAAATCCTAGTAATTATTTCTAATTCTGCATACATAGTTATAAATTATGCAGATGTGTGTCCTATGGAACCTGGGCCTCCTTTTTTTTTTTTTTAAGAGCCTAGCAACACCCCTGCCAATAGCCATACATTTCAAGGCTCCTGCAGGGAGTTTGAATCCAGTTTGAATCCCCTGGCAGCACAAACCTTTTTTCTGGCTACTAGACAAAGAAGGAAGGACTGATGATGCTGCTTCAGTCTCAACTCCAACTCTATGGTCCAGGATAGTATGGAGGCAAACATGGAGAACCCATAGGATATTTGTTTATTATTAAATTTATATCCTGCCTTTCGGGTGGGGGATGGCACTCAAGGTGGCTAACAATAGCAAAATGCAGATAAAAACACTCTCAATTAAAATTTAAAAACCAATTAAAAGCACAGCAATAAAAAGAAATGGGCAGCACCCGACCAGTTAAAAATCTCTTCAGCAGCAAACCAGCTTACATGTCAACGGCCGGCCTGACTGAAAATGTCTTGGCCTGCCAGAGGAAGGACAACAAGAAGGGTCAATTTAGGGTGCAATCCTATGCATGTTTAGGCAGGAAAAAAGTCCTACAACTCCCAGCTGTGCTGGCAGGGGCATGCTGGGAGTTGTAAGCCTTTCTTCTGCCTAAACATGCATAGCGTTGCACCCTTAGCCTCCCTTGGCTTGCCTGGGAAAGGAAGCCGAGAGAGGTGTCCCAGGAAAAGGGCACAAGTCTCATTGTAAGAGCTACACAGGGACTTATCAGAAGGAACACAGTTGTATTGTGGGACTTGTGCGATGGTGCAGCCAGGGCTGGACCTTGGGGCTGAAGTCCAGGGCCCCACAGCCCATGGGGGCCCCAATGACCACCAAGAGAGTGGCAGGTGCTGTGAGCTGCAGCAAACCCTCCTGGAGTCAGCACCTGGGGACCTCTGGTGGGGCTTTCTGCTCACCGCAGCATCCTTCTTGCTTAAAATATATATCTATCTGTCTATTACAGTTGGGGGCGGCAGGGCAGGTACATAGCTACAACTGCTCATTTTATTATATTTACTTTTAAAATATATTATCTTTTTCTACAACAAAACAATACTTATTCCCCAGTAAATGTGTTTAGCATCTGGGCAGCAGAAGCAAACATTATTTTCTACCTGTAGTCATGAGAGTGAATTTAAAATGAAAAACTGCACATGCTCAGAGTATTTCCCTTTTTTAAAAAAATATATATATCAGGGTTGGCAAACCATTTTTTGTTTGTTGCTCTAACATATCAGGAATGTAGAAGCAGCTGTAAGGCATAGAATGGTAGTAGGCAGGGGAGAAGAGGGCCCCGGTGAGAAAGAGTACTGCACTGGGAAAGGAGGCAGGGGGGCTTTGAGTCCTGCCAAGGGGAGATGTTGAAGTGACCACTACAAGGCAAGAACACGCATGGGTTTAGATGTAAGGTGAGAGACAGTGCAGCAGGATTAGAGCCCCGTATTACCCCAGCGGCCTGGTCCCCAGCCAAGGCACCTCACTTTAGATTTGAGGACAATCAGGAAGAAACAAAACCACCTGTGTGAAAGATAACATACAGTTTATTGAACACAATGATGAAATATGAATGCAGATTATCAATAAACAAGCAAAAGAAAAGCTCACACATGTCCCTCCAGTCGCAGGGCTTCTTAATACGACGGACGCTACTCCTGCGGCACTAGGTAGGTTGCTTGGATGCTTGCATTCTCCTCATCCCAAGCGGAAAGCCAAAGAGCAAGCCGACAGGCTATGGATTTTATAGGCGTCTCCCTAGATTCTAGCAAGTGCCAGAAGCTGCTAGAAGCCGTGAAAAACTGCCAGTGGGAAAAAGGAGGGAAGGCAAGGGAAGACCCAGAAATCCCAATTAACTTCAGCAGAAGGGTGTGTAAACATCTTTATCTCAAGGATGAGGTAAGAAATTCACAGCAGCTGGTAGCTGAGGCCCCCAGCTACCCTGCAGGTTTCTCACAGCAACTAAACAAAACAAATGTCCATAAATGTCCATTGCTACACTAGAGGTCTGTGCTGACACTGTGAGCAGTTCATACTAACTCCTCGTCACAATGTCTTCCGGTTATTGATTCCAATACAAGCCCCAAACTTCCACTCCACAGAACAACTCCCACAGCCACATAGCCACAGACACATGGTGGAGCCTTCATATTGTCCCAAGGGCCCAGGCTCTGTAACACACCACCACCACCAGTAAATGGTACCCAAACAGCATGTAGGCCAGAACTAATGGAGACCCCTGTGGAGCTATAGCTACTGGAACAGAACAGGTTCAGTAGCAAAGGTCCAATCACAGGCCATGATATCACAGGGGAAAGATAAAAACAGTGTAAAAGTCAGAGTAAAAATTACTGATATAATTTATAAAAATTTCTTCTTGTTGTTCCTCTCCTACCAGAGGTTGGACATCATCATGGCTAAACAGTCTTTAGATATGGCTGCTCTGAACAATGATATTGTATTGCTCCCGAACCATTCTTTAAAGTTTAGTCAAATTAAACAATAAGAGCATCTATAAATCAAAGAAAAGCTGCAAATTGCCTTCAGACTCTCCATTCAAGAGCGGAAAGTTTTAAAACAAATGGTTTCCTGAACATATAGTTGTCAGTCTTGTTGGCCACAGAGTGGCTTGAAGTGAAAACAGAAGTGAAAACGTATAGCTAAAGGTGTTTCGACCTCACAGTCTCCTTCAATGTCTTATGTAGAATAAGTGGTAATCTGACTTCTCCAGAGTTCAGCTGAAATTCAGGCTTACATTGATCCAGATGGGTACTCAGATGAGAAAGATGGCAAATATGAAGCCTCAGGCAATAGTTCTTCTGTTCACTGCAATCATTTTGTTCTGGATATTACAGATCTGGTTGCAGGGCCACAGAGAGGTAGCCTGGAGCCCAGGACTGTTAGTACATAACAATATAAAAAATCAGAGCTGGGTAATTTGCTTTAAACCAGACTTGGACTGGACACCTCTTCAAGGACTGCCCTCTGCTGGCTCTCCAAAATAGAAGATTGTCCTTATACTGGTCATTGACTGTAATAAACAGAATTGAATAGAATCATAGAATCATAGAACAGTAGAGTTGGAAGGGGCCTACAAGGCCATCGAGTCCAACCCCCTGCTCAATGTGCAGGAATCCAGGTCAAAGCATCCCTGACAGAAGATTGTCCTCTGTAAAGTAAGATACCTGGCCACCCTCCCTCAAAATAGGACCACTCTGTAATTTTCTGGCAGTGGTGTAGCTTAGGCTAGACCTAAGGGCTGAAGTCCCACAGCCCAGGGAGTCCCCAAAGACCCAGGGAGTGGCAAGCAATGGGGGTAGTGGCAAACAGGCCTAGTATCAACACTTGTGTGCTGGAGCCCTCTGGAGCTGACTTTGCTCATGGCGGTAACTTTTCCTTTCCACTTTTTTTTTTTTAATTATAGTCAGCGGGTGGTTGGTCATGCATGTTCATGGTAACAGAAGCTCAATTGAATGCTTTTACTTTAAATATATATTATACATTTAAAAAACAAGGGTGGTGATCATTCCCAAGTCAATGCGTTTAGCATTGAGAGCAGCAGAAACAAACGCCATTCTGTTCCTGTAGCCAGGATGGCACTGTGCTTTAAGTGAGTTTTCAAATGCGAAACTGCGCATGATCAGAGTATTTCTATTGTATCAGGGTTGCTAAACTATTCATTTGTTTCTTTGTTTGTCTGTTGGTTTACTATAGTATATCAGGAATGTAGACGCAATTGCAAAGCATGAGATGGCATCAGAAAGGGAGGAGAAGAGAGATGTTGTGTAGTAATACGCGTGGCCATTTAAAGGGCACTCCCATAAGAACATTGGGCAGTATCTGATCCTGCCACTGCACTCCCACTCATTTCCTTGCACCAGTGGAACCCACTGCTAGTGCAACAGGGAGCTAGCTAGGGCCAGCCTTCCCATGAAGCAGGGTGAAGCCCCCACCTCAGGCAGTGGAGCGGAGGAGTGGTGAGTTGCACTGCTCCCCCTCGCCCCTGCCAGGAGCACCCGCTGCCTCCAGCGGGTGCTCTGGAGAGTCCTGCCAGCCACTCTCCTGCCGTGGCATTTGCTCCAGTAAGAGAGTGACTGGTGGGGCTCTCCAGAGCAGCCACCCTCTGGAGGGCCACATCAGCCGAGGAAGCAACTGGCGCAGCTCTTCAGAGAGCCAGCCAGGCTGAAATACCTGGCTCTGAGGGGGTCCTTCCTCAGAGCCAGACATGGGAAGGGTGTCCCAGGAGGTTGCCTATATAGGTAAGGTGAAATGGGTGGGGTGGCACAACACAATAAAAGGAAGGGGGTGGGAAACATGATGTGGGAAGGGGGTGGAAGGGGCATGATGTAGCAGTGAGGAGGAGGAGGTGCATTGTAAAAGGAAGGGGGTTGGGGTGGCAAGAGAGCTTGAGTCAGGGCTGAAGGTAGTGCTACGTAAAGGAACCTGAAATGAGTGGAAACACTCACTTTCAGAACAGGGGAGGTCAGCAGAGCTCGCAGAACGGAACACCACTGACCTGTCCTGATATGGAAATGAGGTTCCTCTACGAAGCACCAGCTCCCTGTTGCACTAGCGGTGGGTCCCGCTGGCACACAGGCAGTGCTGGATACTTGCCCATTGTCTGGAGTCTAAAATTATCTAACTGCACCATGTTTTCTGGGTGTTGTTTCCACTCTCTTTGGTCTTCCCAACCTGCTGTCATAGGATCTGAAAGTGCACTTTGTGCTTCAGTACTTATCTTCCCTTATTTATAAATCTGTCAAACCGAGAGGTTCCTTCCAGGATAACAGGTAAGACAGGACTGCTAATAATGTTGCTCTATATAAAGTATAAGCCATAGAACAGGGGTGCAGAACCTCAGGCCCAGGGGCCAGATCCAACCCACCTGGGCTCCCAATCTGGCCCTTTGGGGTTCCCCATATGGCAACACCCTCTTCCTCTAACCCCAGCCCCTTTTCCTCAATCACCAATCGTTTGGTGGTTTCCTGGCTTTTGTGCAATGTTTTCCCCATTCTAAAAGATTGAAATGCCTCTCCTGTGTAAGAGCTTTAAGTTAAAAGCCCAATTCAAAGTGCTGGCATTAACTTACAAAGTGCTACATGGCTTAGAGCCAGGTTACCTGAAGAATAATCTCCCTTATATACCTGCCTAGACCCTAAAATAATCCTCAGCAGTCCTTATCTAGGAGCCCCTGCCAAAGGAAGTGAGGTGGGTGGCTGCTAGGAAGAGGGTCTTTTCTGCTGTGGCATCCTGGTTGTGGAATGAACTTCCCAGAGAGGCTCACCTGGCACCTACATTGTGTTCCTTCCAGCGCCAGGTGAAGACCTTCTTATTTTCCCAGGAATTTTAGTCTTTCAGTCTCTGTTTTAAATTCTTTACTGTAGTTTAATTCTCTGTACTGCTGCTAGGCTTTATTTCGACTTTTACTCCTATTTTATACTGTCGTTTTAAATTTTTATGTTGTATTTTGTGGTTTTAATTGTTGTGAACTGCCCAGAGAGCTTCAGCTATTAGGTGGCATAGAAATGTAATAAATAAATTAATAATAAATAAAATGTACTGGCAGGGCTGGCCCTCCCATGAAGCAAGGTGAGGGGCCTGCATCAGGTGGCAGAGTAGAAGGAGCAGCAAATGCGCCACTCACACACACACACACACACACACACACACCACCAGAAGGGCATGCCACCACTGCCCCGCTGCTTCCAGCAGGTGCTCTGGAGAGCCCTGCCAGCCGCTTTCCCACCATGGCATTTGCCACAGCAAGGGAGCTCTCTGAAGCAGCTGCCTGCCCTTACTTTTGCCACTGCCATGTGGGATCTATGGAGAGCTCCACAGCCAGAAGAAATGGTTGTGTGGCTCTCACAAGAGCCCCGCAGCTGCTTCTTCCGGCCACACAGCTCTCCATAGAGCTGACAGGGCCATGACAAAGGTAAGGGGCTTGCGATGCAGCAACAGGAAGAGGAAGCTGTGGCAGTGGCAGGAAGGGGCACGATGCGGTGGGACTAAGCTTGCGTCGGGGCTGTATGCTGGTATTTTGGCCCCACCCTTTTTACCTTTGCTCCACCCCCTTTTGCCTTCAGCCCCGCCCACCATTGAAAAGCAGACCCTGAGAGCTTCTCCGAAACAGAAATCAGATTGCTTCTATACCTCAGCCACAGAACCTACTGTTGTTCCTCCATTTGTGGTGGAGGAGGAAGACATAGTGCAACTGAGCCCGAGTCGAGTGTGTTTGGGGTGGGGCCAGGCACATGTCATCTGCAGCCTGGCCCAGCTGTGCGGACTTGCCAATCAGCCCTTGCTTAAAAGATAGGTGTGGAGGAAGGGGGGGCCTGGCTGACCCGCCACACCCCCACCCTTTCCTACCCAAAGGACCCAAGACCCCCAGAGATCTCAAGGTACCAGATTGCCAGCCTCAGCTATCTGCAATCCTACTTGAATCTCTGTTCAGGGACTTGCCCTTTGTCTGTAACCTGGATTTAGTTACTGAACGAAGCAGAGCAATCCACAAACACCATGTGGGGTAAAACCAAGAAAGGTGGCTTATTCAGGTAGCATTTTACAACAAGAATAGGGGAAATGAGAGAAGCACAAAATAGAGAGACACTTTGGTACAAAGTAAAGCTGCAAAATAACTAAACCTGATTCCTTAATATCTCCCAGGCACACAACTCTGTTACCTGGGGGTCAGTTCTCTTCCAGGGTTAGATCCAGCACAGCCTTGCTGCCCGGGAGGACTACTTCACCTACCCAAAGGTCCGAGATGGGTAGCCCTCCACAAGGTGTGCCTTTCCAGAGCCCTCATTCAGCTAATTTCACCAGGAGCTACCTGGGGTCGGATCCGGAGGCCCCCCGAAGGCTTGGGCCTCTCCTTGGCTTACCGCCATTGCTCCAACAGCCGGCAGCCACACGATGACCAAAGACAAAAGAACAAAACCCACACGTTGGGAAATAGCTCTTTCCCCCTTCCCTCCTCCTTCCTGTAGCTTTTCTGCTTCTTAGCCAATCAGGATGAACTTCACCTGGCCAGGCAGGGAGGGGAACTCATGACATTTGCATCTGAATGCTGGGTCACTGTAGTCTTTGGGACGCCAGCATACACACCCCGCCCCGCCCCGCCCCCAGCCTTTAGCCGGTTCACACATGAGGGTGTGTGTGTGTGTGCATGTAGGAACCCCCAAAGGCTCCTTCCTTCACAATAGGTCTCAAATGCACTTCAGACGCGGGAAGTAATTGTTGTTGCAGATCAGCTGTAGCCTGTAGCAAAGATGCTCCTGCCAGCTCCTAGGCCTAGATTTGTGAATTTTGACCCCAGATCGACTTTGACTACTCTTCGGCGTGTTCTTCTACAGGTTCGTGTTTCCTTTGATTTTGGATGGATATTTTGGCTTCTAAACCTTGGACTGTGTCAACAACTACTGCTTATCGCTCGACCGGAGTAATTTACGACACCTACTGCCTCCCTAATTTCTGGTTGTAATGGCAGAATGTCATTTGTCCAACTCACCCTTAACATAGGGCGAAAACTGTGGCCCTATAGTTCCTGTATACCATTTTTAACAATAATACCATTGGTATACTTCTAGTGTGATTAATTCCTATCAGGATTACTTGCCTGATTAAGCAGCTGAGAGGTGATTAGCACAGGCAATAATTGCCTGTGACCCAAAACAAGGGGGATTTCCCCCGTACAACTACACATATCCTGATAGCTGGGGAAGTGGTGAATTAATCAGATGGGAGCTTCACCTGGCCTCCAGCTTTAGTAGGATCATTTCAACCACTAATTATGCTGCATGAGGAGACAGGAGTCATGTGAAGAGACACTGATATTCTGTCCATAAGCACTACTGTGGGAAACAGACTCCCCCCTCCCTCCCAACAATTAGAGAGCTCATTCTCCTGTGCAATAAATGATTCTAAAAATAGAGAATATTTTATTTCACTTGAGATCAGTCCCGTGGTATTCTTGTTAAAAATAATCTACAGTGCTTTGTATTAGATCAGACAACATCAGGTTGATACGGAGAAGTCTGGGAGTTTGGGATGGGAAGATGATGCTATATGATCTTATGCTTCTGCAAATGCATTGCATGCATTTCTGAATTTCAAATGCCACAACAAGGAAAGAATTCATGTACTGTTAGAAGCCACTTCCTCTCGTTCAACATGTGAGGGATTACCATTAATGCTGTCAGTTCTCATGGATATCACAAGGTTAAAACCCAAGTATGTGGTTACTTACAGGCATGCAGATTGGTGGTCTCCTTCCTGACTGAGACATTTATTTTGTCCAGAAAATGCTATAACATTTTTTTTAATACAACATTTCACAGCTTTAAGAACCTGTGGGGATGTATGACTGTCTGAAGTTTAACTGTAAGGAAACTGATCTTTTTGTGACTCACTTGAACAAAGGAAATCCGTGGGCCATAAAAAAATAATCTTCATTACAATCATATGACCACAATACGGCACTTAAAGTGAGAATTATACTAATCTTTCAGGCACAAAAATAATTCTTACTTTGAAATCGCATGATTAATCAGCACTCAGTGATCAAACAGTAGGTTGGTAAATGTGTCTACATTCCAGATGAGATTTATACAGGACCTGGCATCCCAATCCCACAGACAGACAGAGCTGAGATGAGCACAGAGCTGTGCCCCATGATAATATGGGGGCAGCATGCCTGTGTACTCCAGTTGCTGGGGAACATGGGCGGGAGGGTGCTGCTGCACTCATGTCCTTCTTGTGGGATCCCGTGGGCAGCTGGTTGGCCACTGTGTAAACAGAATGCTGGACAAGATGGACCCTTGGTCTGACCCAGCAGGGCCCTTCTTAAGTTTTTATGTTCTAATCATAGCTTATAACCAGATATTAAACATGTTGGTTTCCCCCACACTGCAGTGTTCAAGTCAGACCCTTGCTGATCTACTGCAAATCACTGAAAGATCTACCAGTAGATCCCGTTCTACCTTCTACCCACTATGATACACCTCATGGTGCAATTGCATCTTTCTGCTCCTCCCTTCTTGAGGTCTCCCAAATGTGGACTGGCCCTGCCCTATTTGAACCCAATCATCCATTGCCGGCTTCTCCCTTGGCAGAGCTCATGTGTCACCTGCACAACAGGCAACAATTTACTTTTCTATCACTGTGCCTTTATGCTGATTAAGGGCTTTTTAAATTTTCCTTTTCCTTTTCCTTTTCTTTCTTTCTTTTTTTTTGCCAAAGCTGTTAACATCGCAAGAGCCCTGACACACACACACACACACACACCTGGCAACTCTCGTTGAACCCGTCACAAGTGTTCTGTTCAGACAACAGGGCTCATTCTGCACACACACATGGCAGGAGGCAGCGCATGGCAGGAGGCAGGAGGCAGGAGGCAGCGCATGGCAGGAGGCAGCGCACACCTGCAAAGTGCTTATGCCCATAGAAGCCTCTATGCACATGGACATTGAATTTGTGTATATTTCCCCTCCATTCACTTCCCAACCATGAGAGCTGTGTATATTTCCCAGTCTATATATATATATATATATATATATATCGCCAATTTTCCAGTTTTAAAAAACCACAAAAAACCCTTAAAAGTGGCAGAATGGGATAGAGCAAATGGGGTGCCAGCACCAGCAGGACTTGCACCTGCCTCCCCCCCCCCCCAGTGTGGCCCCATTCACTCCATCCCATTCAGCCACCTTCTCAGGATTTTTTTTTTTACAACTGTCAGGGAACCGCAGGTGATGTCGAGAGTACATAATGCAGGCCACATGCTGAAGAAGCTAAGCAGGTATGAGCCGGGTCAGTGCTTGGATGGGTGACTGCCTGGGCTGTCCACATCTGTTCCCCTGCATTGAGCAGGGGGTTGGACTCGATGGCCTTATAGGCCCCTTCCAACTCTACGTATTCTATGATTCTTCTATGTGCTCTGAAAAGGAGCTGCAAAAAGTGTGTGTGTGGGGGGGTATTATCTCCCCTTTCTGGAGTAGCTGGATACCCAGGGAAGTGTTGAAAATATGGAGGGCACTGAGAATTGTCAGTCTAACACTTGAAGTCGAGAGAATCACATTGCTAAGGGGGAGATCTTGTCACCACCCCCTTTTTTGTGCACCTACATCTCCCACTTTCCCCCTCTTTACTGGTGATGTTCAATTGTCAGCTTGGCAACTGTGCACAAATTAGTCTCTCCTTCTCAATTTCCATCTATGTTACCAACTGCACTTTGCTCCCTTTGACATCTGAAACTTACAAGGACATAAACCAGGCAAGACTACATATATCTGACAGCCTTAAGTGCACACTTGTGCACCTCCGAAAGGCCAACAAATTACGAAGACATTTGTGCACATTTCTGAGGCTGAAAAAATGAAGAAAAAAATGGGGGTGAACTGGTGATGGTCACTCCAAAGTGCTGCTTGAGCATTGGTGGAGGGACTGTCACTGGCGGCGGCACGGGCAAGATCGCGAAGAGCGGCAAGGGTTTTTTGCTGTTCTTGCCGAGCGGCTCGCTAGCCACTCCCCCGCAACCCACAATGGAATCAGTCTCCCAGGTTCAGATGACACGCCAACCCATTGTGGGCCAAACAATCCCTAGAACAAGCCATAGGTTGTCAGGGTGGCTTGTTGTCCAAAAATAAACCACCCTGGGGGAAGCAGTCTGGGCTCAGATGTCATGATAATACGCCCTACGATGGGTTGTCGTATTGTGCAAACCCTGTCATTGGGTAAGTGCATTAGAACTAGTGATGCCACCAAATGTTGTAATTAGTCGGCTTGTTGGTTGAAGCCTGTCCATTTGTCATGCTTGCCTTGGTAGCGAGCCTGGATTGATGTGTTACAAATTCACTATTAAGTTTAGAATTGATTTTGAGCTTCAGAGCATGCACAGTCTGCATCTAAATAACCCCATTTTGGTGCATGTGCTGAGTTGGTTGGTTTAACCCTTGAACGATCCCGTGCGTCCACCTCAGCTTCCCTCAGCTTTGTCACCAGCACTGCAGCTCTGGCTCAGTGAGGAGGACTCTGTGGGTTCATCTTCTTCTCTCCTCCATATACTGGCAATCGGGGAGTAATGTCACATCACACAGGCAGGCCACATGAAAATAACCAATCAGGAAGGGGGTACATAATGTGGTGATGCATGATGTCATGCTGCACTACGCGATTCCAAACTACAGCTCCCAAGATGCACATTGATATTACGCATGTGCAAAAACTCATATACACGGAACAAGATCTCCTATTAAAGGGGAACTCTTGTTCAAGCTCACATGGACAAATTTGTTACTAAATAATCCCATTTTGGTGCATGTGCTGAGTTAAATAACAAATTAACTCAGGGTAAGTTTGCCCATCACTAACAAGCATCCATGCATGGTGGGGAGTGGAACCTGCCGCCACCACCCCACCCACACATAATTGTGTGGAGGATGAGCCTTGTTGTCTGAACAGGGTTAATGGTAAACGAACATATGCTTATTCAGCCTGAGTGGACTAAACAAGCCTGCTGGAACTGGGAAACAGTTTGTGAATCCACCCTCATCCATATGCCATGCTCAAGATTTACAGCTGCTGTCTTATCTTTAGAAGAAAAACTGTACCCGTTAACCAATAGCTGTCATAAAACTTTCAGTTGGGTCAAGGAGCTCCCTCTGAGAAGATATGTGGTCAGATCAATTTATGAGAATATAGTGACACTCGAACAGAAACATGGTCTTGGGGAAAAAACAATTCAATAGCCAAGGCTTAGTCAACAATACACCTGTTTTCACTGCCAAGGCTCAGTATAAAAGTGAGTGTCTCTTGAGCATACGCAGAGTACCATCTGATCATCGATAAGTAACCTTAACCAGCTCCTATGAATAAGAAGAGATATGGGGAAAGGACAAAAATCATGGCTTGAGGTCAGAGGATGCTCTAGTTTTTAGTGCAGGATCTAGAGCTCAGTAAACATTAGCCCTGTCTAAAATTAAAGGACAGAATAAAAATTATGAGTTTCATTTTCAGGGCAATTAGAGACTGAAGAACATCCAGGGGCTCAACGAGGAAGACCACAGAAACAGAAGCATTATTAACAGCAGCAGCGACATCTTAAGCTACACACACATTCAGGGCTCACAATTAGAGAATCTTTTACCAGTGTGGCAAACATATTAGAAGGCCTGCTTGGATTATGCTGTCATCCATCTTGCATAATACAAAGTATCTATCATAAGCTGCCTCCCAGCATCCAAGCAAGTCCGCATTCAAATGGGTCGATCCAAGTCCATTATTCCCAGTACTAGCAGGCAGGGACGTATGGATTTTGTTAAATCTGTTCTGTCTGAGTTTCACAGATTGTCAGACATCTTTCAGTCTGTCATCCGCTCATTGACGGAATCAGAGGTGGTGTCAGCGGGCAGCCCACTAGGGCTGGAGCCCTGAATCTTTCATTTGGAGCCCTGAATCTCTGGGAGGCCATCTGCCCCACCATTCTGCTGTCCATGGGCACTTGCTGAAATAAAGCTACACAGGGCCCTGATGAGCGCTGTTGCATCTGATCCCCCTGGATGAGCTGGCTTTTTGCCCACATGCGTGTCCCCTCCTGCTGCCCCCCCTTGAATCTTTCCACCTGAGGTTTCTTTCTGAAATCAAATGCCCTTCTCTCCCCTGTCCATACATCCCTTTTTACAAATAGGGGTGTCCTTAGGAGGCAGGCTCCTTTAAAAACAGAGAGAGTGCATATGCAGATGTGTGCATTTTTTTTTGTCCTCTGGGCCTGAGCCCTGGATCTTCTCAGTTCCTAGTGCCACGCCTGGACAGAATCAGATATTTTAAAACCAGAATGTTGTTCTACTTGTGCTATTTATTTATTTATTTTATTATATTTATACCCTGCCTTTTTTCCTGCAAGGAACCCAAGGCGGCTTACATTATCATCATCCTCCTCCTCCTCTCCATTTTATCCTCACAACAACCCTGTGAGGTAGGTTAGGCTGAGAGTCAGTGACTGGCCCAAAGTCACCCAGTGAGTTTCATGGCCGAGCGGGGACTAGAACCTGGATCTCCAGAGTCCCAGTCCAACACACACACCCCTGTGAAGAAAACAGTCCGCAAATCTGCAGAATCCGTGTGACTCAGAAAAAGCTGTCCGCTGTGGAATCCACAGGTCAGATTCATAGAAATCCGAATCATTTGAATCTGTTGTGGATTCCTGACATCCCTTCTTTCAGGACCAAGCAATCCTGTGCAGTCTTATATAGAAGCAGCAGTCGGGAAGACTGGGCAGGGGTGTGTGTGTCAGTTTTCTGCCCTTCCTGACTTGGATCTCTTTTTCTTTTTACTTGTTTCATTTCAATATTGAAATACCTAAATATTGAGCCACAGATGGTTTACATTCCACCTTTCTCAGAATGAAGTGATGTTTGAGCCGTGTCGCCATGGAAACCAGGATGAGGTGGCGGGGTGTGAAAGCTGGTTACCCAGTATTAAAATATCCAGCGCTTTTCTGGACTAAAGTTACACGGAAAATAAATTATTATTTCATCATGTTGTTCACTGGGTTCACTGGGCATGTTTTTGGTGCCTGTTTTCTTTCCGTCGCATAAAATGTCACTTCTTCCACTTGCTGTGAATTCGTATTTTTCCTACCGTTGGAACTCCTCAGTGCATAAGCCAAGGGTGGGACACCCCTTTCAGCCTGAGAGTTTCGGAGAAGCCCTCTGGGGCTGCATTTCAGCAGAGGGCGGAGCCAGGTCTGAAGACAAAAGGGGTGGGGCCAGCATACAACAACAACAACAACAACAACAACAACAACAACAACAACAACACCCCAGCATGTTGTAGCTTAAAACTCTTACTGCCAGTAACTAAGCCTTAGCAGAGGCATTTGAGCCCTTTAGAATGAGAGCCAGCATGGCGTCGTGGTGAGAGTGTTGGACTGGGACTCTGGAGATCCAGGTTCTAGTCCCCGCTCGGCCATGAAACTCACTGGGTGACTTTGGGCCAGTCACTGACTCTCAGGCTAAGTTAACCTCACAGGGTTGTTGTGAAGATAAAATGGAGAGGAGGAAGAGGATTATGTAAGCCTTGGGTTCCTTACAGGGGGGAAAAGGCAGGATATAAATATAGTGAATAAATAATGGGGAAATACTGCACAAAAGCTAGGAAACCACCAAACGAAAGGGAAGGGGGCCAGGGGGAGGGCCATCTGAGGAACTGCCAGAGGGCCAGATTGGAACCCTAGGAGTGCCGGATTTGGCCTCCGGGCCTGCAGTTCCCCAACCCTGACATAAACAGATATACAGTAATACCTTGGATTGCAAGTAACTTGGTCTGAGAGTGTTTTGCAAGACAAGCAAATTTTTTAAATAAATTTTGACTTGATAAACAAGCGACGTCTTGCAATAGAAGTCGTAGGGATGTAACTGCTTGCCTTGAGCGGGCCGAAATTGGCCCCGCTTACGCCCGCCAGAGGCTCACTTTGATATAAGAGTGTTTTGGATTACAAGCACAGTTCCGGAATGAATTATGCTCTCAATCCAAGGTATTACTGTACAACAGGCTCACACTGGCTCAGCTTGTCTAAGCATGGAAAGCTAAGCAGGGTCAGGCCTGGTTATTACTTGGATGGGAGACCCCTCCTCTAGTTTCCTGCATTGAGCAGGGGGTTGGACTCGATAGCCTTGTAGGCTCCTTCCAACTCTATGATCTATGAAATCTATGAAAACAGAAGCGACTATATATTGCTCTTTGGCAATTCATGGCAGCAAGTCTAGGGCTTCTGGTCATTCTCCACTGATAATGGAACATGCCATTTTGGAAAGAGCCGGTTATATTTAAAGGGGACATTCCCATGCTTGCCTTTGCCCATCCTCCAGTTAGAAGACAAGATTTCCACAATAGCCAGTCAGGTTGTCTCAGAGCATGGCTACATGGGAGACTTCTGTGATCCTGGACTGGTGGAAATTGAGAAAGCACAGCTACAGAAGGAAGGCAGACTGCAACTCCCAGCATTCCCCAGCCAGTCATTCCCCTGGGAGTTGCAGGACATATTTCTGTCTTAACATGCATAGGATTGTGCCCTAAGTTGCCTACATATAGAATATTTAAAAATCACTGTTTTAAACACACTATTAATAAACAAATATAGCTACAATAAGAAAGCTAAATAAATAAACAAAATACAAAAAACAGTAAAATGGAGCAGCAGCATGATAATCAGTTTCAAGCCAGAAAAATCCTGCATATACAAGTATGTTTTCAGGAGGCATTTAAAATATAGCACATTTTCTGCCTCCCAGACTGCGCGAGGGAAGGTGTTCCAGAGGGTGGACACCACTACTAAGGAGACCTGCTTTTAAGATGTTACATGGCAACATTCTGTTGGTCGCAGAACAACCAACTGTTGGAGGATATGGGAAAAGGAGTCGGTCCTATCCTGGTTAGGACAAGCAGAGTTTCCCCCTTATGCACAACCTGGTTATTGAAACTGGTTATCACCACGTGGGTTGCTAAGCCGTGCTAAAAGGCTGTTAAAAGGAACAGATTGTCCACACAAGGTTTAAAACTAATGAAGACATTTATTAGTTTTACTTACAGTCTGTTTATTCATATATGCAGGATGCACATAGGCAGGTTAGAATTTTTGTGGTGTTAAGAGTCCACTTCATTGGAGATCACTGGCTGGAAGCCAGCTGTTCTATTGACCCTTTCCTCCTCCCACTGCAACTAGTGGTTACTGGTACAGAACGCAGCAGCTCGCCTGGTTAAAGGCAGCCGCCGGCGGGATCACATCATGCCAGTGCTCAAGGAGCTGCACTGGGTACCAGTTGCTTGCCAAGCCGAATTCAAGGTGTTGGTTTTGACCTTTAAAACCCTGTACAGCTCCGGTCCAGGTCTATCTCAAGGAGCGTCTCCAGCAACACCAAGTAGGCCGCTCAACAAGATCTGCCACAGACGGCCTTCTCCTTGTCCCTTCAGCCAGAGCAGCTAGACTGGTGGGGACTAAGAAGAGGGCCTTTTCTGTGGCGGCCCCCGTACTGTGGAACTCTCTCCCGAGTGACCTCCGCTATGCCCCCTCTCTGCTGAGCTTCCGCTGCTCACTAAAAACTTGGCTGTTCAGGCGGGAATATGGGGTGGGCTAAGATTTTAAAATTTTATACTGTTTTAAATGTATTTTATCCTGTTTTTATCTTATGTACATCGCCCAGGGTGGCCGGTTGCCAGCCAGATGGGCGATAAATAAATGATGATGATGATGATGATGATGTTGATGATGATAATAATAATAACAACAACAACAACCTTATTGATTTAAGCAGGCAATATTACAATTTCCATCACCAACAAGGCCTGATACATGAACTCCTCCATCCTGGGCAACCGTGTGATCCCTCTGGTATGCCAGACAAACTAGTTGGGGATCAGGTCAGGTGCTGTGTGCTTGGGGTGCGTTGACTGGACACATATACATACATATAAAGCTGTCTTATACCATCCAACCATCAGCCTATTTAGATCTCCTGACTCATTTACCACAAGTAGATACTATCTGCCCTGCACATCAGCAACAATGCTGTTGCATGCTTCTACTGGTTGCCGGAAGCATGCAAAACTCACCGTTTCTACTTCTGGTAAACAAGTAACTGTGCTTTTATCCTACAATCACCCTGCCTCAAATACAGAATTTTACAAGGGGGGGGGTGTCCAGAAGATGACATCTCCCATTTGTAAACTTCCTGTGCTTTCCCACGGCTTCAATCTTCCATCTCTTTCTTGCCACAGGAAATCCATTAAGGAGGGAAAGACAAAATAGCTGCACAATGCCTTTTGATTGGTAGCGTTAGGAGCCCCTTCACCGGGAAGCATCCTAAGATAACCTGCTTGCCATGAGTGGGGCCCCACCATGGACCTCATCAGGGCTCTGCATGAGGGAGGGGGTTTTTTTTGGTTTGTTTATGGAAGGTGCCCTGGTGCCCTTTGCAAACCTTCTGCAGCATGAAGCAAGCTTAATTTTATTGCTCTTGGTTTGGACTGTTGCCGCTGCATTAAAGACAGAGGCAGTCGGTCCCCAGGCAGATTTGTTAGTGCCTGCTGCATCCCTATCAGTTGTTCTGCTGCTACCTAAGTGGCTTCACAGCAAGATGCCCAGTGGGAGTTGAAAATCTTGCCTACGAGGCAGAACAAGGGGTGTGTGTGTCTGCTCTGTTTTTGTTCTCTCTCTTTCTCTCTCTCTGTGCTAACTGCAGGTTGAATGTGATTCACTAAGATGGTAGAAATTTTCCATTGGTCTCTTTCTCTCACAACTGCACATTACCTCACCTCAGTCTTGCACAATCTTTGCTCACATTTATTCACAGGTCACCTGTGTATGTGATATCCATTCCTCTTTCTAGTGATCCCCTAGTTAAAGTTAATCCTGTATCTGCCACCACTGAGTTATTTTGAGGCAACAGGGCTGTCCCGACGGACTATTTATTTGTTACTTTATTGTTTATTTTAAACATTTCTAAACCATATACATAAAAAGTTAAAAATTAGAAACAATTAAAACAATTTGAAAAAATAATCATCATACAAACAATCAAACTGAGAGGCAATGTGCTCTAAAACAATACTACAAGCAGAACGATTACAACCAATTAAAATGCCTGGGCAAATAAAAATACCTTGTCCTGGCACCAAAAGGACTGTAATGTCAACAGCAGTCAAAAATCCTTAGGAAGGGCTTTCCACCAAGGTTGGGGCACCGACATCAAGAACATGCATTCTTATATATTGTATACACATTGTGTATTTCTCCTGATGGTACTCAAAGAAGAGCCCTATCTGAAGATCTTAAATTGCAGTCAGGTTGATATTGATGAATAGGCATGACATGAATTGGCAAGGGGGACAATATTTCCCAAATTGTGAATGTAAGGCCCTGGTCAGCCTGGTCTACGGGTAGTGAATTCTGAGGAGAGAAAGAAAGGTAGTGGGCCAGACTTCATGCCCTAGCCCAGTGTTCTCCAACCTTGGATCCCCAGATGTTTTTGGCCTACAACTCCCAGCATGCCCCGCCAAAAACATCTGGGGACCCAAGGCTGGAGAATACTGTCCTAGCCAGTGGTGTAGTGGTAAATTTGGAAGTGCTGGTACTCCTCATGACAGTCCTGAGAGCCACACCCCCAATGAGATGCCCAAAATGCAGGCAGCTGTGCTGCTACATATTGACCAACCAGTTCTAGGAGTTTTCATTTCCTCCAAGAGCAGACCTTTTGTAAAGCTAATCAGTCTTAATGGATCTTTGGATGGCTTCAAGACCAAGCAGCCACCCCCAAAATACTTTGGATTACAACAGGGAACACTAGGACCTGGTTCGCACAATTACATGATTTATGTAAGCCACAGTGGGCTGTGGCTCATGCTGGTGGCCATTTTGAATATCCAGTATTCAAAATGGTGCCGGGGGTTTTTTTTGTGCCATGGTTTGTTCTGTCATCTGAACCCCAGCAGCGGGGGTTGTTTGAGGGTTAAACAACCCTCAAATAACCCCGCAACAGACCATGGGTTATTTGAGGGTTGTTTAACCCACAAACAACCCCTGCCACTGGATGATATGACAACCATGGCAACCCCCACCAGGGACTGAATATTCAAAATGATTGCCAGAACATACCACAAGCCATCATGGCTTAAATATATTGTTGCTGATAAAAATTAACCCACCCATCCACCACAGTTACGGTGAGGATTACAGCTAAGCTCAGATGGAACAGGGAATTCTGAGAGTGGTGGCAGATGATGTCACTGTCCCTGCTAATACAAAAAGTGCTGGCACTGTGTCCCTATAAGCCCTGGCCCCCAAAGTGGACAGCCAGCAAGTCCAGTTGCCACACCCACCATTCCCTCCGGACAACATCCCTTGCTTCTGAGTTGGCAACTGGGATTTTTGTTTCTTTTTTCCTTTGTTTGGAAGTTGGCATTGCTACAGTGACAGTCTTGAGTATATACTGTGTGACAGTCGCTGACCAAGGTGAGGAAGAGAAGCGAAATGGAAAGGGTGAAGGATAGTTATTATTGTATTAACAATGGATATACATTGTTAAACTATTTTCTGTATCATTTAAAGTGAATGAACATTCCAAGAGTCTTGTTAGTTGCCCACCTGTAAATCAATAGAAACCCATTCAGTCCGAACCAGGAACTGCAGTTAGTCTTAATTATCTGAACAAGCCAGGATCATAAACCACAGTTTGAAGTTGGCTTGTATGGACAATCTATAAACTACCCACAGTTTGTCCCAGTTTGGCCATAATATAACAGCAAACCATAGTTAGTTGAAAATGGAAGTGAATGTGCCCAATCTCCTCCTCGCTGCTGCACTGGAGAGATGGGGAATGCATGAGACCAAGGCATGTCACATAGCACTAAATCCAATGTATTGGTGTCTGTATGGGTACGTAGCTGTGCTTGAATAAAGCCAGCATTTTTTGTTTGCTTGCTTGCTTGTTTTGTTTGTTTTTAAAGCCAAAACCACAGTTTCAGGAGAAGGGAGCTAGAGTAGTTTACGCTAGCGCAGTGTTCTCCAATCTTGGGTCCCCAGATGTTTTTGGCCTACAACTCCCAGCTATGCTGGCTGGGGCATGCTGGGAGTTGTAGGCCAAAAACATCTGGGGACCCAAGGTTGGAGAACACTGGGCTAGCGCCACATAATATATGTTAAGCAGTCGTGCCCAGTTGGACATTGTCCTGTGTACATCCTCTTGAGCTCCTTGGTGGAAAGATCCATAAAAATGTATTAAATAAATAAATAAATAAATAAATGTATTAAATAAATAAATAAATATACGTATTTCCATTCAGGACTGTTGTCGAGCTGAAAAACACACAAAAACACCCGCAAATGCAATAAATACATAAAGAAAACATTTAATGCTTAAAGCACAATTTGGTGCTTATAACACTAGTTTTAGCATAGCAGTCTTTCAGCTTTATTTCTGAAATGCAGTCAGAATTTTGTTTGAGAGAGAGAGAGGGAGAAACAAAGACACAGCTGAGACGCTTTACAATGTGAACCTCAGTCTCAGAGGGAATTGCGTCGATATCCAGGTAAACTGCCTCTCCTTTATATAGTGTGCTGCTAATTAGCACAGCGCTTGCAGCTTCACAGAGGGAGCTTTAGGCACATCCATTGAATGTGCAAACACAAACAAGCACGTCGAGAGAAGAGGAGGTATTTTCTTCTCGTGTGTTTTTCAGCTCAACAACAGTTCTGAACAGAAATCTGTACATATGTATGCAGAGTGGGGGGGGGAGGGAGAATAGGGAAAGGGGATCAAGAATACAAAGAAATCTGGAGAGAAATTGAAACATTTGCAGTACTTGCTATAACAGCAGTGTGACTGGGCAAAATTCAACCGGTGCTGTTTTCCACATTCCCACATTGGGAGGGACTATAATTTTGGGAGAGTTTGCCATGGAGTCTTAAGGGCGGGATAAAATGGGAAGAGTAGTGCAATAGAGCCTGCGTCAGACTCACGCTTAGGATTGGGTCTTGAATGCTTCTCCAGTCATGTGTCTGTGCATTAAGATTTATCTGCAAGGTTCTTCTGAATTTCGATGCTTCTTTCTTCTTTTTTTCTTTTACATCCCACCCTTCCTCACAAGGAGCCCAGGGAGGCTAACAACGCATACATAAATAATACAGCACATGAACACCATTAAAATCATGTCTCTAAAATGACAAATGTGCAATAAAATACAATAAAACCATTGCTACCACACCATGAGACAGATACAACTCTTGCCTATACCACAAAAATAAATATGTCTTTAAGAGGCACCTGAATGACAACAGCATGGGGGACAGCTGAATCTCTCCTGGAAGATCGTTCCAATGTTGGGGTGCCACCACTGAAAACACTCTGCCACATGTGGTAGCCCCACGGGCCACATTCTTGGAGGGCACCACAAGCCCTTGTTCCAATGTTAAAGGCATATAGCTCTGTGGGGGTGGGGGGTGGCAACCATTCTACTTGTTTGGACAGCTCCAAGCAGCATTTCCCACATCTGCAGTTTCCCAGTACCCTCCCAGCCCCACAGCATGGTCTCTACCACACAGCTGATGGTCACAGAACGCAAGGAAGCCCCCAGCCCAATGACATCTGTATTCAACCCCCATTCATTCCAAAGACTAAAGTTTGTGTGGCTGAAGGATTGTTCCCCGAATGACAGCAAGACACACACTTTTTGAAATTTTGATGAAATTTGACACCCCCCACCCCGCAGATCCATTTTTGGCCTCACACACAGAGAAAACGCTAATGAGATAAATTTGTTCTTTAGCAATATCCCACACACACAAATTGCAGGAGATTGCACTGTTCAGTCCAGATCGACGGCTATCCAGATTTTAAAATGAGTCGTGCAACATCCTGTCTGTGCGCGACCTTCTATGCATCTACTTTGGTAAACAGTATTCAAGAGTTTCCTGAGAGGCATAGTCAAGTGGGAGCCTCCTGGTGTCTTTTGTATTCACAAGCTGATATGGGATTTATGATGGTCTCTGGACAGTTTCTATCCAAAGAAACAATGAATGGGCTCATTCGGCACATAATATACTTCGGAAATGTTGCTATTATTGCAGCATCTCTGACAGGGCAATCCTATGCATTGCTAATCAGGAGTAGGCCCCGCTGTGTTCAATGGGACTTATTCCTAGGTAAGTGTGCCTAGGGTAGCAGAGCCTTGCAACTCAACCCTGTACATGTCTTGTAAACTGCCCATTCTTGTAAACCGCTCAGGGAGCCTTTGGGCTGATGGGCAGTAAATAAATATATTAAATAAATAAAATGTCTACTCAGAAGCAAGACCCATTGAATACAGGAAGCCAGATTCCGCCTGGACATCAGGAAAACGCTAGTATGACGGAACCAGCTGTGTCCCACACTGTGCTGGCACACTGAAGTCTGGTTTCTTATGATCTGCTGTGCCTGGACTTTGGCATGTGTACAAGGCAGGCTGCAAGATCAGGAAAATTAAAACTCATCCCCTCCACCCACCCAAAGAAATGATTTCGATTCACCTCATTTGCTGTCATACCGTGATTTTCTAGTGATGACAACGACTTCCCCATAAGCTTTAGGCACTGGTTTCATGGATATGTTACCACCAGTAAAAAAAAATAAAATTATTTGCAGCTCATTCTAACTTGTTTCATGAACTAATTAGCCTGTTCATTAGCAAGTCCGGAGAACTAAGAGAAAATGCTAGCAAGCCAAGTGTCAATCAGCCAATAAACTAGAGATGCACTTGACAATTGGGAGGGACTATAATTTTGGGAGATGTTTTTGCCCACCTGGAGCTCTTAAGGAGCGGGATAAAATGGGAAAAGAGGGAATAGTGCAATAAGAAGCCTGCTGTCAAGACTCCAACAGCTTAGGACTTGGGTACTTGAAGGGCTGCTTTCTCCCAGATCTATGTGCCTGTGCATTAAGATTCATAGATTTCATAGATCATAGAGTTGGAAGGAGCCTACAAGGCTATTGAGTCCAACCCCCTGCTCAATGCAGGAAACTAGAGGAGGGGTCTCCCATCCAAGTAATAACCAGGCTTGATCCTGCTTAGCTTTCCACGCTCAGACAAGCTGAGCCAGCGTGAGCCACAGGCCTGTTGGAGGCCTTTCTCTGGCTAATCCTCTGAAATTACGTGGGTGGTGACTGGTGTGCAGTGGGGAAAACTGGGGAGGACACAGAAGGGGCAAAGTACATTTGGGGGGCTGAGCATGTGAAAAGTGCCTTTCCTTCTAGTAACTACAGGGGTTCAACAGCAGGGGGGAGGGGAGCTACTTGTCTGTGGGATGCTTGCCACCTGCCCTCTGGGCGTGTTGCCTCTTCTGTTCACTGGCAAGACGGCTCCTTCTATAATGGACGCACATTGCAGAATTCATTTTCCTTGGCACAGAACTGACATACAGCTTTGGGCGTACATGTATGTATGTATTTCACAGATGTGTGCTCCACTTTATAGCCCGGGGATTTTTCTAAGTGGCTCACATCAATTAAAACAATCCAAAGGCTAGCAGCACTAAAATGGTCTCAGCATAAAATCAAATCAAAACATCAGTATCTCAAAGCATCCATCCTTTTTCTTTCCACAAAAAATCCGGTAAGGAGGTAAAGAGTGGAATATTGGTACAATCTTTTCCCAGGTGTGGGCAGAAAAATGTGTGGTTGAGGTAGTCATCCCTGGGGAAGGTGGATGACATGTTGGAGATAGGGAGGCCACTTGTGAATTGCCTAAGAAAGAGGACAAAAGAGGATGTCGATTTGCATAACATTTTCTTATGTTAATACAGAAAGATAGATAGATTGATAGCTGCAAATTCAGAAATCATCATCATCATCATCATCATCATCATCATCATCATCATCATCGTAATACAGTACAGAAGTGTGGAAGACTGTGCCCAGGCGTCCTAGGTGCCTTGCTCAGTCTGCTGCCAGTCCGGGTGCTGTTGACTGGCAACTTCGAGGCTCAGCTCTTACTTCGGATGGTTCTTTATACCAGACTTGGACTGGGCAGCCCTTCCAACAGAGGATGCCTTCAAAATAGAGGACAGTCCTCTGGCAGCCCTTCAGATAGAGGACTGTCCTCTGTAAAAGAGAACCCATGGCCACCCTATGCCATCAATCAATCAGCAGTGAAGGACTGTGAAAGGAGGGGGAATCCGCTCAGTTTCCCCCCCTAGACCTCTCCATGCAACAGAAAGCCCCAGTGCTTGTTTTTAAAGAAGGGGCGGGAATGGCTGCTTTAAACTTCAGTTTTCTCCCTGCCTGGCTCACTTTCAGTATTGGAGCTGGGGCTGGACAGGGAGAAACCTGCCGTTCAAAGCAAAGCAAGGCAAGGTAAGGTAGGAGAGGAGAGCAGCATAAAAAGTAGACACACACCCCCTCCATCCCTTCTTCATAGACAATGTTTTGTTTTATAAAAACAGCAAAGCAGCTCTGAAGATCCTATTTGGGAAGCATTTGGGAAGAAATGTCCCACTGATGTGGATGAATTATAGCAAAATAAATATACTAAAATAAAAAAGTGCGAATGTGTGGAAAGTCCATTGCAATCCCAGTTGTAATTTACAGCGGAAAAGGAATGATTTGGTAGCGCTAGGAGCCTTCCATCTGGAGGCTCCCCCTGTCTTTTTGACTACGGAGCATATCAAGAGACTCTAGAATTTCCTTGGAAACTGGCACAGATTTTTTTGGAAAGAGTTGGGATGCATTTTATTTTTTTACCTGTAATGAAATAACACCAGATGTCTGTAAGTGGAACACCCCCACGTTGCCAGAGTAACCTATGAAAAAATGGGAAGAATGTTCTTGCACAGGGTTTGAACAAATAACGTTTTTATACTTTGAGAGCAGATGTCTTGACAGATTTCTAAGCACTTTGCAAATATCAGCTAAAGACCCACAACATACTTCTCAGCTTATGAACACCTCAGGGATGAAGGATAACTCTCATGTTCCAAATTCTAATCCCCCAACCCTATGGTCAGCTTAAGCTGAAGCGACACACACAAATGACAACTTGCTCCGCTACAAATAAAGCATGATCCATTGCCTAGGAAGCAGGACCGAGTGGTATGGTGAAGCCTTACTGAATCCAGGAAGATCATTTATTGTTGGAGGATGAGATGAGAAGATGTCAACTCTGCAGGAAGGGTTTTTTAAGTTTGCTGCCCAGTAACAGGTTAAGATAGACTGTTATAGTCTAATAAAAAGGGTAAAAGCAGAAGCCAAGCTTCTCTGAGAAGTCAGGGAGCAGGGTTCAGTGGAGCAAACCACTTGATTGTATCAGCAAAGGGAATGCTGGACATAGCAACAAGTTAGAAAATAGAAATTCCATTCTATCTCGCTCCCTGACAGTTAGGTCCGTCCTATAGTTAACTGACTTAACTGACGCTTGCTTAGTTTTAAGCAAAGGGCCTTGACCTGTAGTTTTCCTTTCCTCACAGAATAAGTAACATTTAAGAAACTGAACTTACAAAGTCTATAACCATCAAGCTTATAGTACCTGAGAAATCATATGTTACTTCTGTTATTTACTTTAAAAGCATCTTCTTTAGAAACGTGTGTGTGTGTGTGTGTGTGTGTGTGCTTGTTGGGTAAACTCTGCTGCTGCTATTGTGCTCTGCCATCATCTATAAATTCAAAAGGTCTACAGGAAATTGTTTACCAAAAAAGAGATGAAATTATATTGTTCAAATTTGATTTCCCCCAAATGGACTCAGCATTAGCATCCTTAGGCAGCTTTGGGGGGGGGGGGGCACATCCCAGGAGGCCCAACTGTGTTAATATTTGCCTGTCTTCTCCTCAGCCCCGTGGGAGGATTGCGTTTCAACTGCTGCAGTTTTCTGCTGGCTGCCATTTTATTTTTCCTATAATGCAGCAGACTGATACAAGATCCACTGCATTGTGGGGGAAACAAAATGGTGGCCACCAAAAGGCTGTCTCTCTGGAGCTTTGGTGCTCCTTACAATTGAAAGAAAAAAAGTGGGGGTAAGCCCACTGTTCTGCCATGCTACAAAGTAAGACTCCCCGCTGCAAACTGTAAGGGAGTCAGTGTGGCATAGTGGTTAGAGTGTTGGACTAGGACTCGGGAGATGCGGGTTCTAGTCCCCATTCGGCCATGAAGCTCACTGGATGACTTTGAGCAGTCATGGACTCTCAGCCTAACCTACCTCACAGGGTTGTTGTGAGGATAAAATGGAGAGGAGGAGGAGGATTGTATAAGCCCCCTTGGGTTCCTTGCAGGAAAAAAGGTGGGATATAATAAATAAGATTGTCCACCCACATAAAAGAGGACCAACTAAGAGCCTCTAAAACCTAGAGTTAGCCTTACCCCTAAAATGTTTTTTTTAAGGTGTAAATATAGTGAATTAATACTTAACATGAGTGATTTACAGTTTAGAACAATAGTTAAAATGCAGTGTCGGGAACCAAAGAGCTATTTTTAAAATCCCAGTGTTGTTTTCAAATCCCTTTGAAAACCAGACACACTCAGCCCTGCCCTGCCATGCCCAGTGGCCGAGTGGAGCCCGGGCTCGCAGGGACGCTATCATTGGGCATGCTGACATCATCTGCCGCCCCTTCAGACTTCCCTGTTCCCTGCGAATTTCCCAGCAACGATGTCTATCTTGATCCATGTTGCAATGCAAAGTATTTTTGGGTGGCTCGATCTTGAATGGGTAGTTAAGACTCATTGGCTTTGCAAAAGACCTGTTCCTGGGAGAGATGAAAACTGCTAGAACTGGTTTATTAACATGGATCAACACAGCTGCCTGCATGTGTGGACTCTCCTTAAAGGTGTGGCTATGGGGATTGTCGTGATGAGTGCCTGCACTTCAAAATTTACCACTACGTCACGGCCCCTGTCATCATCTCACAAACTGCTTTCGAAAGTCCCTTTAGTTTTAAAAATGGTTTGCCATGCAGCATGGAGTTTGGTTGGGATGTGCTACTGGTCCAGTAGTGCTGCCAAATTGTGTAATTAGCCAGCATGTCGGTTGAAATTCATGTGTTCATAATGCTCACCTTCATAGGAAGCTGGGATCGCTGTCTTACACATTCATTATTAATTTTGGAATAGATTGTGAGCTTCGGAGCATACCCAGTCTGCATCTGATCTATGGCATTTCAGGTGCAAGCACTGAGTTGGTTGGTTTGTCTAAGTCTTTTCTTTCAGGAGGAAATGCGATGACATCACTCAGTGGCACCATCATCTCTCCTCCATATACTGATCCGCAACGAGTAAACGTTACATAGGAAGGCTGTGTGGAAGGGGTACATAACGTGGTGATGCATGACGCCATGGTGCATTCCGCGATGACAAACTACAGCTCCCAAGATGCAGTTTGAAATTGCGCAGCCCTGGACTAACCATTAAGCAATATAAACTCATGCTTAAGGCACCAAGGGAAGGGGGGCACCACAGAGTATGCCAAATTTTTGCATTTGCATTTTCCCCTTATAACAGTTTTATTTTAAAAAATGCATAAAACAGAGATGAAAATTTGTATTTTTCTGTTGCCTAATTGGCTTATATTGCTTGCTGCTATTTAGTGTTACATAAATATAATTTTTTAAAGTTTACAGTAATACCTTGGATTGCAAGTAACTTGGTTTGAGAGCGTTTTGCAAGACAAGCAAATTTTTAAATATTTATTTAATTCTTTTTTGACTTGATGTACAAGCAACGTCTTGCAATACAAGTACTGTAGTACGGCTTAAATTAAAAATCTCTGTACAAATTTTTTTTGGGGGATTTCATTTTGATATAAGAGTGTTTTGGATTACAAGCACGTTTCCGGAATGAATTATGCTCTCAATCCAAGGCATGACTGTATATTTAATATAGTTGTGTGTTCTGGCGTGGGGGATGGCCTTGAAGAAAACTGAGTTTTTAATGTCTTATTTCACCTTCAGCACTTATTGAGTCTTCATGTCTTGCCAGCTAAGCAATGGAAGGGCCGAGGGGGCACCATTATTGGGCTGCGCTTAGGGCATCAGCTGGCCTTAATCCTGCCCTGATATTAAAATTCATATACACAGAGTGAGATCTCGAGTTAAAGAAGAACTCTTTGCCAAGATTACACAGACAAATTCATTACTTTCTGAGGAAATAACTAATTCATTTGGGTTAAGCTTGACCTTCACTAGTAAACACTGATTCTTCCCAGCAAATCCTGCTTCTGCCACCACCACCACCCACGTCCGTGCTCCCCCCCCCCGCAGCATATTTCCAGCCAAGCATGTTTCTCCAAGCGTGGCTAGGGGGAGAACAATTCAAAACTGGTCTTTGGGGCATTTGAGGGGGGGGGAATGAATGGGCGGGGGAAGAATTTAATTTGTTTAATTAGTTATATCCCACATTAAATAATAAAAATTCTTCCAATGTGGCTCATGAAGAAATCCAATTACAATAACATTACATAATACCACAACACATAATTTTAAAACGCAGCACATAAAATATAAAGTATAGGATTGGGAAGCTCTTGTTTGTCTCCTAATGTGCCGTTGCGCTCAGACAATTCCCATTAAGTTATACGGATACCTGTGTATATTTGTACAGTTCAGAAGTACAGAGCATCTAAAAACAAAGAAGATCAACTCCTTTCTCTGTTTGGGCAAAAATTAATGCTGACAGGATGAACGGCTGCATGCTGCAGGCACGTTTCCCTCAGAGGAGAGTCCTTGTTAAAGCTGCTTGGAGTCTACACAATTTTCTTTAGAATTTCCTCCTTTTAAAATTTTCTTTTTGTAAATTTTTATCCTGGAAGACAATCTTACTCGGTCACGAGTGATCGCCTGATGATAAAGCTGCTTTCTCTTCTCAGCTGCTGCCCCCTAGTATAGTTTGCAGGTAGTTCATGATTTAAAAGACAGAACCAGGCACTTACAAAGAGGAATTTAACTTATTTTTGTGCTCCCTACCTCCCATATTCCCGGTACTAGCCTTGCTTGTTTTTTGCTGGCCCTCCCAGTCCCCAAACAAGGATGCTTTGCAGCCTAGTGATACAAACCACATTTTAGATTGCAAACCATTTAGACCAGAAGAAAAACAGATAAGCACAAGGGTCCAAGTGATGCCACATATATCTGTCCCTGCAGATATATAGGTGGGAAAATGGTACATTTCACATAATTGGCAAAGGGACCTGAAATCTAACAAAGATTCCCATGGCACTGGCACATAAAACTAACAAACTTTAGTCTTGAAATAGACCACTGCCTATTTCAATACATGCAGGTAGGCTGTAGCCTAGGGTTGCTCACATTTACACAACAATAAATGTATCAGGTTTTAAAATGCCACTGAACTCTTGTCACTTTTGCTGCAACTGACTAAAATAGCTACTCATCTGGAATCCACAGAACATAATGGGTATCCCTGATAGAACACTTCAGCTCCTTATCCTCACAATTAGAATGAGATCCTTTAGTCCTAATCAGTTGTTGTTGTTGCTGCTGCTGCTGCTGCTGCAATAATAATAATAATAATAATAATAATAATAATAATAATCAGTGCTTTTTTTCTGGAGAAAAAGATACCGGAACTCTTGGATTACATTTCCTCGGGAGTAGATGGCGATTAAATTGTAATGCAATTAATAGAAGAAAAGGTGCTGGAACTCAGTTCCGGTGAGTTCCACCAGAAAAAAAGCCCTGATAATAATAATAATAATAATAATAATAATAATAATAATAATAATAATAATAATTGTTATTACAAATAATCCAAATCTCCTGCCCCTTTCATGGCCTCTGAATAGGTCCGCAAAAGTGTGGGGGTGAATTTTGGCTAAGCCCTAATTCCAACCACAACCCTGGCTCCAAAGTCCAAACTATCTTTGCTTCCTGCCACTAGGATGTGTTCAATTCCTAATCCCAGCTCCCAGTCCAGCAACAGTGTAGGCAAAATGATAGTAATAATATTATCATTTACAGTCTCCAAGATCCCAAACTCATCATTACAATATAACCAATAGGCTTATTTATTGTTTCATCTTTAGTTGGTTATTTTCCTGTATATCTTATTGCAAAATGTACTGAATGATTTTTATGTTTGTAAGATGATTTGGCTGCAGAGCAAGATACAAATCTGAAAAATAAGCAAAGAACAGATTCCTAGAAACCTGTCTCAATGAACAGTGGTGGTATTAAACATATTGGTAGGGGAAAAGATAGCAAAACCCAGTCACCCTGGAGAAAGAACAGAATGGATAGTTTAACTATCATGTGGGTTTGCATGTCACTAGTTTGTGTATATGTAATGCGTATCCTTCAATAGCCCTATGCAGTCATTTGCCGGCTCACATGTAGGACTAAAGTGTGAAGGGGGACGTGTGTGTGCACTGTGCAGGGCTGTGGGGGTGGGGCTTATGTGTGTGCCCACATCCCCTTCCACACATTAGCCCTACATGTGAGCAGGCAAATGACTGCATAGGGCTATTGAAGGATACACATTACATATACACAAACTATACATATACATGCAAGCAGGTGAATTCCTGAATAGGGCTATCAGTTTCTTCAGAATGCTCAGCTAAGGCAGCTTTTGACAGGCTAAGTTTAGGTTCTGCTTATGATTGGTGGAGCTCCACTTAAAAGATTACAAGGGTGACTTCATGCCTTTGTAGATGAGTGCATTGTGGCAAAGGTCAAGTTGGTCCAAAGTCAGGTGTTATCTTTAGCTTACTTACATCAGCTCTTGAGACCTCTCCTCCAAGACTCACTCAAGCCTTACATATGCATCTACCTCCTCCATTTTTATATTGTTTTTGTGAATGCCTGAAATTTGGTGAATGTTGACAATCTAAGAAGAATTTTGTAAATGTCCCAATTGAAATAGATAGATAGATGATATAGATTATATCTCAAGAGACAGAGATAATTTCCCCACTTTCTGTACATACACCAGTGAATGGTGACAATTTATTTATTTTTAACTGACCCAGCATTAGCACCCAGCATGATGGGGCAAATGCTGGTGCCTACGGGCCCAAGAGGGATCCACTAGGACTGACACCAGAATTTTTATTTTATTTTTACAAATTCTAAGGGTCTGGCACTGGAAGGAGAAACACCAGTCTCAGCAGCTGCAGTGGCCACGATCCCTTCTCTTCTCTCCCCCCCCCCCGATGTCTCTGGACCCTGCCCCCAAAGTGGCAACACTACTTTGGGAACCAGAGACATTTGGGGGAGAAAGGGCAGCCACTGAAGCTGCTCGACCCAGCCAGCATTTCTTTCAGTTGCAAGCCCATGCCCAATGCTGGCTCCAGGCTTTTGAGGGTCCTTGGACAAGGCAACTCAGTGGGGGCCCTCCCTTCAGAGAGTCTACCTTCTCACTGCCATTGTCACCTGCTGCTATTGTTCCTCATCCTCCTTCTCATCAGTGCTTTTGCTTGCTCGACAGGCAGAGAACCAATGAGCAAGCAGGCATCTGCAGCTCCTCCTTACCACCACCATCACCACCTTTGTCTGGGCCAGAGTGAGAGGCAGGTAAACAAGCAGGTTGCAGTGATGAAGAAAAGGAACAACTCAAGGGGTATCTTGTTCAGTGGGCCCTTGCTGGGGTGTGGGACCTTGGCAGATGCCCAACCATGCCTACCCTTGACGCCTGTGCCAGCGAGGATGGGATTATTACCCCCCATGACCGAGGAGCTTTCCCGAGCCTCCCAGGGGCACTTTGGGTTAGCTGTCTCCTCCAAATGCCCCCAAGCCCCCCTGGCAAGCTTTCTGGGTGCAGAGGCAATAATCCTGCCCTGCCCAGTATGATTTTTTTATTCCTTTCAAGAGCTCAGTGCAGGCGAAGCACTGGGCCATCTGTTGCTTGCTCACCCTTGCCACTTGCTCCTGCTGCCTGCTGCCGCCTGCCCCTGCCACACAGTAAGCTGTTTGAGAGGCTTCACCAGGGTGGTGTTTGGTGGGGGTGCTGCCAGAGAGGAGCTGGGGTGGGGTTGGGGGTCAGAAGACACCTTGTCCAGGCCCCCCTCAAATCTGGCACCGGGACTATTTATTTATTTATTTATTTATTATATTTGCACCCACTTTATACGTAAGATTAGCTCACAGAATGACTTCCAATTGCAATTCACAGCAAGGCAAGACAGATTAGAAATAAGTGGAGGTTCTCCTGGCATTCCCTTCTGGCTCCTGGCCATTGATGCTGTAGACCAGGTTCCAGGCTGTTCCCTCCAGAGGGAGGAGGCAGAAGGAAACTACAGATGGACTCAGGAGGTGGAAATGCCAACCCCCAGAAACTGCAGCCCCTCTAAACAATAAAGTGGAGAAGAACTTTAAATCGAGGTCACAGTCAGAATTTTCCCAAGAAACTGTGTTGGGGATATACACAAAATATGTCTGGGATTCTCAACATTCACAGTATGAATGCTGGTACTGTCCAAATTTTAGACATTCACACACATTTAAATGTAACAAGGTAAATGATTATGCATTTGTGATAGGATTTACTCATGGCATTTAAATAAAAGGTAAGAATAAGGGGGGAAATGTTGACATATTATTAAAAAAAAGAAGATAGTTTATCACCAAAAGAAAGTTCATTCTAGGCACCAAGTATAGTCTTGAGAAGAAATGAGTTAACATGTGATCTGTTGCAGCTCAGGGCAATTACCATTTGAAATTGGTGGGGAAACTCCTCTTGACAGTAAGTGTAACTGAATGAGGCTTTGGCTATTTATTAAATATTTTAAGTGTGTGAATGTATGTGTGTGCACACATACTTTTTGTATTTTCAGTTTAACATTATCCACACTAGTGTATCTATACTAGGCCAGCAGTGAAGCCCTTTTCTTTGGTAAATATCTAATTAGGAGAACTCTAAATGCTGTGTTATTTACTGTGTCTTGGGTCAATGCATAATCAGGCAGGCTGTTTGCTCAGGAGAACAAGTGGTTCCAGCCGCTCCATTAAAGCTGTAATGAGGCTGTTTTTGAAGAGTGCATATCCGGTGTGTCATCTTCATTGGGAGAAAGGGGCATTTTTCTTTACAACATCACGAAGAAGGAGTTGCACAACCAGACACTATGAAATAATTCTTAACTAATTCTTCAGGAGCTTATTGGTATGCAGCTGGAATCCAATTACTCTCCCAACAGTAGAATATTAGTATTATGTATTAGTTTCATTTGTACCCTGCCTTTCCTCCAAGGAGCCCAAGGCGGCATATATGTCCTTCTCCTCTTCATTTTATCCTCACAACAACCCTGTGAGGTAGGTTAGGCTGAGTGTCAGTTATTGGCCCAAAGTCCCCCACTGAGCTTCGTGGCCGGGTGGGGACTAGAACACAAGTCTCCTGAGTCCCAGTCCAACACTCTAACTGCTACACCACACCGGTTCACTGATATAGGTGACTAGAGACTGTGTCCTTCTGTATCGATACATCCTTAGCAGAAGAAAAAGAATATTAGATCATAGTAATTCAAATAAACAGTATGTCAGATTTCACACACTTCTAAGTGGAAACACAGGCACAGTTCATCAAGCAGCAGCTGCACAACACCCACTGTGTTCGATCCAGATTTAGGCGCATGCTACTGGGTT
This sequence comes from Shinisaurus crocodilurus, assembly GCA_021292165.1. Classification (NCBI taxonomy): domain Eukaryota; kingdom Metazoa; phylum Chordata; class Lepidosauria; order Squamata; family Shinisauridae; genus Shinisaurus; species Shinisaurus crocodilurus. The sequence goes on along the minus strand of CM037876.1, from coordinate 285,624,854 downwards.
GGTGGAAGTGGATTTCCCCTTCCCCTCCCCATGGCAACCACTCCAGCCCCCAGAAAATGCAGCACAGAAGGCTGGGGGACCCTGTTGAATATGGTGAACCATGGTGCAGTGGAGGGGAGAAATCTCCCAAAACTGGGCAGAGGCCCCTTCTGTGAGCAGAGCCCTTTCATTCACCAAAAGCAGATCCTGGATCCAACCCATTGATTCTGATGAGTAGAAGCTGTGCTCAACGAAGGCTTTCTTTTGAGCCATGGCTCATGAAGTAAAGAAGGAGTGCCTCTGGACATGTGCAGAGCAATTTTGCCACACTATCTAGTAACCACAAGCAACATGCACACAGCTAGAACTGGAGGGCTGGGCTTTCAAATCAGGGCAGGCAGCAGAGCTTTGAGCCCCAGCACCTCTCATTTTACAAATTAATCAACAAAGCAATCCCTGCGGAAATGAATGGTGCCACTGAGGGTTGTCATGTTCCCTGGTTCTGAAACTCCACATTACTCCAAGGAGGACTCAGATTCAGACAGGTCACAGGTCACCCCACTTCAGGGAGAGCGCTCGGCACCCCCCTTCTATACCATCCTGGCCTGAGGACATAGCTCTCCCATCACCTGACTCTGAGGGTGACTCCCCTGCAGCTTCTCCTGTCCCTCAGCCATGAAGGACAGGAGCATGAGACTGCAGAAACAGGCACTGGCCCTTTAAGAACTGCACTCAGTGTCCAGCACGGGTGGAGCCACTAAAAGACCAGGCTCTGCTTAAGGCAGTGTTCTCCAACCTTGGGTCCCCAGATGTTTTTGGCCTATAACTCCCAGCATGCCCCAGCCAGGCCAAAAACATCTGGGGACCCAAGGTTGGAGAACACTGGGTAAAGGCATCAGTTGACTACAGTCCTTTGCTGGAACAACAGCTCCTTACGGGACAATGTTCTGGGCTGCACTTTCTGCAGTGTGCTATCCATCCAAGGTCCTGATGTGACCCAGAATACACAGTCTGCTTCCCCTGTGCCCCGCACCTAGTCAGGACAAGGATGGATCTACAAATGATCTGGGCAAACATGTGTTCCCAAACGCACAGTTGCCAACATAGCATGAATGCAGGGGCAGGGGAGACCTGCAGAGAAGACTGATAGGCAAAGGGGAGGGTGTTTAGTCCTTCCAACATGTACCCATCTGCCCCTGCAACTCCCCCCACCAAAAGCCCTAACCCCAACCAGGCTTACATCCAGTGCTTTTTTTCTGGAGAAAAGGGTACCGGAACTCTTGGATTACATTTCCTCGGGAGTAGATGGCGATTAAATTGTAATGCAATTAATAGAAGAAAAGGTGCTGGAACTCAGTTCCGGTGAGTTCCACCAGAAAAAAAGCCCTGCTTACATCTATTTCAGAACTTGGTTGGGGGAGAGATGATCGTTAAAATGGCCTGCTTAGGGCATTTGCAGGGAAGAATCACCTGGCAGGGGGGAAGCTAAGCAATCACTTTCAACCCAACAATTATCCCCTGCAAATCCTCACCCTGCCTCTGCGTGTTAGGATGTAATCTCATGTTTCCTTCGTCGTTTGTTATTCTGCCTTCAAACAGTGAATTAATCTGTTGAACTAAACAGTGCTTCTCATTTACTGAAGATTTCAGAGGATACCGCTTTTCTTTCACAGTGGGCTTGTTTGGGGGGAGACTCATATTTCTGTTCCCTTATCCTTTGGACAACCCCACACCACCACCACCACATACTAAAGCTTGAAAATAAAAATCAGGGAAGCTGATGAAACGATTTCCAAGTAGTCCCCCATCTGGACCCAAATTTGCTTAATTTCAGAGCTGGAGCAAATGCAGACACCTTCATACCTTTCCTTGAAAATAAGGGAGTTTTCCTAAATCACAGTAACTATAACAATAGTTATAACTACTGTATAACAATAACTATTGCTACTGAATAATAACTATAAGAACAATCACTATAAAATCAAAGTTGTCCGGACAGGAAAATATGATACAGGATTTAAAGGTTAAGGGTTCTTTAAAGGTTTAAAGGTTCTACAGGTATGAAAAAGATTAGAAACATGATAATGGATTATTAAAAGGGGGGGGGGAAATCCATGGTGCTGCACATCACTATATATTCAAGGAGAACTCTGGTGCTCACAAAAACAGTCCAGTCTTACACAGTAATACCTTGGATTGCAAGTAACTTGGTTTGAGAGCGTTTTGCAAGACAAGCAAATTTTTAAATATTTATTTATTTATTTATTACTTGATATACAAGCGACATCTTGCAATACAAGTACTGTAGTACGGCTTTAATTAAAAATCTCTGTACAATTTTTTTGGGGGGGATTTCATTTTGATATACAAGTGTTTTGGATTATAAGCACGTTTCCGGAACGAATTATGCTCTCAATCCAAGGCATGACTGTATTTGCACTCTACAAGAAGCAGTGAGCTATATTGTCAGCAGGCTTCATTTTAATATGCCAAATTGAAAATCTTTTGCTGACAACTGACATGTTGACAGTAATAATAGAAGTCTGACGCCAAGTAGCTAAGAAAATATGTGACAAATATTGCTAGTATTTATCATCAGAGGAGTAACAGTATGCCTAGAGCCCAGTTTCTAACATCCCCAGGCTACAGGCAGGCCTCTACAGATCCAACCCTCCCATATAGATATAGATATAGATATAGATATAGATGTATATTCCCAACCTTTCTCCAAAGTGCTAAGCACAAAATATACAGACCTGTACATTGTACCCTGGTCCCTGACAAGAATCTTGTGAGTTGCACTAGGCTGTGAGATAGTGGTTGTGTCTAGTGCTAAACCATGTATAGCACTACAGAGTAGAGTAGAGTATGGCTGTGTATAATGTTAAACTGTGGTTTAGTGTGGTGAAAACAAGCCTCAGTGAGACACTAACTGGGTTGTCACAACACGCTTAACCTCAGTAGGTTAAGTGCTACTGCGGTTCAGTGTGTTGTCTGAGCCCTGCAGGGTGCTTTAGAAGTGACCTGGCAGTGGCTTCTAAACCACCCTGCTATGCCATGGTTTGCGGTAGAGTTAAGGAAACCCTTGTAGGCTTGGCGTGTCACCCGAACCTGGATGACATGCTGACCTACCTGCAAGCCAAAAATGCACAGAGTCAAAAAGGGCTGCTGCTCTGGGCAAGGGACTCTGGCCAATGACAGCCAGCCAAGCACAACCCCACTGAGCGAGGGCAAGAAGCCTCTGACAGCTGCCAAAAAGTGCCGCTTGGGCACTTTTTAGCAGCTGTCATCCCCACTCGTCTCCCCTCAGTGCTCCTGCTTTGTCCCCTGGGATACCAGCAGGAGGACTGAGGGGAAAGGTGGCGCCACCAGACCCTCACTGTGCCTGACCATTAGTCGGGCACAGCCGGGGCTGGGGCCAACTTTAAACCCACAGAGGGTTCAGAACCTCTGTGGGTTTAAAGTGACATGCGAAACTGGCCACTGCCTCACACATTTCTCCTCTCTGGGATGGCTGTGAGGAGAAGATTGAAATTTTCTGCTTCTGTTTTAAATTAACTGCAGATTACCATGTTGCCAAACCTAGAACACTGTGGTTAATTTTAACTGTGGTTAGTTGAAACAAGCCAGCGTCATAAACTACAGTTTGAAGTTGGCTTGTTTCAACAAACCATAGTTAAGATTAACCACAGTTTGCCTGGCTTCAAACAACATGACCAGCTGTGGTTGATCTAAAACAGAAGTGGAGGGGGAGGGTAATTCTCATAATGCTAAACCCTAGTTTAATGTTACATCTGTCTGAATGAGGCCAGTGACTGGCCCAAGGTCACACAATGGCTGGGTTCACACACACAACACTTTAAACCCACAGAGGTTCTGAAACCTCTGTGGGTTTAAAGTTGCCTGGGCCCCCGAGTAATGATTGGGCACAGCAGGGTTCCCTGGCCTTCTCCCCCACCCTCTTCCCCCATCAGTTCTCCTGCAGGTATCCCAGGGTACACCGCAGGAGCACTGAGTTCCCCCCAAGCTGTCATTTGCACTAATCTTGCCCGCCACTGGGGATTCCCTCTGGTTTTGCCACTTCCTAGGGTGCTATCAACTTGGGGTAAATGGCAAAACCACTGCTTACTCAGGTTTGGTTTCCTTTGGAGGAGTTCCTGCAGGCACATGGCACTTCGCAATACTTGAGTTTATTGACAGGGTTAAGCATAGGTGGAGGCACAGCCTAAACACTCCAACAGACAAAGTCTACTGCTCCCAAAGTCTCTGCTTTCCAGAGAGAGGCAGCCAACACCTAACAATGCTGTTATCTCACAGAACCCAATCTCAGCTTTGCTTGGGTGCTTCCAGATCCAGACAAGGCTTTTATTGTGTCATCACATTTTGTGAAGGGCCCAGACAATATCATCTTCCACTTGTAACTCTCCTGTGTTTTCCAACCACACTTCTTCCATCTTTTTACTTATCACAGAAAATCCATTAAGGAATAAAAGACTGAATAGTTACAGGCCCGGTCCACATGTAACAAGAAGCCACTGTGGATGAACTTCCCCATGGGGCTTCTCATCATGGCAGCTGCCACCTTTTTGAATATTGGACATGTGGTGTGGGCACACTGTAGCTTCTTGTTACATGTGAACACAGAAAGGGTCGGTGGTTAACAAGCCACCTGAAACCCTAAAGCATCCCATGGGTTCATTTATTATTATTATTATTATTATTATTATTATTATTATTATTATTTTATTTCTATACCAGTCCAATAGTCAAAGCTCTCTGGGCGGTTTACAACAATCAATAAAAATACAATAAAATACAATATAAATACACATAATAAAAACAGTATAAAAAATTCAATACTAAAATTTAAAAACCAAATTGAAAAATGACTCAAGTGACTAAAAACAAGTTACCTAATACAACACAACCTGTTAAAAAGTTGACATAACCACCACCACCCATGTACTATTTAGAGTTGTTAAATGCTTCAACATAGAGGGCAGTCTTAACCTGGTGCCAGAAAGATAGTAGAGTTGGCACGAGGTGGACCTCAGTGGGAAGTTTGTTCCAAAGTTGGGGGGCTACCACTGAAAAGGCCCACCTCTTTGTTGCTGCCCTCGAGCAGCTCTCGGAGGTGACAGTCAGAGGAAGTCCCCAGATGTTGAGTGTAGTGTCCGGGTAGCTTGTGGTTGGGAGAGGCGTTCCATCAAGTATTGTGGTCTCAAGCCATGTAGGGCTTTATAATCTTGAATCAGGCTCAGAAGCATATAGGTAGCCAGTGCAAGCAGGCCAGAACTGGTGTTATATGTTCAGACCTTCTGGTCCCAGTGATTAGTCTGGCTGCCATGTTTTACACAAGCTGCAGCTTCTGAACAGTCTTCAAGGGCAGCCCCACATAGATCACATTGCAGTAGTCTAGTTTAGAGATTACCAGTGCATAGATTACTGAAACCACGCTATCCCTGTCCAGATAGGGGTGTAGCTGGGCCAGTGGGCCATTATGTGCAAACCAGGTCAAAGAGACACCTAGATTATACCATCCTTGACCTTAGTTAGGAGTGGGGAAAGAAAGGCATGCTCCCCTTTCAGGCATTTCCTAGCCATTCAGATAGATGGTCATCTCTAACCATTAGCTCCCATAGAGCCATCACTTGAATACCCTGGGCTATTACCATTTCTTTGTCAAGTCCTACACTTTAGGCCAGGTATTGCTTCACGGCAACCACGGTTGTGGTCCTTTTCAAAGGGATCTGATAGCACAGCTCATCATGATATTTTAAGAAGTTTCTATTGATTTTCTGCACTTAGAAGAGAGCAGGTTTGCAGATAAATATCTGAAAGACATTTGGATTATTTTTATTTGTGTTTGTTTTGCCACTTTTTTTTTTACACATAAGCATCTGTTTTCTCGGTCATTCCTGGTATAAACTGTTCTAAATAAATAAATGTGAATTAATGGGGAGTTTCTCATGCTTGACAGGTTATATTTATTTATAATCTGCCAAAATAGTGTTCATCGAAGTGAGATATTACTATGACAAATGAATTTGATACATAGAAAAGAAATGATTTAGATTCCTGGAAGCAAGAGGTCGTGCAGTTAAGAAATATAAGAGTGGTTTTTGTTGGGAGCCGGTGAGCAGCTGTGGCATAGCCTAAAATGGTCTATATATGAGCCCTGATAGTTCTCTGCCCCTGATATGTTAAAATTTATTTCCCTCATCTTGTCATGTGAAGATCAAAAGGGTGCCTCATGACTCATTAGAACAGGGATCCCAAACCTTTTTGGGCTGGTGGGCACATTTGAAATTTTGAGAGAGTGTTATGGGTGCTCTCACAAAATGGCTGCCATGGGGGGGTTGCCCATTCAAAAAATGGCTGCCATTGAGGAATGGCTGGTAACAAAACACTCATTTCCCAGAAGGCCAACAGGTGGAATTACATGAAAGGTAACTTCCACAAGAACCTAAGTACAGGGAAGAGGTGAGGTCTGAGTTCCAAAACACAAAACTACTCTTTTGAACCAAAATAAAGACGGAGATGGAGGGCAGCATTTCACTCTGAAGCATGCCTCCAATTTATAAAATAATTAATTAAAAATCTTAAATAAAATCAAAATCAGTAGGGGCAAAGAGTCAGGCAGGCACCAAGAGAGGTGTCCACAGATACATTGGTGCCCATGGACACCATGTTGGAGACTCCAACATTAGAGCATGCTTTATTCTCCCAATGAAATCAATGGGACTTCAAAGGGCCACAGTTGGGCAGGTTTGTGCCCAGCATGTCCCTTTTTTATATTTGTTAGACCAAGTTTGCCTTGACTGGGGAGGCCCATTCAAGCACGTGTTAGACATTATTAATTGATTTATTTGTAATGGCTAATACCACACAAAGAACCCCAACGTGGCTTTAAAAGAATGCCTAAAACATAACAATAAAATAACAATATAAAAACCACATAACGAAACTACAGTTCACAGCAGCATTATCCAAAACAACAACAACAACAACAACACACCACTGGGCTGTATCTCAGTCGTAGAGCACATGTTTTGCATGCAGAAGGTTCAATCCCCAGCATCTTCAGATAGGGCAAGGAAAGAATTCTGCCTGCAACTCTAGTGAGCTGCTGCTAGTCAGAATCGACAATACTGCGCTAGATGGACCAGTGGTCTGACTCAGTATAAGGCAACTTCTTATGTTCCTATATCCAGCAGAAACGCAATATAACTCAGCCCAAAAGACTTACTGTTCCTGAATAAGCAAAATGTGGAGCAGCGACTGAGCAAGTTGGGCCTCCCTCATAGCACCAGCAACTCAAAATGCCCCATCTCTCAGGTTTCAAGCTGAAGGAACATAGAGCGCTAAATGAAATGCACGGGCAAGTTTACATGGGATGAGACTGTACTTCAGATATCCTTGCCACAAGTCATTTACGGCAAGGATGGACAACTTGTGGCCCTCCAGATGTTTTTGGCCTACCATTCCTATCATCCCTCACCATTGGCTATGCTGGCTAGGGCTTGTTTCAAAGTTGGTTGATTGGACCCCACAGAACCAATCAGACTCTGCTTTATAAACAAACTTCCAAGTTTTATTTAAACAAAGTCCCCTCTGCAGAGCTCTTTCAGGCTGTGGTCTCTCTCTCCTCAGGCCTGAAGTGGTGCGTGTTGCCCTCAGCTTCTTCCCTGCTCTTCCCGGGAAGCACACCCCATCTAGGCCAGTATCAGCCGTTCTTTCATATTATTACAGGGCTGATGGGAGTTGTAGGCTGAAAACATCTGGAGGTTTGCCCACCCCTGATTTGGGGCTTTGAAGGATAACGCTTGCACTTTGAACTGGGCCCGGCAAAAGAATCAGTAACCCTATGCCACTGGAATAGCATTGGAGTTACATGCCCCATGTTAGGCGTAGCGCTGAATATCTCTACCCCCACTTTCAGAGTGCCATTTGTCCTCTGCAAAAAGAGGTGGGGATTCATAGCAGGGATGGGGACTCGGACTCCAGGACTCGACTCTGTGAGTCGGACTGAGTCCCCCCTCTGACTCGAGTCGCACTCGAGTCCCAATATTTTTAATGGGACTCGAGACTCGACTCGGGACTCGAGACCAAGGACTCTTCAACATCCCTGATTCATAGACCTTCAGGAGGCACTGGAGAAAATCTAACAATTTGGGGGTGCAGATGGCTCACCATTATAGATGTGATGACAGGTTTCCACTCTCTTTCTTTTCCCCACAAAAGCAGCCCAGCAGCATTTCTTCCTAATTTTCCATGAATTGCCTGGTGGGAAGGGTGCTACATCATTGATTGATTGATTTAGGAGTCTCATTTAGGCCCAAATAGGGCCCCCAAGGCCACTTGCATTGTTCCAAGGGCATTGTTGGGGGGGGGGGAGATGGGTGCCTCCACTGGCCAAAGGGGACAGACTTCTTCCCCATTACCCAACAATGGCCCTGTGAATTATTCTATGTCACGATGTAGCATCCTTCCCATTGGGCACATCACTAGAAAGGAATGTCACTAGGCTGCTTGTGGTAGGAAAGCAGTGTGTGTGTGTGTGTGTGTGTGTGTGTGTGAGAGAGAGAGAGAGAGAGAGAGAGAGAGAGCAGTATCATCTAGTCCAGAAGTGTGATAAAATTGCCTTTGCTGTTAACAAGATAATGCAGATGACCAGCTAGTTAAGTGGTTATACACACATGACACAGCATGGTACATTACGGCTTGGTAAACAGTTGTCTATGTCCACCCATTGTTTCCACCACAGAAGAACAGCAGTTCATGGAGACAAAAACACAGCTACTTGTCATGATGGCTATATATGTGCAGGGAATGGTACTTTTATATGCAAAAATGTACATATGTCATGTCAGAAACAGAATGAGAAAATATCAGTTTCCTGCTTGCTTCTGCTGATAGATCCTTCCTACAAGGACACCTATGTCGAAGCTCTATCTTGAATCTGCCATTGCCATTTGTGGCAAAGGGATATAATGGAGCAACTAACCACACAACAATGACACACACACACACACACACACACACTTAAATAACCAGTCTCCCAAAACTGTATTCTTACCAATCTGGGAAGGATCCCATTTTGATTGAAACCCTTTGGCACTGGAAATATGACAGAGCACTAATGTTTGTATTCAGAGGGGATTTAAAAAACCAGCTGTCATTTTTTCCCAATTGGAGCCATTTTTGCAATGACTATTCAAGCTGAAAATTACTTAGGAGTTCTGCTGCTGCTTTATTTGAAACAAATCATTGAGACATTGCTTGCTGTTCAAGTACACTGACATGTGCATCAAAGAAAAGTAATCAGACTGAACTTTAGACACAAATACAGTATATATGATTTCATCAGGGAAAGAGAAGAGCTGTGATTCAACAGTAATTTCGTCTTTGATTTAAAGCATCCCAATAATAGTTTGGTTGATGCTATATATATTTTGAATATACACTGCCGGATTTTGTCTAGCTAGTTCAGTAGCACCCTGCTCAGTCATTCCTACTATGCTATACCCATGGCTGCAGCCTTCCCTAATGACCATTGGCCATGCTGGCGGGTGCTGATGGGAGTTGTAGTCCTAAACATCTGGAGGGCACCAGGTAGGGAGAAAGCCTGGTGCATGGGCACCTCAGGAACACTGCAGTCTACTCCCTAAGCCCGTGGTTCCCAACCTTGGGTCCCCAGAAGTTGCTGGACTACAGCTCCCAGCATCCCTTGCTATTAGCCATGCTGGCTGGGTATGCTGGGAGCTGTAGGCCAGCAACATTTGGATACCCAGGGTTGGGAACCACTGCCCTAAGCAATGGGAAGCCAGTGTGATCCTAAGGACATTTATGCAGGAAAAAATTCCAGTGAAATGACTGAGGCTGGATGTCATGTGGGTCTAGATTCCATTTCAACTAACAGGTAGCTCTGTACACAGTTGTCTACAGGAACCTCCCTGAAGGCACTCAAAACAGCAGCCAATGAAGCTGACAGGAGGACACCTGAAGGGAGGACACCTGAAGAGGCTAAATCAGGGATGAAGACCCTCAGGTGGGGTGGGGCAAATCTGCCCCCAGGGGGGGGGGTCTCAGGAGGCCTGGCCCCCGGGGGGGGTCTCAGGAGGCCATGCCCCCATCCCCTTGCCCTCAACCACCCCTAGTGGGCCTTTGGCAAGCCCCTCTCTCTTACCTTCAGGTCCCACAACTGCAATATGGGGTGTGTGTGATACTGACATACTTTACGGGCTTGTTGTAAGGATTACAACTAGATAAATGCATGCAAAGTACAGTTGAACTCTTGAATGCACCATACAAATGCAAAGTATATTTATTTATTTATTACATTTATTTATTTTATTACATTTATACCCCACCTTCTTTCCTGCAAGGAACTCAAGGCAGCGTACATAACCCTCCTCCTCCTCCTCTCCATTTTATCCTCACAACAACCCTGTAGGTAGGTTAGGCTGAGAGGCAGTGACTGGCCCCAAAGTCACCCAGTGGGTTTCATGGCCAAGCGGGGACTAGAACCCAGGATCTCCCGAGTCCCAGTCCAACACTCTCACCACTACGCCACACTGGCTCTCACTGTTACTATAAGGAACAGGAGAAGAAAACTGTATATTGATTTGTATATTAAAAAATCATGTAGATTCGGCTGTACCGTTTCCTGTGCTCTTTGAAATCCTACACATGACATGCTACCCCTTCATGTTGTACGGTACAGGGCCCTTTCACAGGGAAAGGGAAAGGGCATTTGAATATCATATTTCAAAGGAACAACAATAGACTCCAACTCATTAGCCCCATTTTTTGCTGTTGTTGGCTAAGTAGTAGCACCAGAGACATGTGGGCCCTTTTCTGGTTATTGTAAGGACTCTGTTCCTTGGGGTGGGTGGGAAGCAAGGGTTTTACCCTTAAAGATGGCCTTTAAATAATTTTAAATTAAAATAAATAAATAAATAAATATTATGTAACCCAAAGGAAAGAAGGCGAATGCATGCGTTGGTTTCTGACTCCGGATCAGCATGTGGGCGGTGTTGACAGATAATTGGTTGGAAAGGCTCTATATGTATCCTCCAGACCTTGGTCTTCTGCAAAAGTTGATGAAGGTGGTGCTGCAGTCAGCATCCTCCAGTAACAAACAGCTTGGACAGCAACCTGTTCCTAGGCCACCCACACAGTAGAAAACTAGAAAACAGTTGCTCTCTGGTGAGTAAAATAGCTATTCATGATGGATGAAGGCTCACTCAAATGCTCAGGGTGAAGCAGCTACAATGGGCGTGAACTGAGCACCAATTAACACCTTGTGAATGCAATGTGGAGCCATTGCCGCTGAGGCCCCAGCCCAGCTGCTATTCCAAGTCTACAAGAACAGATGAACATAAGCTCCAGCAGCATGATTACGAGAGGAATGCTCAGTTGTTCTTCAAGGGAAGAGGAAGTTCTTTTGTTCAGAGTCTTAAGGTTCATATAAATCACGTGTGTAGAACCTCAGCCCCCTCCCCTTTCCCCCAACCACCTATAATTTGGTTGTTTCCCAACTTTTGTGCAGTCCCCCCCCCCATTCTAAAAGGTTGAAATGCCCCTCCAAAGGCTTAGTTAGTGGCAGTAAGAGCTTTGTTGGTATTTTTGGCCCTATCCCTTCCACTTTTGGCCCTCTTCACCACTGGAAGGCAAGGCAGCCCCCAAAAGCTTCTCCAAAATGGCATTTGGACATCAGGCTGAAAGAAGTTTTGTACCCCTGATATGGATTAACTAAAGTGGTAAGGATGAAATGCTACCGTCATATAACTCTTGTCCAGGATATGCCCCTGAGTCTCTCCTATTACTCCTAGGATGTCCTCATCTCTGCTATGTATTTACTCTCACTGATCAGAGATATCAGCAGGGATTCCCTTTAGTGTGCTGCTCGCCCTCCAAACTGGGTAGGGGAGTGAAGTGCAAGGGAACCCTTGCTGTTATTTCCAGTCACTGATGGGAGATAACAGCAGGGATTCATCTCCCTGCTAGCCTCCAGGGGGTGATGATTTGAGGAAGGGGTGGGGCTTGGGAAGGGAGCCTCTGTGGGCTGGATTGGGGATAGGACAGTCAGTGCCTTATTCAGGGCCCTCCTGGCTAAAGGAAACAACCCTGCCATCCTCTGGCTCAGAGGATGAGTTACTGGCAGAACCTCCATCTTCCCAGCCTTGCAGAAGTCTCAGGCTACAAAATCAGGCAAGGGACTTTTATTTTTTTTAACAATCCAGTCAGCTCCTCCAGGAGGGGTGGAGCTGATCATACTACAGGTCTTGTCCGCCTACATAAGGCTTTTTGGCTCTAGCTACCTGCTGAGGTGACATCCTTCTATTGTCCTAGCAGGAGAGAGTTCCAGCCAGCAGGACCCACTTGGAGCTATCCAGGGTCCTGCTTTCTTTCTGCCTTGATCCATGTTTCTGCCTTGAACTTACTACCAGCTTCCATTGCAAGTCTCAAGGGATCCTGGAATGGGATAATACCCTATTTGACTTATAGGGTGATACTGCCCCCAGTATGCCCTTCCCTGGGTGAATATACCCTGTCCATGAATGTATAGGACATCTGCATGGATGCACATCCATGTCGATAACCTCAGTAGCCCAAGCAATAGTGGTATCTGTTGTCATGATCACATAATATGTGTTGTATAAGAGTATATAACTCTCCACTATAATTCTATTAAAGTCACTCCTCTAGCAGTTCACAGAAGAGATTCCTTCAAAGGCTCTTGAGCAGAACCAAATGCCACTATTTGGAAACAGTATCAAACTATTTTTAATGTCTTGCTTATTTAAAGACTCACACAAGTTAATTACTACTGGAGACAAAACCAGAATTAGTTGGCTCCACCTAGCAATGGCTCTCCTGGCCTCTTCCCTACCCAGTCCCCATGGGCACCAGCCACCACTGCTGCCAGTGTTACTCCATCCGGATCAGGTGTCCTTTTTGGCCCAGTGACCACATTTGGAATTTTGAGGGAATGTCATGGGTGCTCTCACAAAATGGCTGCCAAGGGCTTGATCATTCATAAAATGGCTACCAGGGTGGGCATGGCAGGTCACAAAACACTAATTTCACAGAAGGCAAACTAGTGAGATTAAAAGAAAAGCAACTTGCCGAAGAACCTAAGTACAAAGCTCATAAACACAAAACCACTGTTTTGAACCCAAATAGCAGAGGGCAGTGGTTCATTTTTCAGCATAGCAGCCTCCCAGTTAGTTGGGTTTTTTTTAAAAAAATCTTAAAATAAAAATCAGGAGGGACAGGGAGCCTGGCAATTGAGACTGGTGGCTCCACTGTCAGTGGGGTGGTGTATCCACTCTGGGTTTCAGTCTGAACTTTAAAGAAAGGAGCTATGGTGCTGAACCTGTTTTGGGGATAGGGCTCAGCACCATGGATAGTTCCTTAAAGGTTCAGACTAACACCTGGAGTGAAACTGCTCCACTGACACTGGAGCCTGGTGGGTGCCAAGAGAGGGGTCTGTGGGCACATGGACGCCCACCAGCACCATGTTGGAGATCCCAGATCCAGCGTCTTCACTGCTGTAAAAGGCAGGTTGTTATTACTACTTTTGGATATAAATAAATAACTAGTATAAAACACTTACATGATCAAAGTTTTTAAAAAAATTATCTTGTGCTCACACACACTTATTCCTTTTCCCATTGTATGATTTTGTAACCCCTATATTTGTTTTTTAGAAGTTAAAGCTGCTATGCTGCAGGTAAAGAAGTTAAGTATTCCCTTAGGACTGATACAGATGGCAACAGGGTCACTGGAAGCAGGAGAGGGCAGGGCTTCTGTAACTTTAATCATGGAGCCAAAGGGTTTTATTTTATTTTATCAAACAGCAGCTGTGGGTGATGGAGATTTGTATCAGGGTTACACTGTATGTGGGGTTACAGTGATCCATGTTACTTCTAAGTATTCAAGTAAAAACCAGGGCCACATACCAGGAAGAACAGTGAGGTGGCTAATGCAGATGCTAGATTTTGTGTGTCATTAAAGAAGCAATGTTTCAGTTCTTTATTTTATGCGGGGTTGTTCTTTTTTTTCTTTTCTTTTTTTAACCTCATTGGGTTGGGTTTATATCGTTAGTATTTTTCTGCCTCCTCAAATGCCAAAATGTCTTGAGTTAACCCAGGAAGAAGTCCATATTAAAAAAGATCACCTGGATGGCCCCAGGAGAATTCAATGGCATGTAGTTCCTTGACTGTATGACTCTGTTCCTCATTTTCATTTCAGTTTGTTTATTACATTTCTGTACTGCCCAATAGCTGAAGCTCTCTGGGCCATTGCAAGGATTAAAACCTTAAAAATAGATTATAGAAACCATATACATACAAACATATAAACGTACAACACACACACAGAGAGAGACACACACATATCTAAGAACCATCAACAACCAGAAAAATCCAAGACCTGATTAAAACCACATCATATGCTACCAAATGCCTGAGAGAAGAAGGTCTTAACCTGGTGCCAAAAAGATAACAATGTTGGCGCCAGGAAGGCCTCATTGGGGAGATCATTCCATAATTGCAGGGCCACCACTGAGAAGGCTCTCTCCTCCTTGCTGCCTTCTGAGCCTCCCTCAGAGGAGGCACCTGGAGGAGGGCCTTAGATGTCAACCATAGTGTACAGGTAGGTTCATGCTGGGCGGGGGGGGGCTCCATCAGGCATTGCAGTCCCGAGCCACGTAAGACTTTTAAAGTCAAAAACAGCACCTTGAATTGGGTTCAGAAACATATTTTTCCTTGCCTAATGGATTGTGGCCTTTATCTTTCACTTACTGATTTATTTATTTATTATTTCTGAAAATGTCTATACCTCTTTTCATTTTAAAAAATAATCCCAAAGTGGTTCACAAGATAAAACCATGGTAAAGAACCATAAAACCAACCAATAAAACAGGAATAAAACAATAAAATCTCATTAAAATAATCAGTGGTTGCTGGAAATGCTAACCATCAGGGCAAACAAATAGGTCTTGTCAGTGGAAATACTCCACGCTAGGGGCCTGCCTGATCTCAGTGGGGAGATCATGCCACATAGTGGGTGCCACAATAGAGAAGGCCCTGCTTTGTACCACGGCCAAGCAAACATCAGTAGGCTGCAGTGCGGTAAGCAAAGTCTCCCTCTCAGAACTTAAAGACCAGAGTGGCCTGTACAGGAGAAGACCGTCTCTCAGATAACCTGGTCCTGAGCTTTTTGTGGCCTTAGAAACCAATGGTAATACCATGAACATGATGACTCAGTAGCTAATTGGCAGCCAATACTTCAAACAGAGGAGGAATGTTGAGAGGAGAGCATAGCGTAGTGGCAGAGCATGGGCTTTGTGTGCAAAAGGTCCCTCCATATATATATCCCTGGTAAATGTTAGATATTTGAGTAACATTGCCTGCATAGAGTGACTAGGGGAGGAATGGGTTAATGGGAATATCAGGGACTGACCTGCATGCTTAACTAGCCACACCACACCTACTTCCTCCCACATCTGGTGAATCTTACCTTGGAGGTACCCTCCCTGAGGAAAGAAGTGTGTGGCTGGATGGATGGCTCTCCTCACGTCATGCTGACTCCAGTGGACTTTAATGGACTCTAAGCAGTATCTGCATGCACTAACCAAGAATGCAGGACTACCAGTTGTTTGTGAGTACAATAAAACCCTTTTGTTGATATAGCTCAGTGTTCTCCAACCTTGGGTCCCCAGATGTTTTTTGGCCTACAAAATGGCCATAGCTGGCTGGGGCATGCTGGGAGTTGTAGGCCAAAAACATCTGGGGACCCAAGGTTGGAGAACACTGATATAGCTAGGCCTACTACTTTTGATCACAAGGGCCCTCTGGATCCTAAAGCTCCACGTGGTGAGGTGACAACCTTGCAAGTTAAGTGGGAGAGCAATACGCTTCGGCATATCTCTGTTATGATGATACCACTCCTCCTTCCCGTTAGTAAACTCTGGAGAGCCACTGCAAGTCAGTGGAGGCAACACTGAGCTAGATCCAGTAGTGCCATTAGTGGCAGGACCTTTGGCCAGAAGTCCAGGGCCCAAGGCATTTTGCAGCCTGGGGGGGATCAGCAAATGGTGCCCCCTCCCCTTCCAAGTCAAGGTGCATAGTACCCAGGATGGACACCTGAGGCTCATATACCTAGTTGAAGCTAAGGGATATTGATGTTGTAGCTACAGCTAAATAGACTATTATGCAAACCCCATGGCTAGCTTGGAGGAAATTAAAAAGGACCTGATCCCAAAGGAACACATGATGCTCTCCCCCATAGGCAAGGCAGATCTACTCTGTTGAGCAAGAATGAGTGAGTACTGATGGCAAATTACCCACGCAGAGGCTGCCAGTTCCATAATAAAGGGGACAGATGGCCCACTGAGAATTTCAGAATTTGCTTTAACCTTCTCTGCCATGCCAAGAGAGAGAGAGAGATTTTCCTGAAACTAAAGCATATCTCTCATAGACCATGAGTCACTGCAAGTTCACATGTTGCAAAGATTTGATTTAGGACTATTAGAAAATATAAGAAAATGCTCAAGGGGATGCCTGGGGTGAGAAGGGAGGGAAGGGGGCGTTCTGAGTAATGGGCCCATTAAACTGCACAGAGACGTTCTTGGCAAATATTGAAGTCCTACTCACTTCTCTAACAACCAACACCTGAGCTTCATTAGCCCACCTGGATAGATTTGTGTAAAATTGGAATCACTCATTTGGGAAACTCTTGCCTTTCTGGCATGTAGTTATTGAGTAGAAATGATGAACAGGCAGCATTAGCTTGGTAAATAGGGTGCCAACACTTTAAATTGAAAATTCTAGTTCCGGGGTAGGGCGCAAGTCTGAGGTCCCCAATGAAGTGACCACAGACATCTCCCATGGCAACAATCCAGGCTTATCCACATCCCAACTCCCTGCAGCTCAATATTTCTTCTAATATTTTAATCTTTAAATAATAACAATAATAACAATAATAACAATAACTGGGAGGATGCAAAGCAACATTGTTGGCCTCAAGCACCATTTTTATTTCCAAGATCGCCGCTAGGCCCTATGTGGGCCCCAGAAGCATTCTTAGAAAATAAAATGGTCGACAGCTGGAGCCCAGTACATCATTTTGAAGTGCGCCCAGTCAGCCAGAAAAAAGAAAAAGGTAAGTTCAAGGTGATGGAGAACATCCTGGAGGGCTAGTGGTAGGGCAGTATCTTGTGGGGCTAGAGGAAATGGCCAGGAGTGAAAAGGGTATTTTGCCTATGCTGTATATATGTGTTTTGCCTGTTTGTTTGTTGGTGTGGTGTGTATTAGCTGCCTTGTTTCCTTACTTTGGTGTGGTGTGTTTTGTGTTTGTGTGTTTCTCTGATCATCACCAGTTCTGTGAAATGAGTATTTGTTGGGAGGAACTATGTGATTTGGTATTTGGGGCTCAGACCGCATCCCTGCTTTGTACTCAATTTCTTGGCCAAGACACTTGCCTCTGAGCCTCATTGATTTGACTTTTGTGAAAGCAACATAAAACTGTGGCTTCAGAAGAGCGCTTTTGTGTTTTGGAGATCAAACCATACCTCTGGCATGTACTTAGGTTCTTGGGTGCACTGCCTTTCTTTTAAGTTTCACCGGTTTGGCATTGGGAAATGTGTGTTTTGTGACTGGCCACACAACCTGTGGCAGCCATTTTGCAAATGGTTATGGCCTGCTATGGCAGCCATTTTGTGAAATAAGGTTTATTGGTATGGATGCTATAGGTACACAAGGCAAGAATGTCCCTATTTTCATCTTTGAAATGTAGTGAAATAGGTATCCCTGCAATTATGTTCATAGCCAAGGAGAACTAGTATGCATCCCCTAAGTAAATGCTGACCAAGAGATTCTAATTCCCCCCCCCCCCCACGGCTAGACTTCTCCACAGTGGAAGTAAAGGAGAATGTGGAGGCAGCATGGTTTGCCCAACCTATGGCTCATCAACCCTTCCTTCAAGTCCTCTGGGCAGATGGCCCGCCCAATAACTAAGAAGACAGCCAGGAAACTGCCTTAGCTGCAGGCAAGTGTGTGAGTCGAGGGGAATCCCAATGGCAAGGGGGAGGCTTTCATGTCTTAAGACTCCCTTCACATAATAGCGCTGATCCTTGCTGGGAGAACACTGGGTGAAAAGCCTTTGGTGGGCCATGTGCCAAAGCCATTGCAAATCCCTGTGGAGAGCTGTGTTGGCTGGCTATTTCAGGCACAGCTTGTTTGGGAATGTAAATCTGCTGTCCTCGCTGATGGGAGATTATGGGGGCTGGATTTAATGTGCCTTGGCACTATCTTTCTTAACTTAGACCACAGGTCTGCCTGCTCTCTCATGTGCAGGTTCTGCTCACTGATGCTTTAAAAAGAAAAAGTGTGCGGTCACTCTAAGGCATGTGAGTTTTCATTCTCTTCCCAGTTTGTCCAGCCTGCTGCCTGAAATGGAGGCCGAATACAAGATAACACAGCAGGATTACATCCTACTGTTAGATAAAGGAAGAGTAAAATAAAGAAATATAGATTTATATTAAATGTTCTAGAATAGAGCCCAGCAACTCAGAACAGGAATTTTGGAATGACGAGACCAGAGTTCCCCAACTTGGTGCCCTCCAGATGTTTTGGACTACAACTTCCATCATCCCTGACCATTGCCCATGCTAGCTGGGGCTGATGTGAGTTGTAATCCAAAACACCTGGAGGGCAGCAGGTTGGGGAGGGGTAGACTAGATTAAAACCATAAAAGAGGTCTCATAGAAGTGGCGGCATTTTAATGTAGAGCAAATGGCTCCTGGTACATTTCATTGATCGTATCAGGATTGTTACTCTCCCATGCCACTGTCAGTGGTCATTTGCTCCATTTAGTTTCTAGAGTGAGAACAGTGTGTTCATCATTTCTATTTGGTGAGAATCCATCCTGGTTTTCCACATTTTTACTATTGTCAGGAATTCCCTGCTAGGATGGATCATGGAACCCTTTCCCTAAATTGTGTCATTCAAATATACTGCTACATCTTATTTCTTTTCCCTACTAACATATATGCCTGGAGTAATAAAAGGGTTGGGTATTTTGTTTTTAATTATTTATAGATTTATACCTTGTTTTTTGACCTCTTTGAAGTAGGTCACTGCATATGGAATATAACAATTAAAATATTTAATTCTGTAATATTAAAAAATAAAGAAATAATTTTTAAATAGACTAACATAGGTGACATTTAAAATAGCAGCTCCTATACTCTTACAGTTCAATTCCTGTCTAGAAAGGAAGATTTCCATAGTCCTTTTACAAGAGATCTTGTATATTTCTGAAGAAAGGCAGTTCTGCAGTCAGAGAGTCACCACCAAGAAGGCCCTATTGCCAAGAAACACTAATCTTGCCTCTGTTGGTGGTGGCAACCACCACAAGACCACATCACTAGATTTGAAATACAGGGAGGTATATGCAGGGCGATACTCTTCTCAAGTATCCGGACTCATGACGTATAGGGCTTTAGACCATAATCTTATGCAGTGTCTACTTATAAGTAAGTCCCATTGAGTTCAATAGGACTTACTCCCAGGTAAATATTGCAGCCTTGAAAGTTAAGACCAGCACCTTGAATGTAGCTCAGAAACTAAATAATAACCAGTACAGCTCTTGCAACATGCTGTGTAGCTAGTCCTGGAAAAACGTTGTGCTGCTACATACTAGACCAGCCAATGTTTCTGAACTGTCTTCCAGAGCAGCCTGATGTAAAGCTCATATTACTGCTGTTAAGTCAAGATGTTACTAGTAGCGAAAAGGTCACTTTTCAGAATGGGGGTACTCCCAGCCTTGGTCTCTTCCAACTCGATGATCCTACTATCAAACTTGTGCTGTTTTTCAATATCAGTACGATGACTTCAAACTACCAACTGGTGCTGTCAGCTATGAAACAGTAAGACTATACAATAATTATAAATTGTAAAATAGCAAATTCTATGGTAAATACGAAATATTGGTGATTATGAAAGGATCTCAGCTACTGAAAGCCAACTATTACCGTACATTCCCTTTGCTGCCAAATATCAAATGTAATATATATCAAATATGAGAAATCAGCTATCAAATGCCATTAGCTAACAAACATCCTGTGCTTCCATAGGGTCAAACTACACATTACATTAATTATGTAGCATACATAATTATGCATGACCCCTCTCTCTTTGGTTGTTGTTTTTTTTACTCTAATGTATCAGATCAGGACCACAGCACACTGGGAGGGGGGGATTAAACCTTCTGAGCCACTTTGTTTGTTATTGAAATCATGCCCCCCCCCCATGGGCAGGTTAAAAAGGGGGGACCTCAATTGATGCCAATTCAGACTTTCTTTTCATTTCTTTTTTTACCATCACCCCCCACACACAAAGGGGGTGGTCAGGAAGCAAACAGAGTGGTTTGGAAGGTTTAATCCTCCCCTCCTGGTGTGCTGTGGTCCCAATCAAAATTGAGGCCACGCATGTTTACACTAGAGTAAAAAACCAGTGAGTCAGCTACATGCTATTTCATTAATGTAACGTGAAGTTTGACCAATAGTTGAAACAGTCAGAATTCTGTATCTTTATTCATGTCTAAAGTCATATGGTTACTGACAAATATTGGGTAGTATCCAACGGTGTCATTCCATAAATTCAAGTAGCACTAGTGGAGCTCTGCCGATTCTTTCCGTTGCACAAGTGGTTGCACATTACAGTTGTGCAACAGGTTGTGCAAGCCTAAATGCACAACTGCTTATGCAATCGCATTTGGGCACCTGTAACTTTAGCTGGATTTTCCTCTTGCACATATTTTGGAACCTAGTTTCTGCTAGCACAATGTCATTTGTGCTAACAGAATGACACAATTAGATACTGCCCGTTGTTGGGTTTCAAATGCCATGCCAAATAACATATACTGACAGATGTCAAGTACTGACACTAGGCCAATTAGGACATAGTGTTCCCAGCTTCATAAACATGGTCTATGAAGCTGGGAACAACCATGGAGCCTGCATGCTCATCCCTCGCTCCTTGTGCATCAGCTCCAGGATCAGTTCTCGGCTTAAAAACCTAGTTAGGAGAATTACATTAAACCAGAGTGCCCTGTTTCGGAAGGAACAGGGAACTCTGGTTTTAACAAACCAGGGGCAGTTTCCAACAGGGTGCTTACACCCCCGTCGATTCCATTGCACGAATGGGACCCATTGCTCGCACAATGGAGATGTAACACTTCATAGAGGAAGCCCCAAAATGAATGGAAATGCTCATTTCTGAACTGGGACAGGCTGCTGGAGCTCCTTTATGTGATTGCAGTTGCCCCCCAGGAGCACTAAATCTCCATCCCACAAGCAGCAGCAGGGGCCCCCTTGCAGAAGGGAATCTGTGGAGAGCAACGGAATTGGAGGGGGCGTAAGCACCCCATTGGATACTGCCCCAGGTTCTCCACATTAAAGCCAGCATGCAAAGGGAGGGGTGAGGCAGGGGAATCTGAGAAGATAGTCAACCCACAGGCTGGTGTTTCATTGAAAGGGTTATTTCTCCAGAATAGAAATTAAAAGCCTGATGCAGTTCAATTAAACCTTTCCTCTAGGGCAAGGGGATTGGGATTTCCTCTAGGGCAAGGGGATTCTTTCTCTTCAAAGAGAATTATTTTAGGAAGCTTTCTCTGGAAGGATTCTCTGCAGTTTATCGACAAACTGAAATGTGTCCAGAGGGGAGTGACAAAGGTGGTGAGGGGGCCTGGAGACCATGTCCTTTGAAGAACAGTTAAAAGAGTTGGGTGTGTTTAGCTTGGAGGTGATTAAGGTATGATAGCCATATTCAGTTATTGGAAGGATTGTTGCATAGATGGAGCAAATTTATTCTCTGTTGTTTGAGGGGAGGACCTGAACCAATGGTTTCAAATTCCAAGAAAGGAGATATCAACTAAACATTAGAAATATTTCCTGATTGTATGCGTTTTTTAATAGTGCAGCAGACTGCCTCAGAAGATGGTGGACTCTCCATCAGAGATTTTTAAGTAGAATCTGGATGGCTACTTTTTAGGGATGCTGTAGCAGTTGATTTTCTGCACCAGAAGTGTCAGATATTTTATATTCAGTATTGCCTTTGAGTCAGAAAGCTAGCCTTGGAGACAGGTGCAATGAAGTGTCCAAGGACGTAGCAGCTCCCTGTACCAGTTAACGTTTTTTTCTATTGTGCTCTCAAGGACACACAGATGAGTGGAGACTGGTGATGTGTTCAATTACATGCAGGTGCGATTAACCGCTTGTAATATGAAGGTCCTGTACATTTTTGTATATAAGCATGTTATTTATTTATTTATTGTATTTGTTAATCGACCAAATGGCCGGCCACCCAGCCACCCTGGGCGATGTACAATCAAAACAACACAACAAAACATGATAATTAAAACAGTATAAAAAATACTTTTATAATCTATAGATCCTCTGTGTATGCTCTGCTCTGTATCTTTGCTCATGTCTGTGCGGATACTATCAAGCCAAAAGCCTTAGTAAAACTTTTACTAATGAGTAAATGGTTTGTGTTTTCCTTAACTGGACTAGCCTAATCCACATGTCCAATATTCCTGCAACTCTGCTTCCAAGAGGGAATATTATTTTCAAAGTTCAACAGGTTATGGGCCCAGCAGCATTTTTTGGACTTAGTGGTTTGTTTGGCTAGTTCCACACACAAGTTTGGGGTGTTGAGATCTGTGATCGCAGCAAAAGCAACTGGTTAGTGCTTTGCATCGCTGATCCTTCTCTTATAATCCCCAGGAAAGCTAGAGGCACAACTGGAGGACGTGAAAGCTAAACCTGAGCAACAAGTGAAACCTGAACCTCCCAACAAGGAAGGGGGTGAGCAGCAGCAGCTTCCTCTACCAGCTCCCACTGTGCAGCCAGAGAACCCTTTCATAATGGCAGCAATGCAACAGGTACTGGGAGTGGTTATGGAACGTCTGAATAGGCATAATTATTTGGCCTGGGAATTTAAAATGAAAATGCTACTCATGCGGGAAGATTTGTGGGATGTTGCAATTGAGGATCCCACCCAAAACCCGACGGCTGAGGAACGTCGGCAGTTGCACAGAGCCCATGCTTCTATTGTCCTCGCGCTTGAGGACTCACAGCTTATTTATTTATTTTTTGCATTTATGGATTGCCCATCTGGCCGGCAAACAGGCCACTCTGGGTGATGTACAACATGATAAAATATAAAATACATCTAAAACAGTATACAATTTAAAATCTTAACCCACCCCATATTCCTGCCTGAATAGCCATGTTTTTAGTGAGCGGCGGAAGCTCAGCAGAGAGGGGGCATGGCGGAGGTCACTAGGCGGAGGTCACTAGGGAGAGAGTTCCATCACTAGGGAGAGAGTTCCAAATGGATAATCATTAAGTTCCAGTTTTTGAACAAGGAATAGAGTCAGTCTGTTCTGTTGCTTTGTAAATTCCTGCATTCTGGCTTGAAACAATGCGTCTGCCATCTTTTTTCTGAGATACTGCATCAGTCATTTTCTGAATCCTCTTTTCGAACAAGTTCAGTCCAATTAAAACTTCAAAGCCTCTGCGAATCTCTGGTAAGTTTCCAAAAATCATTATTTACTTTTCTTCTCCTGTGCTGGTCCTGAGGAAATGTCTAATTTCCCTTGTTCATGTGGTAGATCCACTTTTAAATGTACGTACCAGTTATCAATTTTAGCTTCCAACCTACTTGCAAAATCTTCAGTCTTGTTTTCCAATTTGTCCCATAGCTTCATAAATGCTTCCCATGAAACCATTTTCCCTTGTGTATATTTTTCCAAGGTACTTCCAAACTGCTACACATAAAAGATTAATAGACCTCCTTTCAAGTTATCTCTTCGCTAACTTTTTTGTCTCCCAGATGTATCCCATAGTCTACTCACAGTTAATTATAAATCCTATTATGCTGTAGAAAGATTCCTTAGATTAGTCAGTCCAGATGTAAACCTTCATTTGGAAGTGAGCATGTACGCTTCTAATGATCAGTAAAAGCCGGTCTCCGAATACAGTGCCGTTTCCCCCCACCTCAGGTCGCAAGCTGCAAATCTATCCATCAGAGGGCAGACAGAAAGCGATTTATGACCCTATGAGATAATTTGGGGGTAACATCAAATCTTAGCTTCTTTCATCAGAAGTAGATTTCCCAGCCAGAGAAGTTCTCTGGCCAGAAAACGCTGTATCGGCTGTCCCACAGATTTCTGAGAGACGTTAAAAACTCCATCTTCATCTGGAAGCCGGTTAATTAGAAAATTTTCTAAGAATAACTGTGGTTGCTTATATGCTGTGGAGAAGATTGGAAGTCCTTTTTAATTTTGTTTGTTTGTTGTATATGTGTCTTTGTGGGTTTTTTATGATTAAAATTCTTAAAAAAAAAAACAGTAGGGGGGAAATTATGAAGGTGATCCCCCACCCAAAAAATAAAATAAAATAAAATAAAACGCCAAAGTAAGTGCTGGAAGGAATCCCCTGAAACCTCACTGCTTGGGGATGGGGAACTGGGATGCACACAGTACTATGTTAGAGAGGATACAAGGTGTTAGATCTGTGATCATCCATTCACACATGCATGTCTCCCCTTGATGCTGCAGTCATGTAGTGATGAACATGAAAGTGTAAAGCTAAAGAAGAATATTCCAGAACATTTGCTAGCTAATGTTTTTTTCCCTTTCCTTTTCTTTTCTTTACAAGTAGTTTCCAATATAATTTGTTTAGGAGTGTTTCTACAACCATTTCTAATAGGAAAATATCCCCAGAAAACCCAGGACTAGGAAAATATAATTGGACAAATTGTTCCGTTCATCCCCCAGGCCCCCTAGAAACCTACACGCACTTCAAGCACAAACACTTAAAGCAAGGAGTCCCATATTGTCCACCCTGCACATGAATGCTGCTAAGACCCCACGAGAGAGAGAGAGAGAGAGAGAGAGAGAGAGAGAGCTAGGAATGAGACCAATTAAGTAAAGGGTCTTTCTGTGATGATACATCCCTTTGCAACCAATTAGGTTTTCCTTACTCTGTATTACGTGAGGCAGGTTTTCAGTTTTTATTAGGTGTTTCATTGCTGACAATTCCTCAAGCGATGGAGGTTATATGCCTGCATTCTACTTACAGATCTGTTCTGAAGTCAGAATGTTGAATAGGAACATCAGGAAGTTCTTGCGACTGTTCAGTCGAAATCCCCTTTCTTGTAGTTGTGAGTCAGTGTAGACCTCTGTACAGCTGTGTACAGACCCTTCTGATCTCTAAATGGATGTAGCTGAAGAAGGCAAAAATCTGGTCTGTTAGCTTTGCTGAATTCTCATAGCACTTTTGATGGCACCAAATCTTTGTCTTGCTTGTACACTCAGCAAATCTTTCAGGTGAAAAAAGTGGCCATCAGAGGTTAGATGTTTTTATTGATCTATTTAACTTCTGTTATACATGGGTCTGCCTTTGAAAATGGTCTGGAAACTTCAGTTAGGATGGCTAGGTTGTTAACCAGGACTGCCCAATATGATCATATTACGCCAGTAATTTGCCATCTGCGTTGGGTGCTAGTCCATTTCCAGGCCCAATTCAAAGTGCTGGTTTTAACCTTTAAAGCCCTAAGCAGTGTTTTGTTCCACCGCTTATGAAAGGGGACTTCTTTGTGGAAGGAGACACTGAAGGAGTATCTCCTTCCATAGCTACCTACCCAGGCCTTAAGGTCATCCTCCGAGTCCCTCTTCCAGGTGCCCCCACCAAATGAGGTGTGGTGAGTGGCTACAATAGAGAATACCTTTTCAGTGGTGGCGCCCTGTCTGAGGAACATAGGAAGCTGCCTTATACAGAGTCAGACCATTGGTCCATCTAACCCAGTATTGTTGACATTGACTGACAGCGGCCCTCCACGGTTAGGCCCTACTTGTAGATGCCAGGGATCGAACCTGGGACCTTCTTCATGCAAAGCATGCACTCTGCTACTGAGCCAAGGCTTGCCAGGTGAACCTATTTTTGGAATGAGGTGTAGAACTTTTTATTCTCCCAGACATTTTAATAACTGTTTTTAGTGTTTTTAGAGCATTGCACTGTTTTATTTAGCTGCTGGTTTTATTTTGGTTTTATGCACTGCATTATTTTGCCCCAAGGTTTTAGTTTGGTTTTATTATGTGCTGTTTTTTATCACAGTCTCCAACTGCCCCGAAAATGCCAGGACTGTCATGAAAACCCTTAAGCCATCCTGGCTTCTCACTTTGTCATGCAGAGTCCCGAATTTAAACTTTTTAAACTTTCCTTAAACGGGCCATGCCATGGGCAAAATTGCAGCTAAGCTAAAACTGCAAGCTTAGCTGCAATTTTGCCCATAGCATGGCCCCTTTAAGTATAGCTCTTTTTAAGCTTGAACAGCTCCATGGAGAGACAAATGCTGGAAGGATGTGTGTGCGCATGCAAACACGCTCTACCTGCTGAAAAGGAGGCTGCGCCCAGAGGCCTGGACAGAGGGAGGGAGAGGTGAATGAGGGAATTTATCACGATTCCTATCTTTATATTGGCAAAGATTTTATTTCCCAACAGAGCTGACCCTGTGCCTCTAACAGGTGAGTTTACAGTGTCAGAAGGAAATGCAAGAAACTTCCCCTTGCCTTCTCTCTGAAGCTCCGTGTTTGGGGGTGAGGGGTGGGTGGGTGGGTAAGCTTCACCTGTTGAATTTGTGCCAATCCTGACCATTTTAAAACAAAAAGAGATTGCCCTGCAAGCACTGACACACACCCCCCCATGAAAAACACCAGATATCAACAATTAAGGGTTTAAGTAAGGTAAAAAAATATTACAAAAGCCACTTATAAAATATTATAATATAATATATAATATAATAATGTAATAATTATAATATATAAGATTTTGTTTGTTTCCTATATAACTTTTGTACTTGACCATGCTCTTTGGTTGCCTGGCCATACCCTTGGCCATGCCCTCATGTTGCCTGGCCACACCCCCTTGATCACACCTTCATGTTGCTTAACCATACCTCTTACATATTCTCATTTATAATCTGCTTAGAAAGCTAGGGAGCAGGGTAGAAATCTAAACGAAATAAAACACATAACAAGCTTGATAGCAGTAAGCACAGTAACCAGTGAAGTGACCATATTTCTTCCTTTTAGTATAATAGGTTATACTGTTCTTTCCACAGAATTGATATGGAGAAGAAAAAAATTGAAATGGCTAACCGAGATGGAGCTAATTATATGCTGTTTTGGATGATGGCTCTCTCATGCCTGCTTAATCATGCACTAAGTTACATGATTAAACCAGAAATGAATGTGTTCCAAGAAATTTCACACTCCATATAAATTACCAGTCTAGGGGAGCAAAAACACATGCTGTAACTTCTCTTCCAACCAAGGTTATATACGGTAATAAATATTGCCAGTGACAAGGACAATAGGTAATTAATTAATAATTGCTGATTACACAGTCAGCATGGGGTTTGCAGTGGGAGGTGAGAAGAATCTTCTACAAATAGATCTATATTTTCTAAACAGACATTCTTCACTAGGTCCCACTTCCTAGCTGTTAACTCCATATTTGACTCTCTGTAAATTTGTAGCCTAGTATTTGCATTGTGTAATCTAGTTCCAGGGCATGTTTTTTTTAGCTGTAACCCAGGGAACTCTGTTGTTCCTCTCAGGACCAGCTCCAGGTTTTGGAGGGCACTTGGGCAAGACACCCTCAGCGAGCCCCCTCCCTCAGTGAGTCTACCTTCTTACTGCCATTGTCACTCTCTGCTATTGCTCCTCATCCTCTTTCTCACCATTGCTCCCGCTTGCTTGCTTGACAGGCAGCGAGCCAGTGAGCAAGCAGACAGTGGCATCTGCTGCTTCTCCTTCCCAACACCACCATTGTCTGGGCCAGAGTGAGAGGCAGGTGAACAAGCAGGTTGCCATGGTGAAAAGGAGGAGCAACTCCAGGGGGCTCTTCTCAGTGGGCCCCTGCTGGGGTGTGGGCCCCTGCTGGGGTGTGGGCCCTCAGCAGGTGCCCAACCATACCTGTCTTTGACATGAGCCCCATAGTCTCCAACTGCCCCGAAAATGCCGGGACAGTCCCGAAAACCCTTAAGCCATCACGGCTTCTCACTTTGTTATGCAAAGTCCCGAATTCTCCCCTGCCTCCTGCAAACTGCTTTAAACTGCTATTAAAGGGGCCATGGGCAAAATTGCAGCTAAGCTAAAACTTTTAGCTTAGCTGCAATTTTGCCCATGGCCCCTTTAAGAAACAGTAAGCAGGGAGGGAACAGATGCTAGGGTGCGCGCGCGCGCGTGTGTGTGTGTGCGTGTATACACACAAAAAAGAAAATGAGGTGGAGGCAGCACCTGCTGGCCTGGAACTATGGAGAGGTGAATGAGGGAATGCATCACATGATTCCTATCTTTATATTGTCAAATATTTTATTTCTTAACAGAGCTGACTCTGCCTCTAACAGGTGAGTTTACAGTGTCAGAAGAAAATGCAAGAAACTTCCCCTTCTCTCTGAAGCTCCGTGTGTGGGGTGGGTGGGTGGGTAAGCTTCACCTGTTGAATTTGTGCCAATCCTGACCATTTTAAAACAAAAAGGGATTGCCCTGCAAGCACTGACCAGCCCCCCATGTAAAACACCAGATATCAACAATTAAGGGTTTAAGTAAGGTAAAAAAAATTACAAAAGCCACTTATAAAATAATATATAATATAATAATGTAATAATTATAATATATAAGATATTATATACGGTAATATAATTTTGGAAAAGTCATCTAGCACTGGTGCTGCTGCTGCTACCTCTTCTTCTAGCAAGGAACAGCATTTCACTATTATCCCTCAATTACACAATACTTCTTCACACAATGCATAATCAATTTGCTGCCACAAGATGTGATGGTCAGTGTTGTAGATTGCTTTAAAGTATACACACTTTCCTGTGAGTAAATCCAATTGAATGTAATAGGACGTCTGAGTACACATTAAAATGTTAATGGGGAAAACTTTTAGAAAGTAACATGGCAAATGACTATTCCCCATCACAAACATAGTATTTATATATATGGAAAAGAAAAGAAAAAGGGGAGGTGCCTGCTTGCATATTTGTAAATCAAGAAAACATCACAAAGACATTGCATGTCTCCAGTGCTTCTTAACAATAGAATTTCTCCTGAGGTTAAATGTGCAAGGTTCTTACAAGGTCTAACTACGAATTACATAGAAATGAGGACGAAACTAGATGTAATGCTAAATGCATCACATGAAATGCCATGGTGGGTTTTTGAATTGATAACAGCAACTGTGTACACACGCACACACCCACACACAATATTTGTCATGATTGTGGCACACAGAGTAGAGTGGGTACGGTATTTATTATTACATTTATATTCTCTTGCAAGGTTTATATGGTCCTCCTCTCCATTTTGCCCTCACAACATCTGTGTGAGGTAGGTTGGGCTGAGTCAGTGACCTGGTGGTTCGCACAATTGCAGGGAGGTTCACGACACAACAAGCAGCGCTGCAGAGGGCAATTCTTACGCTAGTCCCCCTGGCATGCATGGCTTATTTCCCCAGCGGCAATCATGCAAACCAGGCCAGTGACCGGCATAAAATGAGCCACTGACTGGCGTAAAGTGAGTTTTGTGAGGACTAGAACCCAGATCTCCTGAGCACCAGTCCAACACTCTAACTGCTATGCAACACACCCCAGCAATAAGCCCTGAAAAGCATGGGGACTTGTTTTTCAGAGCTAACAGCCATCACTGGGACATGATTTTTGTCAGTGTATGTATGTGGGGTGTATGTATGTATGTGTGGAAAGGATTAACTTCTC
Organism: Shinisaurus crocodilurus; assembly: GCA_021292165.1. Taxonomy (NCBI): domain Eukaryota; kingdom Metazoa; phylum Chordata; class Lepidosauria; order Squamata; family Shinisauridae; genus Shinisaurus; species Shinisaurus crocodilurus. The sequence continues at coordinate 285,595,011 of CM037876.1, read as the reverse complement.
CTTCCCGTCCCTGCATGCCACGGTCACTATGAAACTCAGGGGGGTGGGGCATGGTGCTTTGGCCATTATTTGAAAGTGAGTGTGCTATGCTTAGGATAACAACCCTGGTTTATTTTTAATTTCACAGTCTCCTTTGTTTCTTTAATCTCTGGTAGACTTAGAATAGAATTGTGGCTCACATTAGCTGAGCCAGTGCGGTGTAGCACTGAGACTGGGACTCGGGAGATCCGGGTTCTAGTCCCCGCTCGGCCATGAAACTCACTGGGTGACTTTGGGCCAGTCACTGACTCTCAGCCTAACCTACCTCACAGGGTTGTTGTGAGGATAAAATGGAGTGGTGGAGGAGGATTATGTAAGCCGCCTTGGGTTCCTTGCAGGAAAAAAGGCGGAGTATAAATATAATAAATAAATAAATAAATAAATAAGGAACACTTTTCTCTCTCTCTCCCTCCCCTCCCCACTCCAAGTTATCAACAGTTTGCTGAGGAAAATAATACTGTTTGAATTAAAATGTAAGTTGGCGACTCAGGTTCTCTCAGGGAGTGTGTGTGTGTGTAAGTAAAGTGAGAGTCTGAAAAGAAAGAAAACTTAATTACCCTTTTAAGATTAGGTGTCAGAAGCACAGCTTTCCAAGCAGACTACAATCTAAGGCCATTAATGAGCACAGTGTGGTTAAAAAAAATTCTAGGAGAAAACTTTCACTGGTGAAAACTGTAGTTGAATGCCTCTGAGGAGCACCCTATAAGACATGAGGTGCTAGCGCTGGAATGGGAAACCAACGGCCCACCCAAGCCACACAAACATAGAAGTGCTTTGCTTCTCTGAGTCCCGGCCATACTACTGGCACTACAACAAGAAAGAAGGTTCAAGCTATGGGGAGAGAAAAACCAGGGCTGGCCCAAGACATTTCACTACCTGAGGTGAAGGACAAGATGGCACCCTGACCCCCCATTCCATGTATAGAAGCTGACTGGACTGGCAGTTGAATCTTACTGCAACATTGGTGAAAGCATCCTCCACCACACCTGAGAGCAGCAGCCTAGCTTCAAAAATACAGGACAGGCTGCATAGTACACTCGGCTCTAGTCCTCTCACACCTCGCCACTGCTCCCCACCCTCAAGCAGCTGCTGCCTGGGGTGACTGCCTCACTTTACCTAATGGGGGAGCCAGCCCTGTGAGAAGAATGGCTCCTAGCCTTAACTACATTCATAGACAATGCTGTAAATTTAGTTTTTGCCACAAGCTATGTCCTGACTCTTTATGGTTCTCATAAGAACATAAGAGCCTTACTGGATCAGACCAAGGTACATCTAGTCCAGTATTCTGTTCACACAGTGGCCAACCAGCTGCCCCAATGGAAAGCCACAAGCAGGGCATGAGTGCAACAGCACCCTCCCAACTAAGTTCTCCAGCAACTGGTGTACATAGGCATACTGCCTCTGATACTGGAGGTAGCATATAGCCAATAAGGACTAGTGGCCACTGATAGCCTTCTCCTCTGTGAATTTGTCCAATCCCCTTTTAAAGCCATCCAGATTGGTGGCGGTCACGACATCTTGTGGAAGTGAATTCCATAGTTTAACTATGTGCTGTGTGAAGAAGTACTTCCTTTTATCTGTCCTGAATCTCCCACCAGTCAGCTTCATGGGATGACCCTGGGTTCTAGTAGGGAAGGAGAAAAATGTCTCCCTATCCACTTTCTCCACACCATGCATAATTCTGTACACATCTATATGTCTCCCCTTACTTGCCTTTTTTTGAAGCTAAACAATCTCAGCTGTTGTAACCTTCTCTTTGTTTGGAGACATGGCCCTTACCACGTAGTACCCAAGTAGCTGTGAAAAGTGGGCATGTGTGTGAACTGGAGGAATTATATTACACAGTTCCATTTTGTACAGTTTCATAGATTTCATAGATCAGAGTTGGAAGGAGCCTACAAGGCTATTGAGTCCAACCCCCTGATCAATGCAGGAAACTAGAGAGGTCTCCCATCCAAGTAATAACCAGGCTTGACCCTGCTTAGCTTTCCACGCTCAGATGTTCCAGTTGTATTCATTCCTTGTTCTAAATCAGCCTTCCCCAACCTGGGGCCCTCCAGATGTGTTGGACATGGCACTGGCTGGGGGATGCTAGGAGTTGTAGTTCAACACATCCAGAGGGCTCCAACTTGGGGGAGGCTGTTCTAAATAATGGCTATACATATTTCATTTGTTGTCGCATGCCTCAAGGGTTTCGTGGTTTAAAAGACATATAAACCAGTCTGGGTTTCCTTCACACGTATGTTTTGGACACAAGGAAGATAGCTTGGTGATAAATGTTGAATGGATTCTGAGAATACAGATAGTTCACCGTCACACAAATGTATTTTGCTTACAAGAATGTGTAAAACGGAATATTGCAGAAATATGGATGGTTTGGCACAAAAAAGATTAAAATATTAATTCATGTGTGACTTGTAAAAGGCTTTATTATCAGCAGAGTGAGTTTCAGAATAGTCATCTGAATTTTGGATCAGGACCTAGAAGTGATAGCCACAATATTAAATCACAAATCAAGTTTTATTTTTCATTTTTTAAAATTAAGACTTTTGGCAGCAAGCATAATGAGATTATTTTTCTAAACAGCATGTTTGAGTGCCGGAGAAGTATTAAATGTCAAGTATAGGATGTGATTTTGTGTGTGTTAATTTCAACTAAATCTGGTTTGTCTTGATGTGGTCTCAGCTTTATGGATATAAACAGAAGTACAAGGGGGAAATATCTCAGTTGTATTCTGAATTAGCCGAGCATATGAAGTGCAATATCTTATTCATTATGCACAACTGTGAAGGGAGGAACAGGGTTGCCCTAGCTCCCAGCAGTGTAGGCAGGGACAAAGGGTTGCTTAGGCTGAACACCAGCCCAGCAAGGTAGGCTGCTATCACCCCTTACATCCACCTCAGTCTGAGCCAGGGGGCTCCCAGATCTTACAGGACACACCAAGGCTTAGGAAATAGGGGGCCAAACTAGCACCATCTATTTCTAAGGCTTAGGCCTAAGAGGAAGACTCTGGATTTAGTACTGAGGCAATTTAGAATGAAGTACAGTCAACCAACTATAAGAGGTAGTAAATTTACTGGGAAAGCGAAGTAAAAGCCACACAAGAACCAGAGTACATTTGGGAACAATACTTCAAGAAAAGAAAATAATAAAGCTACCTAAACCTATACGTATCTAGACATGGGTCTTCCAATAGGACAAGGCCCAGACGGCAAAGCAAAAGCAATCGAAGATGAAGGGGCAGCTGCAACCCCCCCTGGTTATATGCTTAAGCCCCTACCAACTCTCATGTGATCTCTGTTAGCCAATCACAGGCTGGCTAGTACAGTTTTCCCAGGCCCCAAAGGCTGTGTGTGTGTGTGTGTGTGTGTGTGTGTGAGTGTGAGTGAGTGAGTGAGTGAGTGAGTGAGTGAGTGAGAGTACCCACAGGAACTCTGCTGAGATCACTCAGTCCAGTTAACTGGTCCTATTCTGACCTTGAGACATCTCGAATTATAACCATTAAAATAATCTGATAAACTCTATTATAGTGTAGGATATAGTGACTGAAAACGCAAGCAAAGGAGGAAACTTGTGAAATATATTAGAAGAGAATGAAGACCCAAGATATGGCTCAGCCTAGGACCTTCTACGTCTTTGAACTAAATATCATACTAATAGTGAACTCCACTAGTGAGTGCTGACAGGATTGTAGTTAAAACAGGGTTAATGAGAAACAAGAGGTAGGTATTAGCAAACTTGGGGGAACCCCAACATTTTCAGTTACAAAAGGTTACAAAAAAACCTTTAGGGCCAACAAACCAAGGGGTGGCAACCCCATCGCCATAGACAACAGCCCAACAAAGCATGATCATTGGCCACAGAATGCTGACTACCTGTTGGTGGGGGGATGGGGGACTGAAAACTGGAGGAGAGGGAGACTGGCAGGGAAACTCCATGCTGCAACATTTTGGTACAGGTCCCACCTGCTTTGTTCAAAAAGCAAATGGAAAACCATTAACAGCATGGAGGCAATTAAGAAAAACTCAAAAGCTATTTGCCAAGTGATTCCCATGCTTTATAGACATCTTTTAAAAACTTTTAAAATAATACATCACCTTCCTGAGCTTTCCAGAATTACAATCTGCAACTCAAGACAGACAACTCTGGGATCATAGATACATCCCAATCAAGCTGAAGCTGAGGATTCTGCCATTGACTCCAATGAAAGCATAATCAGGAACATGTTCTGTGATATTAAAAGTATTCCTTGGATGGCAACATAAATTAAATTTAGCTCCAGTTACATAAAATAATAATAACCTTAACACTTTTAATCAGAATAAGAGGTTTAGAGATCCACAAGTGATTTAAAGGCTGTTGGCCTGGGGAGCAATGTATTTGCAATATTGTGCATTAGTCAAATCGCAGGGATTATGGAGAGGGAACCCCCCCCCCGAAGCATAATAAATGAAATTATGTAAAACAATGAGAGCTGTAGATCTATATAGAATGGTCAGAATTCTCTCACTCAGGACTGTTGAAGTTTACCACTAGAGTAATAATGTGACAGAAGGATTTGGTCCTGTAGGGATAGAGAGAAGTGGAGTCTGGAAGACTGTCTGGCTAATACAGCAGGATTATCTGGTGTGTTAGGAAAACAGATTGCTGCAGTTTTTATGCAATGTTAACTTATTTGACCCAACAAGCATGCTGCAAAACACAGCTGCTGATATCAAAGGGTAAAAAGAGAGAACCAAGTAACTTGGCAATCAGAATAGTTGATCAGCCACTTACTTGTACAAAGGTATCTGAATATCAGAAATGTAAGGCTGCAATCCTATGAAGACTTTACTTGAGAGTAAGCTCTACTGAACTCCAACTCCGTGGGAATACTTCCAAGCAAACATGCATAGGATCAGGCAACACACCCCCCCCCATTTCTCTTTATTAACACTTCATAATATGTAGTTTGCAAAACCAGATTAGTAATATGCATTGTTGCCCAGTCACATGGCACTCTCTCTCTCGTTTCCAGATGCTTAATAATCATTTTAGAGAGAGATGAATTATATAAAAACGTATTTTCCATGTTATTTTACCATGCATTTAATTGCTAGTTGCAACATCATGGGAGTTATGCAATTCTAGACTGGAAAGGGAGATTGGCAGGCTCTGCATGGATGGTTGGTTTTATGAAAACTTTCACATTGTGAAAAATAGATAAAAGCTCTTCAGCTACTACAGTAATACCTTGGATTGCAAGTAACTTGGTTTGAGAGCGTTTTGCAAGACAAGCAATTTTTTAAATATTTAATTTTTTTTTACTTGATATACAAGCGACATCTTGCAATACAAGTACTGTAGTATGGCTTAAATTAAAAATCTCTGTACAAATTTTTTTTGGGGGGATTTCGTTTTGATATAAGAGTGTTTTGGATTACAAGCACGTTTCCGGAACGAATTATGCTCTCAATCCAAGGCATGACTGTATATTATAGATTCTCCACTGTGGGTCATAGTTTCTATCTGAGAAGTAAACCTTTTTTTAAAAAAATAATGGCCAAGATTAAGCTGGTATGGGTCCTCTACCGTATCTATTTACATTAAGTGGATTTCAACTTGATATTTTGTGAGTAGACTTTTGAATTTACTAAAATCTGTATTAGGCATTTTGTAGTAGTAAGTATACAAAAGATGTCCAACAACTTCAAGCAACAACAGTGGCAGAAAGGCAGTATATAAATATAGACGATCAATAAAGTATACATATACTAGGGATAACTGATCACCATATAGAGTGGCTGTAATTCATAAAATGACTCCAAGATAAAAACTTTTCTACTGATATTTTAAGGTAGCTGTGAAATTGTCTCAAAATTGAACTTAAATATTTATCTACTGCTTGTGAAGAGCAACACTGTCATTTACCATTGACAATATTCAGCTAAGCAACTAGGGACGTTATCCCAGATGTGATAATGTGTTACTGGAAGTGGCTATGAAGCACAGGGGCTGTTGGTTGGAAGTGGGTGATGCCCACCAACTGGGGTTTTAGTAAATCTGTGCTCTACTTAAAAATGGAACACATCTACTGCCATCTCTTGCATTTTCTTGGCCTTTGGGCCCAGTGTATAGAATGTTTTCTTTACACAGAGAAATACATGCCTACTTGCATAAAAAACTTTCTCCTGAAGATATGCCTAAGCAACAGATTTTGGCAAGGGCTGAGCCAGCTTTAAAACGTTTGTAAACATTAAATAATTTGTTAGAATGAAACAAAGCCATCATTCTGAATTGCATTTCAAATTGTGAATGTTAACCTTTACAGGCACTGGAGAAGCTTGCAGCAGCTTAAAGAAACAATGGCACCAAACAATGAGAGGTTCTTATCCACACACATTTGTGACATGGAAACAAATCATGAATGCAGTAGCACAAAAAAGCCTTTAGTGTGGGATTTTGTTGTGATAGTTCTGCTTATTTCCATTCACATCTTTTTGTTTATTTATTTATTTATTATATTTATACCCCGCCTTTCTTCCTGCAAGGAAGCCAAGGCGGCTTACATAATCCTCTTCCACCTCTCCATTTTATCCTCACAACAACTCTGTGAGGTAGGTTAGGCTGAGAGTCAATGACTGGTCCAAAGTCACCCAGTGAGTTTCATGGCCGAGCGGGGACTAGAACCCTGATCCCCCGGGTCCCAGTCCAACACTCTCACCACTACACCACACTGGCAGCTGGGAACAAAGAAGATTAAGGGACAGGTATGAGTGCTTTGAGAAAATTTAACTCCCAAGTATGTGGATTGTCTCCCCTAGGGCCACATGCATCCCTGGGCCCAATTTCAAAAGCCCTCTGCTTGCGTTTAGACCTAGGGCAAAAGTCATCATCATCATCATCAGGCGATCACTCGTGACCGAGTAAGATTGTCTTCCGGGATAAAATGAGGAAATTCTAAAGAAGATTGTGTAGACTCTAGCGATGGGTCCGTAAGTGACTGTGGAGGCCAATTCTAGATCCACACAGCTTCCCACAGTGAGGACACAGGTTACCAGATAGAAGATGGTCCTGTAAAGGATTCATTTGACGTGCTTTTCGCTTAGCACGTTTCTCCCTTTCACCTTGCACTCGGGCTTCTTCAAAGTCCATGGAACCTTTGTGAAAGGCCAACCTCCATTTAGATCGTTCATGGGCCAGAGCTTCCCAGTTTTCGATGTTTATATTGCATTTTTTTAGATTAGCCTTATGAACATCTTTAAACCTCTTATATTGACCACCGATATTCCGCTTTCCATCCTTGAGTTGGGAGTAAAGTAACTGCTTTGGGAGACGGCAGTCAGGCATTCGAACAACATGACCGGTCCACTGAAGTTGGCGTTGAAGGATCATTTTTTCAATGCTAGTAGTCTTTGCTTCTTCCAGTACACTGACATTTGTTCGCCTATCTTCCCAAGTAATTTGCAGGATTTTCCGGAGGCAACGTTGATGAAACCTTTCAAGGAGGTGGAAGTGACGTTTATAGATAGTCCATGTTTCGCAGGCATACAATAAAGTTGGTAATACAATGGCTTCATAAACCAGTGTTTTGGTCTTCTTACAAATATCCCGATCCTCGAACACTCTATGTTTCATTTGAGAAAATGCGGCACTTGCGGAGCTCAGACGATGCTGGATTTCACTGTCGATGTTAGCTGTAACAGAAAGATAGCTGCCAAGATAGAGAAAATGATCGACATTTTCCAGTATTGTCCCGCCAAGCTGGATAGATGGCATCACCAAAGGATTGGCTTGCACTTGCTGATGAAGCACTTTGGTTTTTTTGATGTTAAGTGAGAGACCAAGTTTTTCGTATGCTTCTGCAAAGGCATTTAGGATAGTTTGGAGATCATCCTCTGAATGTGCGGAGACCACATTATCATCAGCATACTGAAGTTCCACAACGGAGGTTGTAATTACCTTACTTTTTGCTTTCAGCCTGCTGAGATTAAAAAGCTTTCCATCTGTTCGATATATAATTCCCACACCGGTGGGAAGTTTCCCCTTGACAAGATGTAAAACCATGGCGATGAAAATGGCAAATAATGTTGGGGCGATAACACATCCCTGTTTAACACCTGATCCCACTTTAAATGGAGCACCATGAGAGCCGTTGTGGTCCAAAACCGTTGCTGTCATGTTGTCATGGAGAAGTCGCAAGATATTCACAAATTTATTGGGGCATCCAATTTTCATAAGTAATTCCGCCTCTGCCTCATGGGGCAACCTACTGGGTGAGGAAGATAAGGGGAAGGGGAGAGAAAAGGGGGTGACCCTGATCATTTTTGGCTCTGGCCTTACCTACTACTAACTTTGGCCCGGCTCACTGTCAGCATGCAGCTGCAGACAGATTACTCCCAAGGGAATGCAGCTCCAAAGAGAAAAGAGGTTCCCCACTTCTGGTCTACTGATACCCATTTTATTTTCATAAGGTCAGAATTAGCATTAGAGCACCGGCCAAGTTATCAGGGAGGTGGTGGAGGCATTCAAGATGCAGCTGAACAGCCATCTGTCAGGGATGCTTTGACCTGGATTCCTGCATTGAGCAGGGGGTTGGACTCGATGGCCTTGTAGGCCCCTTTACTTTTCTATGATTCTATGAAATCATCCTAGAAGCAAATAAGCTATGCTTATTTGAACAATGTGCATTCAAAGTAGCAATTGGACTACCCAAGGATAGTGAAAAATTGCCACTTGATAGTCATCATGCCACTTATCCAGATGAGTATTGCATAGAATTGTTTCGGTTTAGGACTAATTTAGGTGGCAGACATTAGGCAAGAAAAATGGCTAAGAAAGTATCCAACTGTTTTATAACAACATTATTTAGCAACACAGTCCCACCCTACTACAAAGATGACTTTCACTGAAGAGGAACAATTTCATTCCAGCTGGGCCTGCAAACCTCTTAAAAGCTTGCCCCAGAATAGCATCACTGTATTCAATTGAAGGGGGGGAGTTGAGAGTCAATAGAGAATGTACATGAACATCTTGTTCTAAGGCTAAAATACTGCTGTGAGCTCCTTGGAAGATGGGTGGGATACAAACATAGGAAAAATCTATAGTTTTTCCATTTATATTCTGCCTTTAAACAGCCTCTGGATGACCAACAACAAATACAATTCGGTAAAATCCAATCAGCACAATACAATAAAATCAACTAAAATAGAAATAACATCAAGAACAAGTACAAATCCATGATGCCAGCAGATTTTTTAAATGAAGCTGCTGGAATAATTCTGGAATAAAAAAAATGCACATCTCCTCCAAATGCTTGCTGGATCAGAATGGCCTTTACTGGCCATCTAAAAGACTGATAACATAACATTCATTTCTGAAAACTAGCCATGATGATATATCATACAATACAATACCCAAGATATTCCAGTTCATTTATGCAGATGGAGAAACATGGGGTTCTCCACCTGCATGCATACCATGAACAGAGCATATAGTGAAATGTTCTATACTACAAAATTATGTATACCGTAGACATATTTAAGCTAGCCGAAGCCATAAAGTTCTTAAGCACATAAAGCGATGAAATTTATACAGTTTTAAAAATCAATCCTCTTTTTAAAATGTATTTTTTCCTACTTTGAGTAAACGTTCTCCATCTAAAAATAAGTTAGTCATTAAGGTACAATCTTATGGGTTGTACCCTCGATGATCATAAGCCCCTGAATTAGGTGGTTTACAATCACCCGATGCAGGGCAGGATGAGAGGTGGAGGCAATCTCTGCCTCCCCATCCTGCATTTTTGCTAGACAGGCTTTTTTGCCCTTCTAGTGAAAGCATTTCACAAGGGGTGGGAAGGAAGCTGAAGAGGCCCCAGGATAGCTCATATCCTGGCCTCTCCAGTCTCCTCCCCTCCCACCAAAACACCCCTTCCCCCCCCCTCTCCGAGGTCATGTTCTTGACCTCGGGGAGGCATGGTTCTTTCTGCTCTGGCTGCAAGGGGGGCAGGCAGATCACAGACCCCCCCCCAAGGTCAGAGCACAGTCCCTGACCTCGGATCTGGGAATCTGAAGTATCCTATGGCCCCTCAGACGCTGTCTAGGGTCCATACGATTGCTCCCTTAGTCTCACTCAGTCAGACCTCAGTGTAATTGCCATCAAAACCATGAAATCTGCAGCATAAGCATGCTTTCTGCCTTGCACAACCCAATTCTATGCAGATCTACTCAGAAGTAGGCCCCACTGAATTCAATGGAACTGAAAATGGCAGCAGGACTTATTTATTATTTTTATACCCTGCCTTTTTTCCTGCAAGGAACCCAAGGCGGCTTACATAATCCTCCTCCTTCTCTCCATTTTATCCTCACAACCCTGTGAGGTAGGATAGGCTGAGAGTCAGTGACTGGCCCAAAATCTAGAATTTATGTCTAGGTCTATGTACACTAGCCTTCCCCAACCTGGTGCCATCCAGGTGTTTTGGACTCCCATCAGCTCCATCCAGTATGGCTACTGGTTAGGAATGCTGAGAGATGTAGTCCAAAACATCTGGGGAACATCTGGATAGGGAAGGCTGGCCTACACAAACCATAGTGAGAGACTGGCATAAAGGAGTGTATAGCGTTATTATTTTCATTTCTATACCACCCAAAAGCTGAAGCTCTCTAGGCAGTTCACAACGATTCATAAAATTACAAACCACAAATAAAGAACCACATAAAATTTAAATATACAAAATTTAAAACAATTTAAACAGCTAAAAACAATTTCAATAAAAAATACTAGACATGTTAAAAAGACAGCTGACATAAATGCCCCATCATATGCCATTAAATGCCTGGGAGGGTGGTCTTAACTGGGCACCGAAAAGATGGCAAAGTTGGTGCCAGGTAGGCCTTAGTGGGGAGATCATTCCATAATTGGGGGGGGGGGGGCACCAGTGAGAAGGCCCTCTCCCCTATTGCCACCCTCCAAGCCTCCCTCAGCAGTGGCACTTGGAAGAAGGCCTCACATGTTGATTGTAGTGTCCAGGGAGGTAGATTCAGGTCAGGAGAGGAGGTCTGTCAGGTAGAGCAGCCCCAAGCCATGTAAGGCTTTACAGGTTAAAACGAGCACCTTGAATTGGGCTCGGAGCCATACAGGCAGCCAGTGCAAGTGGGCCAGAATTGCTCAGATCTTCTGGTCCCAGTTATTAGTGTGGCTGCCACATTTTGCACAAGCTGCAGCTTCTGAACAGTCTTCAAGGACAGCTCCACACAGAGTGCATTGCAGTAATCTAACTTGGAGGGTACCAGCACATAGATTACTGAAACCAGGTTATCCCTGCCCAGACAGGGACATAGCTGAGCCACCAGCCAAAGCTGGTAGAAGGCACTCCGTGCCACGAAGGCCACCTGAGACTCAAGTGACAGAGATGGCTCCAGGAGGACCCTCAAGCTATGAACCTGCTCCTTCAAGGTGATTTCAACCCCATCCAGAACAGACTGAGCATCCTCCATCTGGTCAGAAGGACAGGTTGCTTACCTGTAACTGTAGTTCTTCGAGTGGTCATCTGTGCATTCACACACATATGGGTTCTCTGCGCCTGCGCTGAGATCGATCGGAAACTTGCTGAGATGAGCCGGGCGGGAGCCCCTCCCCCTCGCGCGTGCTCCTTAGCGCGGCTCCCGCCCGTCTCCTCAGTTCCCTGAGACCGCCTATTGCGACCCTCGGAACCGAGGCTGATCCAGGAAAAAAGAGCTCTACTACACCCCCTCGAACTCGATGGTTACGAGATCGATAGAAAATTCCGAACCCCGATGTAATCGAGATCGACTAAAAAACAAAACGAAAATGGACCATCCCATTTCCACCTGGGTATCCATCGAACTCGATGCAGACACCGAGAGGGGAAGGAGGGCGGGTTGTGTGAATGCACAGATGACCACTCGAAGAACTACAGTTACAGGTAAGCAACCTGTCATTCTTCTTCGTGGTCTCTGTGCTTCACACACATATGGGTAGATTAGCAAGCTGACTTACCGGAGGTGGGTCGGTGTCGGCAGTCAGATGGTGACCGATGATAGAACCGCTCTCCCGAATGCGTTCTGCGCCCTGGCTCGAACGTCGAGGCGGTAGTGTCGGATAAAGGTGGAGGGTGAAGGCCAAGTCGCCGCCCTGCACAAGTCCGATAAAGAGACTCCTCTGCCAAATGCCGTTGAAGTCGACATGGCCCTCGTAGAATGCGCTCTTACGGAGCCCGGTAAGGCGCGGTTGGCAAGTTGATATGCCAATTTAATAGTGTCGACTAGCCAGGAGGACAGTCTTTGCTTTGACACTGGACAGCCCTTCTTCGGTGGACCGTAACAGACAAAAAGTTGTTGAGTGTGTCTTATGGGCTCTGTACGCGCCTTGTAAAAAGCTAGGGCTCTACGGACATCGAGGCTGTGTAAAAGTCTCTCGACATCTGATGTCGGTGATGGAAAGAACGCCGGGAGTATAATGTCCTGTCCCAGGTGAAATTCAGAAATGACTTTAGGAAGAAATGATATGTCTGGCCGCAAAACGACTTTGTCCTTGTGAAAGGTTATATACGGAGGATCAATTCTGAGCGCGGCTATCTCGCCGACGCGTCTTGCAGATGTAATCGCTACAAGGAAGAGGGTTTTCAGCGACAGAAGGCGCAAGTCTGATTTCACCATGGGCTCGAATGGCGCTTTTGTTAATGCCTTCAAAACCAGTTGGAGGTCCCATCCTGGTGTAATATTCCTCGGTGGAGGACATAAATTTTTCAAACCCTTTAAAAATTGTTTCACTAGGGGATGAACAAATAACGACATGCTGGTAGAAGTCGTGCGATAAGCTGTAATTGCAGCCAAATAAACTTTAATTGATGAAAATTTCAGTCCATGGCCCATCAACTAGTGCAAAAAGTCGAGGACAGTGGATACCGAGCATGTTACAGGGTCTTTACCCGAAGCCGACACAAAGCTGGAGAAAGCCTGCCACTTCCTCGCGTAAGAAACCCTTGTCGAAGGTTTACGTGCTGCCAGAAAAACGTCTTTAACTGCCTCAGAAAGGTCCGTATCCATCGTTATCTGATCCTCCATGCTGTGAGGCTTAAGGAATGCAGATTCGGATGAAGTACCTTGCCTTGGTGCTGTGTCAACAGATCGTCTCGAGTCGGTAATTGCAGATAATCTCCCTGGGACAGATTGAGTAGGTGGGAAAACCAAGGCTGCCTCGGCCACCACGGAGAAATCAGTATGCAATTTGTCCTGTCTAGCGATATCTTGGCCAGCACTCGTGTTAACAGCGGAATTGGGGGGAATAGGTAGTAAAAACCGTTGTTCCATTCCAGCAGGAACGCGTCGGTCATCGACCTCGGGTCCGACACTGCTCTGCTGCAGAACAGGGGACAGGCCGCATTTTCGCTGGTTGCGAACAAGTCTATGTCTGGTCGACCCCACCGATGGAATAGGGAAGTTAACACTTGCCTGTTCAATTCCCACTCGTGCGATCGCAGTGACACTCTGCTCAGTGTGTCCGCCAGCACATTGGTTTTCCCAGCGATATGTATCGCCACGAATGATATCTGACGAGGAAAAGCCCACTCGTAGATTTGTAGAGTCAGTCGCGTGAGGCGCACAGATCTGGTGCCTCCCTGCTTGATTAAATAAGCCACCATTGTGGTATTGTCCATCACAATCTGTATGTGATGTCCGGTGAGATGATGTTCTAGTGCTTGCAGCGCCCTCAGCCATCAGCTCCAGCCAATTGATATGCTTGGAGACCTCCATCGGAGATCATGTGCCCTGTACGACGCGATCGTCGGAGTGGGCCCCCCATTCTAGCAAGGACGCATCCGTCGTCAGCATTCTGCTCGGTACCAGCGGTTGAAATGGAACACCGTCGAGTAGATTTGATTCCTGCTGCCACCACCTCAAAGACTCTCTTACGGCTCGTGGAACTAGTAGACGGAGAGAAGGTCTGTCCTTTTCTGGTTTGAAGGCTCGGACAAACCAGGTCTGAAGTGGTCGCATGCGAAGCTTCGCATAGCGTACGACTGCGATGGTCGAGGCCATGTGCCCCAAGAGTCGCTGTATCAAATGAGCTGATGTCACCGATTGCTTGAATACTTTGTTTGCAAGGGAGATCAGTTTGAACGCCCTGTCGTTTGGGAGATACGCCCGACCATCGAACGCACTTAGCCTTGCTCCTATGTATTGGATCTCTCTCACTGGCTGTAGGACTGACTTCTCTGCATTCAGGCAAAGTCCCAACTCGAGCATGAGGTCGAGAGTCTGTTCGAGAGCGCTTTGGAGCTCGATCCTCGAGGATGCCACCAGTAACCAATCGTCGAGGTAGGGAAAGATGGTGACGCCTCTTGCCCTTAGACTTGCGCACACCACCGCCACACACTTTGTGAATACCCTCGGCGCGGTGGAAAGTCCGAATGGAAGAATGACGAACTGGTAGGAGTCGTCTCCCACTCGGAACCGAAGGTACTTCCGGCTCTCTTCGTGGATGGCGATGTGGAAGTATGCATCTTTGAGGTCGATGGATTCATAGATTATAGAGTTGGAAGGGGCCTACAAGGCCATCGAGTCCAACCCCCTGCTCAATGCAGGAAACTAGAGGAGGGGTCTCCCATCCAAGTAATAACCAGGCCTGACCCTGCTTAGCTTTCCACACTCAGACAAGCTGAGCCAGCATAAGCCACATGCGAACCAATCGCTCCTTCGGAGTAGCGGGAGGATCGATTGGAGCGTGACCATGCGGAATCTTCTTGGTGGGATAAAAAGATTTACAGTCCGAAGGTCCAGGATTGGTCTGAGTCCTCCTCCTTTTTTCTTCACGATGAAGTATCTGGAGTACAGCCCGTCCTGCAAGTTTTCTGTGAGAACCGGCTGTATTGCCCCTTTTTGAAGGAGGGTCGAAACTTCCTCCATCAGCACCCGAGTTGGACGGGTGGCCTTGATCCCGAGAAACGGGGGGAGGACTCCGAACTCGATCCTGTAACCGTGCTCCACGATGCGTAGCACCCATCGATCCGTTGTGATGGTCCTCCACGATTGGAGGTGGTGGTAAAGTTGAGAGCCGAAGAGAGTAGTCTGAGGTGGTGCAGAGGTGTCGTCGAGGTGAAGTGTCGGTGGTACTACGGTTGGGACGGCAAGGTAGTCAAAGACGACGCCGGCTGGAGTCACCTCCCCTCCTGGTGCCCCTGGACCGCTGTTGAAACGGCCGCTGCGGCGCTTGAGGCTGTGGTGCTCCGGGTCTTCGGTTCCCGCTCCTGTATTGGCCCGTCTGCTGGTACTGCCTGGCTGGGAATGGGAACCGAGACCAACGCCGTGGCCTGAAGCTCTGGGATGGTTGCTGGCGGATGAGCCCCAACTTCTTCGCCGTCGTCAGAGCTTTCTGGGCAGAGTCGAGGGAGTCGTCAGTGGAGGCATTGAATAGACTGTCGCCGTCGAAAGGGAGGTCCTGTATCTTCGCCCTATCGTCGGGAGTCAGGGCGGTAGAGCAAAGCCATGCGTGCCTCCTCAAAGCCACGGAACCGACCATCGACCTGGCGCGACTGTCGACCTGGTGCCTTGCCGTGTTCATTTGCAAGGCCCCGATGCTAGTCGCCTCCTTAATAAACTGAGCTGCCAGGTCCCTCTTGTCGTCCGGCAGATAATCACAGAGGTCTCCCAGCTTCTCCGTGATATACATTTGATATCTAGCCAACAACGCCTCGTATTTATTTATTTATTATATATTTTTTATTTTTTAATCGCCCATCTGGCCGGTCACCCGGCCACCCTGGGCGATGTACAATTAAAATACAGTAAAATACAATAAAATAAAATATACAATAAAGTAATATACAATAAAATAAAATCGTAGTTAGATATCTTAAGTCCGAGGGAAGACGATGAATAGATCCTACAGCCGTAGGAATCTAGTGTCTTACCCTCTTTATCTGCCGGAGTGGTATGCTGTTTTCCCCCACGAGACTGCGCCGATTTGACTATAAGCAAGTTCGGGGTCGGATGAGAAAATAGAAATTTCGCTCCTTCCTCCTGGATTTTGTACATTGACTCCAGGCGTTTGGCCGTCGGTTTAGTTGAGGCCGGAGCCTTCCAGGTTTCTTGCACCGTCTCCAACAGTGTCGGCAAGAATGGAAGGAGCAATTGGTTCGACTGCGTCCTAAGGACAGCATAAATGTCATCCTTGGCCTTTCCCTTCGACGACTTCGCCTCGACTCCCAGAGCAGTCACCAGCCGGCTGACATGCTCAGCGAAACTCCCCATGTCCTCCGATGGGGAGACCGCGTCTTTGGACTCCACCTGCACGTCCGGCGAAGTGGAGTGGGAGGAGGAAACCGCCGAGTCCGAATCCGACAGGTATGCCGATCCCGACGAGGAGTGGCCAACAACATCAGTCGCAACCGGTAGACGTACGAGAGTCTGTAGTTGAGCCGTCGATGTCGATGCAATCGGCTCTCTCACCACTTCAGCCGTGGTACGAGACATAGCCGCATCTCGGCGAGGTGAAGGAGAATACCTCCGACCACGGTGCCTGTCCGGAGAAACGGAACGCCTGTGACAGTAATGACGTTCCGACCTCTCGCGTCTCGGTGAGCGCCTCGACCTCGAGTAGTAGCTCCTAGAACTCGATCCCGAGTAGTAGGAGCGGGACCTCGACCTCTCATCTCGGTATCGGGAGAGACGAGATCGATGGCTCGAAGTCATGGAGACCGAGTCACGAGCCCGATAGTGCGGGGATCGTGATCGGCGGTGGTGTTCATGACGCTCCTCTGCGCGCCCAACCGACGAAGACAGTAGCGGTGGAGGACCCCTCGAGCCCGAACGGGGTCTGTCCGATGTCTTCTGCTCCTCGAGCTGGACTGGCGAAGCCACTAGCTCTCCCTCCGACAGGGAGGCTGCCGCAACCATCAGCTCTTTCCCGGTCTCTCGGCCTCGAGGAGACATAGTCGAAGCCGGAGTAGACTGGTGGGCAATCGGTCCCGAAGCTTGATCCCGAGCACCAGTCAGAGCCTCAATCATTGCCATCGTACGCTTCGATACCACCACAGTGGACGAAGTCGACGGGCCCGCCATCTCGTCAGGCTCAACCGCCATTTTCTCCTTAAGGCGTTTCGCCTTATTTATTTATTTATTTATTACATTTATCAATCGCCCATCTGGCCGGTCACCCGGCCACCCTGGGCGATGTACAATTAAAATACAATAAAACACAATAAAATATAATAATTAAAACAATATTAAAAAATTCTCATTAAAAACCTAACCCACCCCATATTCCCGCCTGAACAGCCATGTTTTTAATGCACGGCGGAAGCTCATCACGGAGGGGGCATGGCGAAGGTCACTAGGGAGGGAGTTCCATAATGTGGGGGCCGCCACAGAGAAGGCCCTCTTCCTAGTCCCCACCAGCCTGGCTGCTCTGGCTGATGGGATAAGGATAAGGCCGTCCGTGGCAGACCTTGTTGAGCGGCCTACTTGATGTTGCTGGAGGCGCTCCTTGAGATAAGCTGGGCCGGAGCCGTGTAGGGTTTTAAAGGTCAAAACCAACACCTTGAATTCGGCTCGGCAAGCAACTGGTAGCCAGTGCAACTCTTTAAGCACTGGCGTGATGTGATCACGCCGGCGGCTGCCCTTAATCAGGCGAGCCGCCGCGTTCTGTACCAGCTGAAGCTTCCGGACCGTCTTCAAGGGTAACCCCACGTAGAGCGCATTACAGTAGTCTAGGCGAGAGGAGACCAAGGCATGAACCACTGATGGGAGCAGGTGATTAGGAAGGTAGGGGCGCAGCTGCCGTATCAGATGGAGTTGATACAGCGCCGCCCGGCTCACAGCTGCCACCTGAGCCTCCATGGACAGCTGGGAGTCTAGAATGACCCCCAAGCTGCGGACCTGGTCCTTCAGGGGTAGATGTACCCCATTCAGCACCAGGTCAACATCCCCTAACCTTCCCTTGTCCCCCACCAGAAGTACCTCGGTCTTGTCGGGGTTCAGCTTCAGCATATTCCTTCCCATCCAGCCAGCCACTGACTCCAGGCACTTGGACAGGGTTTCAACGGCCAACCTCGGTGAGGACTTAAAACAGAGGTAGAGCTGCGTGTCATCCGCATACTGATGACACTGCACCCCAAACCTCCTGATGATAGCTCCCAGCGGCTTGAGGTAGATGTTGAATAACATCGGGGAGAGGATGGAACCCTGCGGCACTCCACAAGTGAGCAGCCGAGGGTCCGAAGCCTCCTCCCCGAGAACTACCCTCTGATACCTTCCAGAGAGGAAGGACCGGAACCACTGCAATACAGTGCCTCCTAAGCCCAACCCCTCCAGACTGTCCAGGAGGATACCGTGGTCAACGGTATCAAAAGCCGCCGAGAGATCGAGGAGGACTAGAAAGGAGCATTCGCCCCTATCCAAAGCCCTCCTCATATCATCCACCAAGGCGACCAAGGCCGTCTCCGTCCCATGTCCAGACCTGAAGCCCGACTGGCACGGATCCAAATAATCGGCTTCATCCAAGTGTGCCTTCAACTGAGCACCCACCACCCGCTCGATCACCTTGCCCAGAAATGGTAAATTGGAGACTGGGCGAAAGTTGTTTAAATCCTGGGGATCCAAGGAGGGCTTCTTTAGAAGCGGTCTTATTACTGCCTCCTTGAGGGCTGATGGCATCACTCCCTCCTCGAGGGAGGCATTCACCACCGCCTTGATCCCCTCACCCAGTCTCTCCCTGCAGCTCATGATGAGCCAGGATGGGCAAGGGTCAAGCAAGCAGGTGGTCGGCCTCACAGATGAAAGCACCTTGTCCACTTCATCAGAAGGAAGAAGCCGAAACCGATCCCACAAAACCGGTCTGCCATTGGCCTCCTCCCGCTCACTCCCTGTGTCCACGACGTACGATATCCCACTCCTAATCCGATCGATTTTATCTGCGAAGTGCTTCGCTAAAGCCTCACAGGAGGCTTTTGACTGTTCCAGTGGGTCCGGAGCGACTGGACCGACCAGACTCCGGACCACTTGGAACAGCCTCCTGGGGCAGCACTCTGCAGACGCAATGGAGGCAGCATAGAAATTCTTTTTTGCTGCCTTCACCGCCACCCGGTAGGCTGAAGATGCAGCTCTAACCCGTGTTCGATCGTCTTCGGAGCGGGAATTTCGCCATCGGCGCTCTAGCCTTCTCACCTCTTGTTTCAGAGCTCGCAGCGACGGAGTGAACCATGGCGCCGCGCGAGCTCTGTTTAGGCGAAGAGGGCGCTTCGGGGCAACTCGGTCTAATGCCCTGGTGATTGCAGCATTCCAGTCATCCACCAGGGTCTCGACCGAGCTACCGTTTGTGTGCTCCAATTCCCCAAGCGCGTTCAGGAATCCATCCGGATCCATAAGACGCCTGGGGCGGACCATTCTAATAGGTCCCTCACCCCTGCAGAGGGGTTGTGGCACCGAGAAATCCAACCCCACCAGATAGTGATCTGACCATGACAAGGGGGTGGTGGATATACCCCCGATCTCCAGATCATTTCCCCCCTCTCCGGAAACAAAAACCAAGTCTAGTGCACGACCGGCTACATGGGTAGGTCCAGTTAATACAGGGTGCAGCTCCCAGGAAGCCATGGTCTCCATAAAGTCCCGAGGTGCCCCAGTGAGGGAAGCCCCCGAATGCACGTTGAAGTCCCCCAGCACCACTAGCCTGGGGGACAACACACGCACATCGGAGACCACCTCCAGCACCTCGGCCAGGGAGTCTGTCGTGCAGCGGGGTGGACGGTACACGAGCAGAATCCCCAGGCTGCCCTTTGGACCCAACCTCCAGTACATGCACTCAATAAACTTGGTCTCCCGGAGAGGGAGTCTGGTGAGGACCAAGGACTCCCGGTAGATAACAGCCACTCCCCCTCCCCGTCCCCCAACCCTTGGCTGCTGGGCATACGAGAAACCGGCCGGACACAAGGCCGCCAGAGTTGGAGCAGCGGCCTCGTCCAGCCAGGTTTCCGTAACACATGCCAGGTCCGCACCCTCATCCATGATCAAGTCATGGATGAGAGATGTTTTTTGGGTAACGGACCTGGCATTGCACAACAGCAAACGCAGGGTGGGGGGAGGAGCAACACATCCCCCAGTTATCCCTTGGCTCTGGGCAGGCCCGGAACAAGGGATAGATATTAAGCATCGATCCCTTGTTCCCCTTACTCGGCGTGGCCTGCCCCTAGCGCTCTGCCAGCGCCTGCCGCTCAACGTTGGTACCGTTTGCCCCCCAGAACTCCCCCCACTATCTCCCTGGAGAGACACATGCCCCCTCGCTTCCGCCAGTCAGGCGGGAGACCCACCCCTAAAATCAACCCCTAAAAAACCCCAGCCCTTCAAAAAGGAAGGGCCTCTTTAAAACTCCCAGCCCCACCTATATCCCCAACAGCAGGGGGACAGGCCCTCGCCCTCGTGCCACCCCCGAAGTGGCTCCCCCAAAGGGGCGGCCCCCGCTGGGGCCTGGTCTTTATAGGCCCCTTCCAAGCAGCTGCAGGTGGGGCAAGGCGGCTCCCGGCTGAGCCCGGGCCTGCAGGGGGCAGGCGGCAGTCCCACAGGTGCGGTGGGGTGGGCTGGCCTCGCACAGGCGGCGGCAGCAGCAGCAGCAGCAGCAGCAGAGCTGGACCCACCTGCCTGGCTTGCTCTTCTCCCCGGCAGTGGTGGTGAGGAGATGCCCGGGTCAGCTGTGGCCTGGTCTTTATAGGCCCCTTCCAAGCAGCTGCAGGTGGGGCAAGGCGGCTCCCGGCTGAGCCCGGGCCTGCAGGGGGCAGGCGGCAGTCCCACAGGTGCGGTGGGGTGGGCTGGCCTCGCACAGGCGGCGGCAGCAGCAGCAGCAGCCTTATCCTTGCGAGCCTTCTTCGCCAGTTTTTTAGCCGTTAGCGTGTCCGTTAATGGCTTCTTGGCCGGCTGGGATCCCCCAGGCCGTTCCTCTGGAGTAGGGCCTTTTGCTAACAGGGATTGCTCCCACAAAAGGGCCCTCAATTTGGTTTGGCGGGCTTTTCTGGCCTGTTTAGTGAAGGCCTGACAATGCTTGCAGGACTCGACGTGTCCCTGTCCGAGACACAGCAGGCAGAGTAAGTGATTGTCAGCGGGGGGGGATTTTAGTCCCACACCGCTGACATTTTCTAAATGGTGCCTTGAGAGGCATAGTTAGAAATTAGATTAGGAGAGAAAATAGAGAATAATACAGTAACTAGGACAAGAACGGGGGAGAGAAGGTTTTAGGTAGGATTCTTTTGAAGATTTTTTTTTTTTTGGAAAATGAAAGTATAGTCCGAAAGAGAATCAAGAAATAGAAAGCTTATGAAGAGAAAAAAGTTTTTAAGATTAATAGAAAGACTAACAAACTCAGCTTGAAAACTCGAGAGTGAAGAGAAGAAGAACCTATTGACTGGTCGCAAAGGCGGTCGAAGAGGAACTGAGGAGACGGGCGGGAGCCGTGCTAAGGAGCACGCGCGAGGGGGAGGGGCTCCCGCCCGGCTCATCTCAGTTAAAGAAGTTTCCGATCGATCTCAGCGCAGGCGCAGAGAACCCATATGTGTGTGAAGCACAGAGACCACGAAGAAGAAGAACCACCACCAGCAGCACCTCAGTCTTGTCTGGATTGAGCTTGTTTATTAGCCCTCATCCAGTCCATTGTCGCAGCCAGGCACTGAATTAGCACATCCACAGCATCACCTGTGGTGTGATCTTCATGAATGAACCTTAATTATTGTGATGTTTCTCTTGTTGACTAAGACAGAGTCTACACTGGAGCCCCATTTGATTCTGATGTGCCAGTATTTTTTCACACGCAATTGCTGCTCTGCAGTCACAAGTTAATGACTACAGCACAGTGTCCCCTGTGGTTATAATGTGATTAAGTGCCACATACCAATACACAGTGCTGTAATTGCAGAAGTAAAAGGAGTTTGAAAGGTCATGTATGCTTTATCATTTGTATTTATACTGGGAGCACATGACAAAAGCCCCAGTATAGTGCAGCAATTGCGGGAGAAGTGGGAGGTCACATGGGCCATCTCAGTTAACTTAAAAAAAAAAAAAAGTTCAGTAAATGCATTCACAGCTGCTCATTTTAAATGTGGGTTTTTAAATAAGAAGTTTGCATGGTTATTCACAGCTGTGCAGGTGTGCATCGAATATTATGCTATCCCCACCCACCCAATAATGCTGAGCAACCACCCTTGTTGTCAAGGAGAACAAATGGAGGCTAGCCATAAATTCCTGCCTGCAAATCCCGTCCTTCTACCCAAGGTCCAAGGCAAAGGGGGGGGAAAGCAAAACTGGCTCTGTGGCTTTGAAGTTACTGCAACCAGTACGAGTTACGATACCATACAGTTAGTACACACTAAATCAATACTGCTCAGCAAATAGCAATACATTTTTAAAAGTCATAAAGGTGGTCTGAAAAATACCACACAGAAAGGCAGAAATAGTGTGAGAACAGTGGGATGGTGAGTGTGTCATGTGCTGAGCCAAATGCTGCAATAATGGAGGAAAACCCTTGTGTAGATTGGTCTTAGGAGTTCAACGTTCCACACTCTTGCACATCTAAGGGCTTTGTGTGTACTTTTTAAGCTCTTTGTGTTTTACAGAAAGCAATAATTAAGCTAAACTAACTGAACTTCTCGACACTTATTTTTAAAAACCATAATGGCAAGCTGCTAAACTATATAGTTTGACCTTCAAAATATTCTGCCAAGGAAAACTAGTTCCCTTTGTCAAGTGGATAATACACCTCTGCAAAACCTTATCAAAGAGTCACATGAACTACAGAAACAGTTCTACGAGACCAGTAAAGAACTTCGTGTAACAATTATTTTAGGGCCCAGTGGGGTATCTATTTGCTTGGTTTTTCCAAATGAACCAGCAAGTGTCTGAAAGCAGTAAAAGTTTGCTGCAAAAGTAGTAGATGACTATATTGCAAAGGATTGCATCCAGTTGCAAAGGATGACGCTAGTGTTCAGTACTGTCTTATTTTCTTCCTTAATACATGTTTATTTTGAAATGCTCCCACTGGTTCTGCTAGTTCTGACAAATCTTTAAAACCTAACATTTCAGTATAAATCAATCTCTTGGGGATTGGAACAAGGCAACAATAGTGTGCATAGTTTTCCCCGTAACTGTCTACCGCAATTCAGCAGTATTACAAGAAAGCTGGACCAGAGACCCAAAGGAGTATGCTAACATCTAATGTTTTATGTACAATTGCTGATATATAAAATCAAATTTACCTGCAGAGTTGAGGAGAATCGGACCCATCCATGGGCTATTTATACATGCATAAGCTGTGATGTGGGTGCAAGGGCTACAGGGGAAATTCCATGCTTACATGTTCTCTTCGTTGCATATACAAAACTGTCCCCCAGGGTTCGCTTCCACAGTTTTCACTTAAGAGGATGCAGTTGCCAATCAGGGATGGAGAATTTAATTTTCCACATCTTAGTTTATATCATAAGGCTTATCTGTTATCTCATACCAATGACTGGAAGATTTATTTTTCCTTTAATACTCCTTCATGGGTTGTTCTGGAGCCAATTATTTGACACCTCTTTTTGGCTGGATAGCATTAGGATCTAGGCAACTAAAAAGAAAGGAATGGCTCCACCTGCAATTTCAGCGGCTAGGAAGACATGGCATATAATGTCTCGTCAGCTGCATTGATCCATATTCTCATGCTAAATTAACTTTATGGGGGAATCCTGATCTGAAAATAGAGAAACAGCCTTTTTTGTGAAGAAATTGGGTTGATAGTAGAATTTACTTAGATCAGTTAATAGGATCGGACAATGAATTCTTACCATTTTCAGTATTGTGGCTGATATCACTTATCATCTAGGCTGAGTGGCAATATATTCAGTTACAGCACCTTTTGGTGTCCATATATGGGCCTTCAGCTATGAGTGCTTCAGCACCTCCTATATTGCTGGAGGAGTTAACTGGATCTTACAGAAAGCTAAGCCTACAATAGCTGTTTAT
The DNA here is from genome assembly GCA_021292165.1 of Shinisaurus crocodilurus. NCBI lineage: Eukaryota > Metazoa > Chordata > Lepidosauria > Squamata > Shinisauridae > Shinisaurus > Shinisaurus crocodilurus. The sequence goes on along the minus strand of CM037876.1, from coordinate 285,570,994 downwards.
AAAGTGAATGTTCAGTATGTTAGAGAGGAATGGAACAGGGAATTGGAATACTCTATACAGCCTAATAAATGGAAAGCTGACTTAGCTTCCATATGTACTATTTCTGTAGATGTAAAATTGTAGCTGATTCAACAAAAATTGATGTTTTGTGTATATTGGACATCAAAGAGGCTGGCTAAGATGGCTAGCTCTGCTAGATGCTGGCATTGGTGGACACTGCATTGCTGAGGCATGATGTGGGCCCTGCAGTGGCTTCTTTCTGGTTGGAAGTTACTGCCAGCATAAATTTTGTTCTTGAAAAATCTGTGATAATTGTGGATGTTCATGCACTTTTAAATTATATTCTTGTACTGTGGGGATTAACAGATGGGACAGAAAAACTGGACTTTGAGAGTCCTAACAGTTGCAAGGAGACATACTTCAAGTCTGGACGCGTAAACACCCACCACCTATCATTCAATGGACTGAAGATTTTACTCTTCTTGTTGCATTTGAACATATATCCTATAGTCGTCAATTTCATCTGGATGCTTAGATATAAGGACTGCTTAAATTAAGGTATATATTTAAAACAGAAGTGTCAAATCTTTTCTCTCCGCCCCCCCCCCCCCCCCCAATTAATGGTGTTGTGAATAGTTACTGTGAATGGATATGATTTTATTGGTTATGCTCCTTCTGTTGGTGGTGTTGTTTTTCCCCCTTTTGTTTTGCTATAATTGCAAATAAAATGTAATTACAAAAAAAACCTGTCTCCCAACACTGAAGTTAATGAGGAAGCCCATTCACATGATAAATATATGTGCATACTGGAGAATACATGGAATTTGAATGCAAGGTAAAGCTAGGAGACAGACATAACACTGGGCCTCTCTTAACCATCCTTAAGAGATTGGGAGTGGACTGCAAAATTGTACACTCCTTCCCCAAAGTCAGTCCCTTTCCCAGAGTGAATTCTCCCCTTTTATTGCAACTGCAACTGAAGAATCCATGGGCACCAATTTAACAGCAGCTAAGACTAAACAGGTTGCTTAACCTGAGTGTAAAGCTGATTAACAATCCAGGTTATCAAGGGAACCTGGTTAAGTTTAGAGCAATAAGACAATGGAACCAATTACCTAGGGTAACCTACCTAGGGTAATCCTAACCTACCTCACAGGGTTGTTGTGAGGATAAAATGGAGGAGGAAGAGGATTATGTAAGACGGCTTGGGTTCCTTGCAGGAAAAAAGGTGGGGTATAAATATAACAAATAATAAATAGGGAGGTAGTGGGCTCTCCCACTCTGGAGGCAATCAAGGTGAAGCTGGACAGCCATCTGTCAGGGATGCTTTGACCTGGATTCCTGCACTGAGCATGGGGTTGGACTTGATGGTCTTACAGGCACCTTCCAACTCTACTTTTCTATGATTCTAAGTCTTGGCTGTGGAGGAAGCATGTGTCGGGATTTCACTCCACTCAGGAACACACAATTTTGCCTGTTCTTGCTGTCTTTAACTGCAGTTTAAGGGAGACCAGTTATATCTATACCAAAAGACCTCCTCATGAACTTGACATTTTGTTTCAAGTCTTTTTTAAAGCTACAATGCTGTGCTCAATAAACTCATACACACAAGCACAGAGCTGATGGCACTTGTACCCTAGGTGTCTGAACCTTTATTCCATATATTTTGTCTTGCTTCTTTAGTTAGGCAGGCCCCAGTTTATTACTAGAAAGATGTGAACAGAAAATTTCACTGATCCCTACTGTTGAGATTAGTTTTAAGTTGTCAGAAAATTCTTGAATCATTGTGCAAACCTGGATGTCATGGGTTATTTGAGGGTTAAAGAACCCTTGGATAACCCTAGAATAATCCATGACACCCAGGTTTGCATGATACAACAAGCCATGGCACCCCACAATAAATCATGGGTTATTTAACCGATGATTTGCTAACTGGGTCACCGTGTATCACAGAAAAGAAACCAGTATATTCTTCCAGGATTGCAAAATCTGATATGGGAAAAAGGCTCCTGTTTGAACAGAAATGAGGAGTTTAGCAGCCAAAAGTAACGCTGCCCAAAGTGCTGCAATTACTGATATAAAAAAATTACCTGCCAAAATTTTCTCATCTACCCAGTTTTTAAAAACTCAGCAGTTCTGTCCTATATTAACCTGGCAACCCAGATCAAACATGACAAAAATGAAATGAACACATTTCCCCACTCAATGAGAATAATTAAATGTAGAATTCTATGGCTTGGATTCAAAGAATCATGAGCAAAATTAGAAAATGTATTAATGCTGGTGGAAGACTTCTTGCAGTGCACTGCTATCGTGAATCAGGAGTTGCATTATAGCAGCTTTCCTATTCTGCTTCCCTCCAGGTGTGTTGGACTACAACTCCTATCATCCCATCCATTGGATCATGCTGAGTGGAGATCACAGAAGCTGTAGTCCAGCACATCTGGAGGGTGCCAGATTGGGAAAGGCTGTATTAGTTGCAGCATATAAACTTTAGTGGGCCGTAAAAAGGTATTGAAAAGTGTTTTTGCAGACTTTGCGCAAACGGAAGAACATCTTCGGATTTGGGGTCAGTTTTCTCATGCAATGCTCATCCATTGCTTTGGAAACAACCCTTCTGTGAATGGAAGAGGTTTTCCATTAGTGGAGGCTTTCCATTAGTGCCTTTTGATCCATGCTATTATGTCAGTGATGGTTGTCCTTTAAAGTCATTGTTCCAGCTTTTTAAAGAGGTAACAAGAAGGTCACCTACCGTATTTTTCGCTCCATAAGACACACTTTTCCCCCACAAAAAAATAGGTGGAAATGTCTGTGCGTCCTATGGAGCGAATATAGTAAAAAAAAAATTTATTTTATTATTATTATTTTTCCCAGTTTTCTCTGCTGGTCCGGAAGAGCGGAGGACTCCTGGGCAGGGCGGGGAGTTGATTCCCCACGGAACAGCTGATTTAATTTTTTTTAAAAATAATAATAATAATAATAATAATAATAATAATAATAATTATTATTATTATTATTATTTACTTTCCTCTGCTGGTCCGGAAGAGCAGAGGACTCCTGGGCAGGGCGGGGAATCCCCGCCTCTCAGCTGATTCCCCGTGGAACAGCTGATTTTAAAAAAAAAATTATTATTTTTTTTGGTACCATACGGTAAGTGCGTCTTATGGTCCGGTGCGTCTTATGGAGCGAAAAATACGGGTAGTTATGAAAAGTGTGTTCCTTTAGGGCTCCTTATATGCCATTATCTGCTTCCTTTAGTTTTCTTAAAAAGCAGACATATGATTAATACCAAAGAATTCAGAATTAAAAGTAAAAACAATGAAATCATTTTATGGGAAATATACCTGGTATTATTACTAAAACCTGGGTGGTTATTTTATCCTCCAGGGAGATACTAAAATAAAAGCCATGGAATAATATTGTGATCAGCAGCAATAATTTATAAGAGCTACACAATTAGACACTCTTGAACTGAACCTGAAATCTGCGCTGGGGTAGAGCTCAAACTTGTGTAGAGTTCTAGCAATCTACATCAGCTGCCCACCTGATATCTATTTCATAACTAATCCATGTGTGTGCATCTCTAGTTTTGTATTACCATCCAGTTTAGTAACAATAATGGCTGAATTGCTTATCCAAAACACTGAGGAAAGGTACATTTAAAGCATCACCAAAATGTTCTTATAACTTCCAAGTAATTTACTACATCCATCTGTATGCGAATACTTGCAAGTTTCAGATGGATGTTAATTTTCAGATGGACAAAAAGCTACTATCAATAGTTGTCAATCTATCGTACCTGTGTCCTCACTGTGGGAAGCTGTGTGGATCTAGAATTGGCCTCCACAGTAACTTACGGACCCATTGCTAGAGTCTACACAATTTCCTCCTTTTATAATTTTCTTTTTGTAATTTTATCCTGGAAGACAATCTTACTCGGTCACGAGTGATCACCTACTACTACTACTACTACTACCACCACCACCACCAAAAGAGTAATATATAATTCCTCACAAAATCAAGGACAGGAGGAAATTATTTTAATTGCAAAATAGGAAAACTGACCTTAAACATATATACATTTTCCATTTTTAAACATAATTTTAATGGGCTGGATCCAGACTAAGTGAGCTGCACTTAGGTGAAATCAATGGGACAAGTTAATCATGACTTAAGTCCATTGATTTCAATGGGAACTAAGTGCAACACAGACTGGATCCAACCCAGAACAGTTCTCATAAAAATATCTGCAAGTGAAATGTTGTAAAACAGTTACTTTCTAACAAAAATGTTGTATTAGTCTGAAAAATAAAACTGGCAAAATGTACAGGATATCTATATAGAGCTACCTTATCTGTAATATATCCAATTACGTTCCAACACTGGATCCTTCTGCTGGAAACCTTTGGTACTGGCTGCTAATTGTCCTCATAAATGTGTGCTTTGAAAGGATCCCATAAAAATAAAACACGTCCAAATGTATCATATTTACAGTTCTCCTTTAGACAATGGCATACTGCTCATATAAAAGGTCTCTAATTTTATAGAAATCTTCACAGAGACAACCTTCCAATCCAATACGTCCAGTTTCAGTCTGTAACAAAACACAGTACATGTAATTACTGACTGACTTTAGAGATTTGCTATGATTAGCATATAAACATGAACTCTCTCACACAAACCTTACCCTGCGAACAGCCACCAAATTATTACATACAAGGACTCCTCCCACAAATTCAGCTTGAATTCCTTCTCGCAAGAGAACCTGCTTAAAGTCAGACAGCCTTGGTTCATTCATGAAGACAGACTGATGTCCAAGAACCTTTTGTGACAAAGGTGGAAAACACAAGTTAATTGAAAAATTTGAAAGAGTTAAGAAAATACTCTTACAAACATCAAAATAGCTTCATATAAATTGTAATGCTTAACTTCAGGGAAAATGGGATTAAAGCAAAACCATTCCATTAATAATTCTGCCTAGTGCTGGCTTCACACAGTGAAGTCCACTGGGAACCTGTTCTTCATAAGCCTCACTGCAATGCATGGAACTAGTACGAAGGCCATCCGTTTCACAGAAGAAGTGACTAGTTCTAGTGTTTTATACCCAGAGGCCTTTAGATACTTCATAGCAGTGTCAATTAGAAGACCTCAGTTTTGCTTTCAGATTTGTAACCTTTTGCAAGGAGAATATGGTCTAGCAATTTCAGGACCTTTGGCAAATATTTAGTTAGGGGGGTGGCCAGTTGGTGGCTGGTGTGCCACATCAAATCAGCAAAGCTATTTTATCTGACTCATGGCAGTCCTAGCAAATACTAATCAAGGCAAGGTAAATTTTTTGACTAATTTCCATTTCATAGAATCATAGAATCATAGAAAAGTAGAGTTGGAAGGGGCCTACAAGGCCATCGAGTCCAACCCCCTGCTCAATGCAGGAATCTAGGTCAAAGCATCTCTGACAGATGTCTGTCCAGCTGCACCTTGAATGCCTCCAGAGTGGGAGAGCCCACGACCTCCCTAGGTAGTTGATTCCATTGTCTTATTGCTCTGACAGTCAGGAAATTTTTCCTGATGTTTAGGTGGAATCTAGGTTCCTGTAACTTGAGCCCATTATTCCGTGTCCTGCAAACTGGGATGAACGAGAAGAGATCTTTGCCCTCCTCTGTGTGACATCCCTTCAAATACTGGAAGAGTGCGATCATATCTCCCCTCAGTCTCCTCTTCTGAAGGCTAAACATGCCCAGTTCTTTCAGTCTCTCCTCATAGGGCCTTGTTTCCAGTCCCTTTATCATCCTTGTTGCCCTCCTCTGAACCCTCTCCAGTTTGTCTATGTCCTTCTTAAAGTGAGGTGCCCAGAACTGGACGCAGTACTCAAGATGAGGCCTAACCAGTGCCGAGTAAAGGGGAATTATCACTTCCCGCGATTTGGAAGCTATACTTCTATTAATACAGCCCAAAATTGCATTTGCCTTCTTTGCAGCCACATCGCATTGCTGGCTCATATTCAGTTTGTAATCTACCACAATTCCAAGATCCTTCTCACTTGTAGTATTGTTGAGCCAAGTGTCCCCCATTCTGTAACTCTGCATTTGGTTTCCTCTCCCTAGGTGCAGCACTTGGCATTTATCCCTATTAAATTTCATTCTGTTGTTTTCGGCCCAGCGCTCCAGCCTATCGAGGTCACTTTGAATTTTGTTTCTGTCTTCCAGAGTATTAGCTGTTCCACCCAACTTCGTGTCATCTGCAAATTTGATAAGCATTCCCTGTACCTCCTGATCCAAGTCATTAATAAAAATGTTGAAGAGCACCGGGCCCAGGACCAAGCCCTGTGGGACCCCGCTCGTTACCTCTCCCCAGTTTGAGAAGGAACCATTGATAAGCACTCTTTGAGTCCGATTCTGTAGCCAATTGTGGATCCACCTGATAGTTGTTCCATCTAGCCCACTCTTAGCTAGCTTACTAATCAGGATATCATGAGGCACTTTGTCGAAAGCTTTGCTGAAGTCCAGATATATAATGTCCACAGCATTCCCACAGTCCACAAGGGAGGTTACCCGATCAAAAAATGAGATCAGATTAGTCTGACAGGATTTGTTCTTGACAAATCCATGCTGGCTTCTAGTAATCACTGCATTGTTTTCAAGGTGCTTGCAGACTGACTTCTTTATAATCTGCTCAAAAATCTTCCCGGGGATTGATGTCAGACTGACTGCCCTATAGTTCCCAGGTTCCTCCTTCTTGCCCTTTTTGAAGATGGGAACAACATTTGCCCTCCTCCAGTCGTCTGGCACTTCACCTGTCCTCCATGATTTCTCAAAGATAATAGACAGTGGTTCTGAGAGTTCTTCTGCCAGTTCCTTTATTACTCTAGGATGCAGCTCATCAGGCCCTGGAGATTTAAACTCGTTCAGAGTAATCAGGTGCTCCTTGACCATTTGCCTATCAATCTCAAGCTGCAATTCTGCCCCTTCAGTCTGCACTTCAGGTTTGCCGGGGGGGGGTCATAGACCCTCTTTTGGGAGAAGACCGAGCCGAAGTAGGAATTGAACACTTCTGCCTTTTCTTTGTCTTCTGTTATCAATTTGCCATCCTCATTGCGTAGTTGAACCACCAGTTCTTTCTTCTGTCTTTTACTGTGCATGTATCTGAAGAAAGCTTTTTTGTTGCTTTTAGCATTCCTCGCTAACCTTAGCTCATTCTCAGCTTTAGCCTTCCTGACACTATTCCTGCAGTTCTGTGCTACCTGCCTGTACTCTTCCCCTGTAGCCTGTCCTTCCTTCCACTTCCTATACGTGTCCTTTTTTGTTTTCAGGTCATCTTTGAGTTTATTGTGAAGCCACATTGGCTTCTTCTGTTGCCCTCTGCCTTTTTTCCTTGTGGGAATTGTTTGCAATTGTGCCTTTAAAATTTCCTTTTTTAAAAACTCCCACCCCTCCTGGGCTCCCTTTCTCGTGAGAGTCACTTGCCATGGGATCTTACTAATCATTGTTCTGAGTTTGTTAAAATTGGCTTTCCTAAAATCCAGGGTACGTGTTTGGCTACACTCAGCTTTTGCTTCTGTTAGAATCAAGAACTCAAGTATAACATGGTCACTTTCCCCCAGAGTTCCCGAAACTGCCACTTTATCCACTAACTCGTCTCTGTTGGTTAGAATCAGGTCAAGGATAGCCGATCCTCTAGTTCCTTCCTCCACTTTCTGTAGGAGGAAGTTATCAGCAGTACAGCTCAGGAATTTCTTGGAGGGGCCATGTTTGGCTGAATAAGTCTCCCAACAGATATCAGGGAAATTGAAGTCTCCCATTACTACCACATCGTGCCTCCTTGAAACAATGGCAATTTGCTTTTCAAAAGTTCCATCCTCGTCTTCTCCTTGATTGGGTGGTCGGTAGTAGACTCCAACCGCCATGTTCGTTTTATTCTTTGCCCCCTTTATTTTAACCCAGATGCTCTCAATGGGGCTGCCAAGCTCCTCTTCCTGTATCTCTGTGCAGAGATACGTATTTTTAACATACAGTGCAACTCCACCTCCCTTTCTGTTGCTTCTGTTCCTTTTGAACAAGTTATACCCTTCAATTGCTGTATTCCAGTCATGGGAGTCATCCCACCAGGTTTCAGTTATCCCTATCAAGTCGTACTTGCCCTCATGTATCAAGAGTTCAAGTTCGTCTTGTTTATTGCCCATACTCTGGGCATTAGTATAGAGACATTGAAGACTATGTGCTTTATAGTCCGACTTTCCCCCTACATTTTGTGGTAGACTATCAATGGGCACCGCTGGAGCTGTTCTCTCCATTGTGGCATAGAGGCCTTCTTCCATTGGTACCCCCGAGTTTATGTCTCCCTCCCCTGTTGGATTCAGTTTAAAGCCCTCCTGATTAAGTTCCTCATGCTGTGTCCAAACACATTCTTCCCAGTCCTTGTGAGGTGCAACCCATCCTTTGCCAGCAGTCCATCTTCCAGGAAGTGTAGCCCGTGGTCCCAGAATCCAAATCCCTCACGTCGGCTCCACTTTCGTAGCCAGTCATTCACTCGGAGTATTTTTCTTTCCCTTTCTATGCCTCTTCCAAGTACTGGAAGGATTTGTAAGGAAAAAGTTGGCCTTGGTTCCAATACAAAAGTTGCATATACAATATGTACATGAAACAAACTAATCCTTTACTCCTTTCATTACTCAAAATAATTCCTTTGATTTTGGCAAGAGATATGCCTATACAGCTCCCCACAAGAATCTGGATTCCACTGCTGAAATACATATTAATAATCCCCTTTGAATACAAGGCCCCAAACCCAAAGCAATAAAGGTTTAAGTAACAAATTAGGTTTTCCTACCTCATTTGGTGGCAAGGGCTCTAATGTAGGAATGATCTCACTTTCTTCACATATTTCTTTGTCATCATCTCCAAAGAGACTCTTCATGGCCTTCTGCTGTGCAACAGCACTAGAATCAGAAGGGGGTGCATCCACTTGCATTTCTGTGTCTTCTCCATCATCTCTCAGCTCCCCTTCTTCCAAGATCACCCCTGTGTCCACTTTGGATACCCGCATGTCCAGGACTCCATCTATCCATGCCAGTTCAGCATCTTTAGCTTTACAAAACTGAAGGGAACTGACCAGAGAATCTTTTAATCTGACCTAATCCACAATGTTTAAAAAAAAATATGAAACAAATGAACCAGACAGACAACCCATTTTACATACATAATATCATTACTTGCATTAAACCAGGAGGGAAGCTTTTGAGAAACCACACAGGAAGAGACTTTAAAGGGCAATGTAACTTGGCACTTTTATAATCTTGGGAGCATTTGTTAGGACTAAGATGGCCGAGGCAATGACCTGGTTTGCACGTAACAACCACCCATGGTTTAAACAACTTATGGGAGAGAGTAGGCATGCTGCCTCTCATGTACCCATCATTTCTGCTTTTAAACAACCTACAATCAGCTCATTCATAGGTTGTTGGTGTGACATGGTTCGTGGGTGAAACAACCCTGAGTTAACCCATGGTTTGTTCTTAGGTTAACTTTAGGTTGTTTAACCCATGAATAACCCTAAGTGTCTGGGTTTGGACATCATGCCAACAGCCTATGAACGGGAGGCGTTCGTAGTTTGTTTACAGAAACCAAATGTGGCTCCCGCACAGCTTGTGGCCCTGCAAATCATGGGTTAAGTCACGATTTGCCGCTGATATGTGTAAACAGGCTCAATGACTAAAACAAGCCTATTTTCTAGAGAAAGAGTAAATGAAAGGATCATCTATGAAGTAGAGTACATTATTTCTGCAGTCTGGTGCTGACTGTACTATAGAGGAGGTGTATTTGGTCAAGCAGAAGACTGTGTAGACATGGATCTAGAATTTGGTTTGTCTGTATGTATTTTTGCAATGGCAGAAGCTTTGGACAGGCCTGAAGCCATTTGTCTTACCCAGACTGAAAGACTAGGACAAGTAATCACATCACCAATCCAGCAGCTATTATTCCTAGTTTTATGGATACCAGTAATAAAAGTATCATTATTACCATCAGCACGGTCTCCTGATTTAAGAGTTGTGTTTGTTATAAACAGACTGCAGTATTTTATGATGTCTTTGCAACTCTTTTTTTCTGCATTGTCAACAAAACCAAAGCCAAGCTATTGTATAATGAAGCCAAGCAGACATCTATGTACTAGCAGAAACCAACTACTTTGTGAATAAGAGGAAGATGCCAACAAAAATACCATATAAGAGGCTTACAGTAGGGAAAGACTACTATGGATGAAAATCAGAATTAACAAAAGCACTCACAAAGGAAATGTGGCTATATGCATATACACTAGTTCCCCTTTCCTTGAATAGAATATAGCAGCCTTGTAGTTGGATGCAATAACCCTTTATAGCTCACAAACATGGGAATCCGCAGGAATTTTTCCATGAGCACAAAGCTGTAGTACACCACAGTTTGTGGTTTTATTTGCACACATAGTGTGCAACACTGTCTACAAGGCACCTGTGCACTTTCCTTCTCTGTGCATTTTGTTGCTTAGCATCACATTCCATGACACTTAGAAGCCTACACAGAGTAGTAGAAGATTCTGGGAATTGAACGGCACTAATGCAGAAAAGTGTAATATTCAAGAAGTATCATTCACTCCAACAAAACTTTATTTGGTGGGGTAAAAAAAACAACTCCATGCCTAGGAAGAAGAGAAAAAACCCAAATGCACAAACACAGTACAGCTGTCTTAAGAATATCATAAGAAAACTAATTAATAAAAACCAGCAATAATACTAAAACATCTAACCCAGTACAATACTGAAATCCAATAATTATACCCACCCACATATATAAAAATATATTATCTCCAGCAACCCAATAAATTCATTTTAGGAGAAAGAAATGGAGAAGAAATGAGTCTCCAGGGCTTTTTTAAAGTCAAGCACATGACGGGACCAGATGCACCCCAACTGAAATGGCATTCCACAAATGTTGGGCCACTGCTGATAAAGTCTTCTTCTTTGTGCCTGCCAATCTAGTTATTCTCACAGGCAGGCGAGTAATTAGGGCTTCAAATGCAAATCTCAAAGTGCGGGCAGGTTGCTACAGATGAAGGTTGATAAGAGATTTTTTGTAACCAGCTCCTAAAATGTTTAAGGCCATATAGATCAACACCACACTTTAAACTAGGCTGAGAAACGTACTGGCACCCAGAACAAAAGGTACAATATAGATGTCATGTGATCAATCCACCCACCTTCTCTGCATCTTGTGTGTCAAGGAGCAGAAGGAATTATTATTTCCTCCTCCAAGTGGAGAAATTTTTAGCTATGTGCAGCTAAAAATAAGTTTTATTATTAGTATAACTGTCAAATATTTCTTACCCAAGTCTACAATCTTACCTGGTAAATGTGAGTCTCACTGGTTGCATCTACAGTTTCATGCAGTTTGGGCATGTAAACTTTAATGTCCTTTCCACCAAAAGCTCTACAGGATTCTGCAAGATCCTGACTGGCCTCAGGTGGCCCGTGGACAATGATCAATTGCCGCGGCTTCATCTGATTAATGATTTTTTTAATGGAGTCTCCATCTGAGCGCCCTTCATAATCTATATATGTAACACGAGCTCTAAAATTTGATGTAAGGAGAAAAACAATTTAACAGTTCATCCATTCAATTCGTCATTGATTGATCTGAATACAAGGAAGAAAATCCAAACCCTTAATGACAAAGCAAACATCAAATACATTCAACTGAAATTTAACTTCTTGTAGCTGCAAAGAAAGAATGCAAACGTTACACATCAATGTGGTGAAAGGCAGCTCCTTGAAAATAGTTTTGTAGTTATGTACCATTTACGCTGCTTAATGGTGCCAATCTAACCCTATTTAAAAACTATAACAGAATGACAACATTTTACCCAACAAAAAAGCAGTTCCATTTTCTTAAGATAGGCACATTCTGGGCAGTATCCAATGTTAGTCTAACTTAACTGCCATTCATTTCAATGGGTCTACACTAAGTATAACTAACACTGGATATAATGACCCGGTTCGCACTTAACAATTCCTGGGTTGTTTAACCCAGGAATCATCGGAGCCAAGCAGCAGCGAGTGAGCATGCTGTCTCCCCCATGCTCATCACTTCCATTTTCAATCAGCAACCCAGGAATGCCAACTCCATTCCTGGGTTGTCACTGTGACATCCGAACCTGGAACTCTGCATTGTTTAGGGATTAAGCAACCCAGAGTTTAACCCAACAACAAACCATGCTCTCCAACCACCATTTTAATGTTACCTTGTTTTCAGTGTATTTTGTTTTTATTTCTTTTATCTGTTTTTATCTTTTTATTGTTCACTGCTCTGGAATCTTAGATATGGAGCAGTATACAAATACTGTAAATAAGTAAATAATCTGGATTGCTTAACCCCTAAACAATCCAGAGTTCCAGGTTCGGCCATCACAATAACAACCAAGGAATAGGGCATTCCTGGGTTGCTCATTGGAAGTGGAAGTGACGAGCACATGGGCGGGTCAGTGTTTCCTCCTCTGCTGAGCTATTGAGCAAAATCCCTCCTCTGAAGCTAGTATTTGCATTGGGATTTCACCCCAAAGGGGAGGAAAGGGTTAATTTCACCCCAAAGGGGAGGAAAGGGCAACTGTGTGCCCCCTCCATGCCTGTTCTGATCTGGCTAATTTTCAGTCCTCCCCAGCCCTCCAGCTGATGCCAGTTGCATTTTAAAAACCTATACATAAGATGCCTGTATGGTTTGGCCTTGAGCATCAAATGGCAGATGAGATTCAAAGGCCTAGTTCACATGCAATGGTAATCCAGGTTTTTTTAAAAAAAATTCTGGGTTACTGTGAACAAACCTGTTGCAATTCTTGTTGGGGGAGAGACAAACCAGAGTTTTGGGTAAGGATGTATCGCTAACCAAGCCAGGGACAGGGTGTCTGTGGCATGTCTAGCTGCTCCTGGTGGCAGGAGGAGCCAAATGGGAGCGATTAAGCCATGTGCACTAGCACACTGGCTCATTCACGGTAATGCAAGGCTTTAAAAAACCCTTGGTTGTCGTTGCATGCAAAATCTGCTGCTGTTAAGTACTGGGACAAAAAAATCTGAACTTCATTTATATGCTGATAAGCGTCTAAATGTGACTGTGACAATAGACGAAACTTTATAGAAGTCAAAATAGCGTACTACTGAACCATGGAAGATTCACATTCAGTGTTAGGAAGTATTAGGCAAAGGATTGAAAATAAAAATATGTCTTTATATAAGTCTACAGCGCAGCCACATTTAGAACACTGTGTAAAGTTCAACTGAAAAAGGATAACAAGAGTTAGACTAAAAGGTGGGGCCATGATATAGGTCAGCTTTCCCCAACCTGGCCACGACTAGATGTTTTGGACTACAACTCCCATCATCCCTGACCATCGGTCATGCTGGCTGGTGCTGATGGGAGCTGTAATCCAAACCATCTAGAAGGCATCAGGTAGGGGAAGCAATGGAAAGCTAATGTAATCTTAAACTGAAGAGAAAAAATTAACAATACTCAGGATCATTGTGATTTCAATATAACCTTAAATCAGGCAGTCTGTTGGGGAGAAAGGATAGATTGTAATGGCCTAACCATCATCCTTAACTGCTAACAGTGCCCTCCAGCTGCAACCAGTCTTACTGCACTCACTTTATTTCCATTGATTCTGTTGCTGAAATGCATTTGGTAGGAACATCCGATAAATCCTGGTCCATAGGTTCCTCTCCATTTGTAAGCCCAGATTCTAATTTGTTCTTTTCTTCCTCGGTTGCCTGAAGTTCTGGAACGAGGAAATCCTCTGGTCTAAACAAAGGAGGATTATTAATATTTAATTAGCGAAATTTCAAGGAAATTTGTGATGCTATGGTGAAAGAAGCCAACACACACAAATAAATAAATATGCTTCCTTTTATTTGCAGAACCTAGTACAGGCCTGGTTATTACTTGGATGGGAGACCCCTCCTCTAGTTTCCTGCATTGAGCAGGGGGTTGGACTCGATAGCCCTGTAGGCTCCTTCCAACTCTATGATCTATGAAATCTATGAAAAATACAAAATTTCACTCATGCAATGGGACTTCTCCTTCCTTTCCCCACACCTCCAATCTACTCTGCAGGGTCAACCCAACAAGCCAGAGCAGATTTGGGGGCACACAGTGGGCTGCAGGGGTGATGGGTAATCAATTTCACCAATGTTTTCTGTTCCACTGTCCAAGAGACACAAACCCATTTAGACACAGCATGTTTCTTTTTAAAGAAGCTTTTGCAGGTTTTGGAACTGAGATAAATTGAAAAAAATGAATTCTTCATGGCATTTTTTATGAAGGCAGACAATGTTAAGTTCTCCTTTTAAATATAAGATGCACACTACATTTTACACACACTAAAATTATCTTTTTTCTTCTCTCCCACATACTTGATAATCTCTCCATATTCATCCCATTTAATTCTCTCTTCTGGAGCTGGAAACATAGGGTAAGACTTTTTGGCCTGTTTGAAGAAGCTTCCTTTCCGGTTTCCTTCACCTTTCATCATCAGGTCATGTTTAGTTTTATGAACAGATGGTTGATCTATGTCCTCTTCATTATCACTCTCATCACTGGAATCAATATCTGCTCTAAAATAGGAGCCCAAAATGGATTGATTGTTTATAAACACACAAAGCAAACAAAAATACTTCTATCCTGATTTTCCAGAGCTCTCCCTCATCTGGACACTAATCAGATCCACAACCACTGAAGAACATAAGAAGAGCTCTGCTGGATCATATCAAAGACCTATCTAGTCCAGATTCCCGTTTCCTACAGTGGCCAACCAGATGCCCCTGGGAAGCCCACAAGCAGGATATGATGGCAATGGCCCTCCTCCCATTGTTATTCCCCAGAAACTGGTGTAAATAGGCATATGGCCTCTGATAGTGGTGGTAGCATATAGCCATCAGGACTAGTAGTCATCAATAGACTTACCCTCCATGAATTTGTCCAACCCCCTTCTAAAACCATCTAAGTCGATGACCACCACTACATCTTGAGAAATCAAATTCTACAGTTTAACTATGCGCTGTGTGACAAAGTACTTGTTTTTGTCTTTCCTGAATCCCCCACCTTTGAGTCCAGCTTTGTTGGACGACCCTGGATTCCAGTATTGTGAGAATGGGAGGAAATAACCTCTATCTACTTTCTCCACACCATGCATACATTTTATACACCTCTTATCATAGCCCCTCTTACTTGTCTTTTCTCTAAACTAAATCGGCTCAGATGTTGTAACTTTTCCTCACAGGGGAGTTGCTCCAGTGCCCTGATCATTTTGGTCACCTTTTTCTGCATTTTGTTCTAACAATGCTAGAGTACTGAATGTCCACAGACAATTCACTGTGCCCATAGTTCTATACTATACAGAGGTTATTGTGGAAAGTAGCATGCAAAATGACTACCTGCATAGTGTATCAAAATTGCTGTTACCGTAGTTTCTGAAGTTAATGAAGCTATCAAACCACAAACTGTTATAAGTGTTCCTACATATCTTAAGAAGCATTTACATCAAATACTAACAAGTCAACTTATGATACAGTCTGGAAGTATCATTAAAATTGATGGAACTTCAAGCAAGTTTAGAATTGGGGTGTTTAAATTTTAATTTAAAAAGTATTTTTCTTGGTGTTATAGAAATGAAGTACAGTAGTAGTATTAAGTGATATTGAAATATCAGCTAAAAAGGCCATTTTGAACCATTTTCAATCATTATTGTGATCTATATACATAGATACTCACTCTTTGGACTGTTCTAACTTTTTAGCTGCCTCCTTTTTTAGTTTTTCTTTCTCCAGGTATTCCTCAAGTTCTTTTCCTTCAAGTTTGACTCTTTTCCTCAGCTAAAAGGAAAGTATGTTCCAATAAGGAGTCATGTTTGCAGGCATAAGCAATAAGCTCAGGTTTTATGATGAGCTCTCAATACATTTTGTAATGGGTGATTAGCATTATCTATTCAGGTAGAAACATCAAAATGACAGAAAGACATATCCACAATGCCATGTATCTGACACAAGTTAACCTGCAATGGAATCTAATAGTCCGTCTTTGAAACCAATCTTCTACATTCTTTTACTTTGTAGTAAAATAATTATCCCAACAAATTGATGCAGACATATTTATTGTGGTAAAATCTGGGAACTTTTAGGGCTGTTTCAAGCATGTTTTACTTGTACATATTAATACTTTGTGTATGCATAAAAATGCATGCATGCACTGAGCATATGTTTGCAAATCTGTATATTATACAGGAACACATACTAGGAAGTCAGAACTTCCCATGGCTCTCCAATGTTTACTGCAACAAGTGAAGAACTTACTTTAAACAGTTAGTTCTTGGGGGAACCTAGTACTCAAGGAAGAGTAAAGAACAGAGGCAAAACATTTATCTCTGCTTTACAGAATATAACATACATACAGATTACACACACACAGTGCACAAGATCAGCTAGTTACTGTTCTTAAACAACCTTAACCAAAGAAGTAATATCTTCTTACCTCTATGTCTATCACCTTTTCAGCAGGATTATCTATTAGAAATCGTGCTAGTGTTCCAGGAGTGGTTCTATAAGTCAAAATGACAGAGTTTTTGGGGTCCTGACACCATTGTATAAACAGATCTCTTGAAAAGCCACAGTCCAGATCTGGCTGGCTGGCAAGGACAACTTTGGGACTAGGAACTCGGGCCAAATCTGCAAGTCCGTGACAGAGAGAGAGATGACGAAACTGAAAAGGATTGTTCCTCTTATCTTCAAAGCATCTCATCAGTTTGTCACTCATCCATTCCACCTGTATGTGGAGAGAGAGAAAATTGGCAGGTCATCTTTTAGCACCAAGTTACAACTTTAAGGGTGCAATTCTGCGCAAGTTTAGGCAGAAAAAAGGTCTACAACTCCCAGCATGCCCCAGGACTTTTTTATGTCTAAACTTGTGTAGGATTGCACCTTCAGCAAAATAAATCCTGACTTTTCAGTTGCCTTCTATTGGTAAATGTGCATGCAGTGTATACAATGCATACATTTCACTTGTCAACCTATGCACCTGCCTAATACTAAGTCAGATAATTGGTCCACATGACTAAGTACGTTCTACTTCAACTGGTTCTCCAAATACCTTGTTCAGCAAGGAGAAATTTTCACATCTAGACTACTGCAACATTCCTTCTTGGATTTTATCTCAGCCAATATACAGTACTATGAATAGTTGGTCAGCAATAGTAAAATTCTAGTGCTTAGCAGCACAATATTTTCCTCTAAAACACCAGAACTGCATGTGGACAAAGACTTGATATAGTCACACAAGTAAGCGGAGTATTGTACTATCATAACAAACCTGAGATTTTGAGAACTCCACTACATTGTAGCTGACATTATTTAAAAGTGCTAAAGAGTAGACTCCTAAACCGGCATCTTTTGTCCTCCATATTTGATCAAGCAGTTGGGCAAGTTCCAAAACTCTGCCCGCAGTGTCCACGGCTATTAGGACATTTCCATCACCTCTCAGAGTTTCCAAGACATTTGCTGCAGACAAGACGACAAGCAGATGCTTAGTAATTAAGTAGAAGTACATGAATCCTAATTCTCATGTATATAAAAAGGTTTCTTTTCCATAGTCAGAGGGAAAGCTCTGTTAGCTCAAGGGTTAGGTTTAATCCACATGCAGCAATTTACTGCATTAAAGATCAGTCTCCAAATCAGATTTTAATTAAATAGCTTATAACTGCCTTTCTCTACCATCTAAAAGCAGCTAATAAGCATAACAGTGTAATTTCATACCATATTACAGTAAAACAGGGTAATTTAAAAATAATAATAATAATAATAATAATATTTGTGACTCCGCATGCCTGAAATAGCTAATTACCCACACATTAACTTATTTTTACCTTGGAAACCCAGTCTAAAAAGAAAGATTTTTACAGACTTCCTAAAGCCCTGCAGGGAGGGCCTCAGCCTTCACTACATAGCATTGGGGCAACACTGGAAAAGTCCCTAGAATGTCTCCAGATTGGTCTTTCCTCCTGTAAGGAGGAGACTTTAAGCAGTTATGTTTAATATGGTGCTCATATGGAAAGAAGCACTCTCAGATAATAACATTCATAAAAGCAATTCTGAAAATCTCTGCCTGAGCACATAAGAGCAATATATTGACTTGCCATTTTTTAAAATTAATTTTCTGAAATTGCGGGGAAAAAACGAATAATGGTTCTCTTTAAAGCATGCACAAATATACATCTTCAAATTAAAGTTGTTAACATCTCAAGCTCTTAATTTACTAAAAAAAATATTCAACCAGGGAGGTGAATCTTATCCAGAAAGCATGACTGTATTTCTCATTTTATTGCACCACACAGAAGCTAGGATTAAAAGTCTGTTAAGAACAGAGATTTTCCCCCATTATTGGTACTTTAGCAGCTATGGCAAAATACATACTTAGCAGTTGTTCATCTCTTTGCTTCCGTCTTGGCTGTACATAAGTAGCATTAAAGGAATCAGTAATGAGCAAGGAAGGCCTACTTAACATTTCCAGGGAACATCCATTCAAATGGCTGAAAAAGAAGCATTTCAGTGTCCTAGTTAAACAAAGGTGACGACAAAACTAAAATATATAGGAGAAATTTATTTTCCTATTTTCCATAAAGTCAGTTTCCATAACAAATAAATGTGTATTAGAACATGATCAATTTTATCACAACCCCTCTTCACAGGTATATTTTTGACATCATTTATACAACATCAATGTACATGGCACCTAAAATACTAGCATTATTCAGACAGAAACAGTCAATCCCTGCCATAAAAGAGCTTACAACCTAAAACAGACAGTGGAGAAAAACAGAGGAAGCTCAAGGAAGAGGAAAGAAAAAGGAGGGATCAATGTAGGCAAATGCAGTTACCAAAGAAGTCCCAGGACAACATTCTTTGTCATATTCACGTTAAAAACAATTTAACCTGACATGGCAGGTATATGATTTACGACATCCTGTGTTGCAACTGAAAACACAAGTTATCCAAGGTGCTACAAACACCTGAATTCATCATGCGAATTGAAGTATCAGCACAGAAGTGTGATGTGGAAACACCAAAGCATACCAGGAAAAGTAGAATTGGGGAGACATACAGCATGGCAACTATTTTACACAACAAAGTGTTTTAAGGAGTGATCTTACGGCCCCTAGACATTATCTGAGGGGCCATAGGATTTTTCGGATTCCCAGATCTGTGGTTAGAGACTGTGCTCCAACCTCGGACCTGGGGACTGGCGTTTCACCCCCTGCTCCCTTGCAGCTGGTGCAGAAAGAACTGCACCAGCTACTCCTAGAGGTCAGGAAATTGATCTTGGAGAGGGGTAGAAGGGGACGGGGAGGGGAGGAGACTGGGGAGGCCAGGATACCAGGTATCCTGGGGCCTCTGCAGCTTCCTTCTCTCCCCTTCTGAAACCCCGTCACTAGATGGCAAAAAACAGCTGCCTAGCAAAAAAGCAGAGTGGGAGGCGAAGATGGCCTCCACTGTTCCTGCCACTCTACATTAGATGAGCATGAGCCTCCAAGTTCGGGGGCTTACGCTCAACTCACAGGATTGCACACTTAATCACTTTGCTTAAAAATGAACAAAGGACTGATCAGTTTGCAAATGTTTTGAAGTCTGCAAAGGCCTCCCTCTCTTCATTAACTTCTTGCTTCTTGTAGTCACTCTTCAGACTAACTTGTATAGTTTATGATCCAGGCTTTTTTTTTTTTTAATGTGACTATTCAACTGAGGGATTTGCACTTGTACCTACACTTCTTGATGCACTTCTTAAATTATTATTTTTCAATTTACTGGTCTCCTAGTATATTACATTTTTGTCATTTTCTCTCAGAAATAAATCTGTTCCATGCATCAAAATCCTGCTTTTTGTAAAAATCAGCTGTAAACATTCCTAAATACAAAAATAGCACTATAATAAAATTCCAAACAAGTGAATTTTGAACACTATCATTCTATAAATAAAACCCAATCTACCACTACCCACACAAATCATACGAACTTCTATAGGCAAATTTTGGTATCTACAGTACTTCTGTAATTAGAATACAGATAAGTAGTAGTTGTAAATGTACTGAATTTTCAAGATCCGAAATTCAATGTAAGAGACTGCTCTTCCTCCCACAATAAGTTTGTTTTTAAATACCACCCAGGATAAACATCATGGCAAGGGGGAGACCAACCAACCCCATAACACTGGCCAGAGAAGGAATAACTGCAGGGAGGTTGTTTTGCCCTTGTCTGTCAGAAAGAACACCTATTAGAATTTTAAAACTAAGAACTGATGCCTGAATTTTGCTTTTCTCCTCTTCCTTCTCAACCCTTTTCCTTTTGTGTCAGGTCTTAAGCCTGAGGGTAGGGACTGTCTTGTTATTAATCTTTTTACGTTGCTCTAGGAGCTTTTTTTTTTTTTTTACTGAAGAGCACGGTAACATTTTGTAAATAAATAAATTTAAGGAAACTAGTTTTTGGTTGTTTAGGACTTGTCTTAAGACAGACGGTTAAATAATGGCAATTGGAGAAGGATGAATGGTAGCCTTGGGTGCAGTTTAGAGCAGAGGTGGGCAGATTTCAGGCTTGTTGGATATGCTTTTGTGTTTTACTAGAACTCCTAAGATTTACCAACCAGAGGCAGGTGCAGAAGACATACACTTAATTAAAATGCTGGGTGTCCCTGAGCATAGAAACTTGTTTTCAGTAACAGAACTGAACTTAACAGTTCTTGCACACAAACCCCCCCTCATTATTCCAAGCTTTCTTCATTTGAGAGCTTTATTTAGGTGGGAAAAGTCATTTTGTTGCTACTGTTAACAATTAGGAGTCAGAAACCCTGGCTGATCTACTGCGAATCGCTCAGCTATCTACCTTGTGTTCACCCTTGGTTTAGAGAACCTTGGTGCTTTCCCCACCCATGCTACATTTCAAAATCTTTTTTAAATTTCAAGTCTTGGAATTCAAAGAAGGGCAGTTATTTCCCCAGTCACCCTTGCTCTCAATTTTTACCTGTGCTCATGCAGATCCTTGCCACATACATTGACACAAGATTATGGATATTATTAGGCTTGTAAACAAACACTTAGAACATGTGACTAATAAAACAAATTTAACATGACCAGACAGGAAGCTTTTGTAAAACTGGTCATTTTCTTCTTCTTTCAGGCCACTGAGATTCCACTTATGACTAACACAGACACGTACGGATATGCAGGCTAATAGCTTCTGTGGCCTTATTTGCAAGTCTGCATTAAATACAAGGCCAAGTGTCTTTAGAAATCAGAAACTTTAAGCAATGATAAAAGTTGCTCAGCAGGAAAAATAGCAGCATTATATACATACATCTCCCTCTTGTGGTTGAAGTCAACTGCATAAACAATTTCTTCTTCTCCATCTTTAACTATCTTCCATATTGTACCTCCTATCATGTGGCCTGCTGGCAATGGTGTGATGGACAAGCCATGCCCTTTCCCTAAGAGAATAAGAACAGTATTTCAGACACAGACATGTAAGGTTTACTAAAGTCCACCTTAATCTGAAGACAGTTAAAATAAGTCATTAGCACGGGAATTATTGCCAAAGGCAGAGCACATTAAAACTGCATTTCAAAAGCAACTGTAGTATTTGCTGAGGCCCTACTGAAGTGTACAGAACTGCTCTACATCAACTCAGAGTAAATTGTTCATTAACTGAGAGATCAGTTCCTTTTTGCTCCTTCTCTCCCTGAATTGTTTCCATCCCAGCTGGTCTATATAAGAACATTGTAACTTTCAGAACTGGTACCCCAGTGAGAGCCAGTGTGGCGTAGTGGTTAGAGTGTTGGACTGGGACTCGGGAGATCCGGGTTCTAGTCCCCGCTCAGCCATGAAACTCACTGGGTGACTTTGGGCCAGTCACTGCCTCTCAGCCTAACCTACTTCACAGGGTTGTTGTGAGGATAAAATGGAGAGGAGGAGGATTATGCAAGCCGCCTTGAGTTCCTTGTAGGAAAAAAGGCGGGGTATAAATGTAATAAATAAATACTTTCCTCACTCCTTCTCATCACTTTTTCCTTTCGTGTTCTGTCTTTTAGACTGTAAGCCTGAAGGGCTTGTTTTACTATTGATCTGTAAACTGTTCTAGAAGCCTTTTTGGCAGATGTTTGAGATAAACATACTGTAAATAAATAAACTTTATTGTAGTGACTATGGTCCATTCATCAAAACCAAAACACAGTGTAATCCTAACCTTGTTAACCAACATATATGTTTTCTCACTCCTCTTTTTTGGGAGAGAAAGGCTGGTTTGCTAATATTTGCTTCATGTTAAATATGGTCTTGGGAAGCTGCTGGATACAGAACTAACAAAATGCTTAAGAAGTGTCTAATTCAAGCAAACATTTCCTCTTTGGTGAGGGAGTGACGAGAGGCCTACCAATTGACCCCAAGACATGAAGTTAAAGAAAAGTGACCTTTCCCCACATTAGTATGCTAACAGCTACTTAATTAAGGAAACTTACACAGCAATGTTTTTTAGGAATTTAAACATAAGACACTTATTTATGCAACAAAAAAGTGCAACCAGAACAGAAAATATTCATCTCTTGCAAAAGCATTCAGAAATGTGCTTCTAGTATATTTTGAATATTCTAATGACTTGCATGCTGCAGTAAATAGGTGGAACATTAGCTAGACTGCAGTTATAACACTACTCATCATAGAAATGTCCCATGGGCTGTCCACGATCACTGACATCACACATATGTATAACTAAGCTAGCATATTGCGTTATAATGTATAGAAATTCCATGAAGCAGTTAAGTCCTGCCATTCTATAGTACAAATGGAGGCAAGCAGATAAGTTTCAACAGCCTTGATAGTTCCCAAAATACTTAACATCTATTTTTGTGAGGGTGGTGGTGGAGCAAAATATAGGCTCAACTATATCACATCACACCAAACCACAGTTAAGGACATTTAACTATGGTCTAAGTCAGCCTTTCACCACCTGGTGCCTTCCAAATATTCTGGACTGCAACTCCTAGCATTCCTAACCATTGGCCATACTGGCTGGTGCTAATGGAAGTTGAGCTCCAAAACATCTGGAGGGTACCAGGTTGAGGAAAGCTGGTCTAATGTTTGAATTGACAAACTACAGTGATGGCCATTATTCTGCCTCCAGAGGCCACTGCATCTAAAGATTGGCATTTGCAGCTGATGGAAAATGAAAGCAAACAGCTCCAAAACCATGGCATTTGCCTCACGTTTGGATTAGAAACCAATAGTTAACACAAACAATGATTTGCCGTGATGTCTCAACTGCATTATAGATACCAGCAGCCACCCTGATACTGGCACAGAATGGATTTAACATCGCCCAGTTTCCTATTAATGGGTCATGTGCTCTTCCACTCCTTTCTCCTCTTCCCTGTTCTGGATTAGTGTTAATACTGACCAGGTTAACCTAAATCAGAGTTTGTATGCATAATGGAAACCACAGTTATCTCTGGGGAGAAAGGAGTGGGGAGAAAGGATGTGAGGGGGAAATCTGCACATGAGAGATGGGAGGAAGGGCAAAGGAAAGCACAAGCCTGCGGAAAGCTCCAGGCCTGAAAAGTACCAAGATTCAGAAAAAAATGGGAAGTACAATGGGGGGCCCTGCAACACAATGTTGCAATGTGGAGTGTTTGTATTCAGGGCTTCAGCCATTCCATTCCATTACCCTGGCCCATTTTCTTTTTTCTCCATCAGTCAGCATTGACACCTAGGGAGGTGGTGGGCTCTCCCAGTCTGGAGGCATTCAAGGTGCAGCTGGACAGACATCTGTCAGAGATGCTTTGACCTGGATTCCTGCATTGAGCAGGGGGTTGGACTCGATGGCCTTGTAGGCCCCTTCCAACTCTACTTTTCTATGATTCTATGACATTGCCCACTGACATTAGTCTTCATTGGGCTGTTTTGGGTCGCCCTCCCATTTGGACTTTGGGGGCAGGCGGGTGGGTATGTGAGGTGGCCAATTCCAGTTACATATGTGCCCAGTCCCAGTTATATTAAAATCTTTAGATATCTCATTTGATTTCTATGGGCACCCTTCACTTCTGTCCCTGGCCTCATTTAAAAGTAGCTTCTCAATGTGAACCAAAAATGGTTTATCTCAACAATGAAATTGTTTTCTCAACACTTTTTGTATCTCTATGACTGGGTTCGCATGACTCGACAACCCACAGTGGTTTATAAGCCACAGTGGATTAGCGTGTAGTGCAAACCTGTGATGGGTTTGTCAGGGTGGCTTAAGTTTGAGCTATAAGCCACCCTGACAACCCGTAGCTTGTAGTTGGGGCTGTTTCACCCACGATGGGTTCGTGTGTTATCCAAACCCAGACAAGACAACCCATCATGGGTCAACCCCATTGATGAGCGAGCCGCTTGACAAGAGCAGCAAAAACCCCTTGCCACTCCTTGCGAGCCCTTTTGGGCTTGCCTCAGCTTTTTTGGCACTTAAAAAAAAATCTTCAGACTGCAAAAGCTGGCTGTCAAGCTGGCTTTCGCAACCCCCTTTTTGACCTTGGAGAGGCTGCCTGTGGTTGACAACTATTTCTTTAAAAAAAGTTTGGAGCCCCTACCAGGGCAGGGTGGTGCCTGCTGGCAAAATCCAAGAGGTACGCACCATGTCCAGTGCCACCTCAGGGGTGCAGGTAAGTAAATCCCCCGATTGCAAGCATTTGACAGCTGTCAAAAGCTGACATGTCAAATGCTTCAAAAGCCAGTAGTGATCCTTCCTTGTCAAACGGGGGGGGGGGGGGGGTTTGTCATTCATCCTTTTCATAGCAAGATCCTCGGGATTTTGGGGGGTGGGATCATGTGCCCCAAGCTGTCCCCTCAGGTTCCAGAGATCCCATTTATGGGGTAATTCCTCTTTGACAGATCAGCTGAATCTCTCAAACTGAAAATCACATTTTTAAGGTGGGATTTCTAAGGGGTTAAAATTTTCCTTTTTGGCTGGAAAGTATATAGGTTTATAGACTTTATATACCTGTATACTTTCCTGCCCAGAAAGAAAAATTTAACCCCTTAGAAATCCCACTTTAAAAACAGAAGTTTCCAGTTTGACAAATCAGCAGATCTGTCAAAGAGGAACTTCCTTTGTAAATGGAATCCCTGGAAGTTCTGCATCTTCCCAAGATGCTAGCATCTCAGGGACATTTGCAAAACCGAGGGGACACTTGGGACACATGATCCCCCAGCAAAACACCCAAGGATCATGCTGCAAAGGGGGTGTCTGAGGGTCCACCCCACTTTCTAACCCCCTTCTTTAAGTGGGATTTAGATGGGGTTACAAAGGTTCTTTTCGGAAGGGACATAGACTGCAAAGTACACTATCTCCATTGTCGCTCCCACGAAATGGCGGTCATCCGCAGTTGCACAAGGATGGCAAGAACTTTTTTTTAAAAAAATTGCAAATATTTGTGAAAATTAGTGGCTCCAAAATAGGTAACCACTGGAGCACCTTGGGGGGATAGCTTGTGGCTGTCAAAAGGGGATTATATAAGCCGGGTTCAGGCTTTCATGGTCTGAAGAATTTTTTTTAAAGTGACAAAAAATCTGCGGGCTCGCCACTAGGAGGGTAGAAGTCTCATTCCTCCCATGGTGTCCCCTGGGTTCTGCCTCCATCCCTTAGGAGTCTTTTTCCTTAAGGGTTTTTTTGTCCCTCCAAACCTTGGGATTACTGAGTCTGCTGATCCCTCCCTCTTGTGTGGTATTCCCCTGCTGATCTGTGCAAACAGAGGAAGGCTTTAATTGAATACTCCATTTTAGCAGAAGCACCATTCACTTTTAATTAAAGTTGTATCTACTTCTATAATTCAATATCCACAGTAATGAACAACCATTTCCCATGTTTTTGGGGATTTATTTAAAGACAGAAAGATCTAGGTTTGAGTAAAACAAACAGCAAACCCCAGACAACAAAATGAGAAAACATCAATTTAAATATGTTCTTTTTCACCTTTCAAATTGACTATCTGAGAAAATTTTAGTTGTTGTATTTTATCAAAAGCTGCATCCACATCATCCAGGGTAAACAAAGTGAAATCTTCTGTATTGTGCCGTGACTAACGAAACAAAAAAGCAAGCAGGAAAATATTGTTAGACATAATGATCACGTTCAGGAATCGCTTATAATTTAATTAATTTTAAAAAGTTTCAACTGAACTATACCTGGTAGAGATCATACATGAACATCTGACCCATTTTGTACACAGGAATGGTTGCATAAATAGCACAATTCAATCCCATCTTTCCTACGGCATATGGGAGTGCACCCAAATGCAAGGGATCAGGATGTGAAAGAAGTACTGCATCAACCTGGTGAACATGTCTACAAAAGAAAATCAACAGGGGAAAAAATTGCATACTGTTCCAGAATTTGAAAATTACACCATTTCAGTGACTTTTAAAACACATCATTTAAGAACTGCACTTGCCCATGTTTTTAATCCAAACTATGGCTTGGATCCTGAGTTCCTTTCCATGGGTAAGAGAAGTCCCATCAGCAGTCCGTGGATGAGATGCTTCTGCTGGTGGAAGTGGGGGTTAATTTTACTGATTCCCCCTCTACGCTGCAGCTCCTTGTGTGGCGTGCCACCCCTCCCATTCTGCTCTGGGGAACTTTCCAAAATGGGGTATGTGTTTCTCTGCAGGGGAAATTAGTGAAAATAACTGCCCCTCCTGTCCACTAGCAGGATCCTCCACTGGAAAGTGTTCTGTGAATCAAATCAGCCCTTCTACCTATGGAAGAGACACTTTGGAATCCAAGCCATTGTTTTAATTTAAAGAACTGCATGGAAACAACTGAGACCAGGGCTGGTTTCAGAGATAACTGGGACCGAATTTAGAACTGGGCAGGTTGGTATAGGGAAAAGTGCCCTCTTTGACTGGGCACATACAGGCCCAACAACTTGGCTTACAATCATGTTGATTCTCCTATTCCATGTTGATTCTCCTATTACTTGAAAGCAAAGTTAACGCAAACAGACACAAAGGGGACAAGAATGATAATGTAAGTATTATAATGTAAACTGAAGAGGTTGTAGCTAATGAAAATCTACTCTGCAGAACCACTCTTCAAATTCACACAGGATTATCCATGCATAGAAATACTGCATAATTGCCCTGGTTCAGTGTGTAGAACTCTACAAGTAGAATTTCCACATGCAGAACCCTGAGCAGAGGATTTGCTTTTGTTTTCCACATGCCTGGGAACACATAGTAAGTTAGAGGCATGGAATAGTTGCCCCGTGCCCATAATGTCTTTATTGTGTAGATCAGGGAAACTGCAAATAACTGTGACAGATTAGTTGGTGCAGATATTTTTTTCTTTATAATCTGACCCTGAAGATTTTTTGCTAATATTGCCATGAACCATTTAAATATACTATTGGTGTATCTGAAATAATTCAGAAGTAAACATAAAGCAAACCATTCTGATTTTTTTTAGGACAGCAAACTTCTCATAAGGTTAAAAAAAATTGCATTTGCTATACACCTTGAATTTTTACTACTTGACTCTGGTCTTCAAAACTGCATGTAGGTAACCACTGATATCTCTTTATATAAAGATATATAAAAATGCAATAATTAGAAAAAGTGTTTTAGAATTATTTGCAAAGAAACAGCACTTTAATTAAAGCCAGATTCTACTTACTTCCTCAGGGAATCAATGATGTCCATAGAAAAATTCTCATCCCAGCCACAATCCAACAGAAAGCGAAACTCGTCTACCTGAAGTAAATAACAGAGGGCAGATTCTTCCTGCACCCCTGAGAGGGTGGTTAGCTTGATAATTGATGTCATTTTTTTCTTCCAAAAAGTGCTCAATAAAAGTAGCTAGTGTAAGAGAATAAAATGTGTTGTAAAACCCAAACACGATATATTTATGCTAAAGTGTTCTTAAACTGCATCAAGTTCTAGAAATCCCATATTATCTATCTATACTGTACTATCTAGATATCACCCATCACAAGCAATCATGCAACACACGCTTGGTACCAGGGTACTGCAGGGCTTGGGCCTAGGCCCAGTGCTCGTCAACATCTTTATTAATGACTTGGATGAGGAGGTGCAGGGAATGCTTATCAAATTTGCAGATGACACAAAATTGGGTGGAAGACAGAAAAAAAAATTCAAAGTGATCTCGATAGGCTGGAGCACTGGACTGAAGCAACAGAATGAAATTTAATAGGGATAAATGCCAAGTGCTGCACCTAGGAAAAAGAAATCAAATGCACAGTTACAGGATACTTGGCTCAACAATACTACAAGCGAGAAGGATCTTGGAATAAGCTGAATATGAGCCAGCAATGTGATGTGGCTGCAAAAAAGGGAAATGCTATTTTGGGTTGCATTAATAGAAGTATAGCTTCCAAATCGCGTGAAGTACTAGTTCCCCTCTACTCAGCACTGGTTAGGCCTCATCTTGAGTACTGCATCCAGTTCTGGGCATCACACTTTAAGAAGGATGTAGACAAACTGGAAAGGGTTCAGGGGAAGGCAACAAAGATGATAAGGGAACTAGAAA
This sequence comes from Shinisaurus crocodilurus, assembly GCA_021292165.1. NCBI lineage: Eukaryota > Metazoa > Chordata > Lepidosauria > Squamata > Shinisauridae > Shinisaurus > Shinisaurus crocodilurus. The sequence goes on along the minus strand of CM037876.1, from coordinate 285,542,376 downwards.
CAAAGCCCTACTGAGGAGAGACTGAAAGAACTGGGCATGTTTAGCCTTCAGAAGAGAAGACTGAGGGGAGATATGATAGCACTCTTCAAGTACTTGAAAGATTGTCACACAGAAGAGGGCCAGATCTCTTCTCGATCATCTCAACAGGCCTGTGGCTTACGCTGGCTCAGCTTGTCTGAGTGTGGAAAGCTAAGCAGGGTCAAGCCTGGTTATTACTTGGATGGGAGACCCCTCCTCTAGTTTCCTGCATTGAGCAGGGGGTTGGACTCAATAGCCTTGTAGGCTCTTTCCAACTCTATGATCTATGAAATCTATGAAACAGAATAATGGTCTTAAGTTACTGGAAGTCAGATTCCGCCTCGACATCAGAAAAAATTTCCTGACTGTTAGAGCAATATGACAATGGAACCAACTACCTAGGGAGGTAGTGGACTCTCCCATACTGGAGGCATTCAAGGTGCAGCTGGACAGCCATCTGTCAAGGATACTTTGACTGAGTTCCTGCACTGAGCAGGAAGTTGGACCTGATGGCCTTGTAGGCCCCTTCCAACTCTACTATTCTATGATTCTACACCTGAATAGGCATATGGAGATAGAAGCAGAGTTGATTCTAACTGGCTTGGGTGGCCATGGACAGAGAGCAAGTTTATCCTATACCAGTTGCTTTCCCCCCTGTAAATTGTATATATGGGCATTCACTGTTCTGGGGAAAATAACACACTGTACTCAGGGACATGCCCCCCCCCCCAAACATGAGGCAGCCAAGCACTCATTGACAGGGTTCCCAACTGGGGATGCAATGGCCTAACCCTGATGTAAAACTCAATGGTGTACCATTAAGCGAATAAGCCTTAGACTCATCAGTTCCTGCCTCTCCTCTGGTCCAGCTATGAGAAGATTGAACGCTTTCACATCTGTTTTTAAATCATCACAGTTTATTGTTATGTCCAAACCTGGACAAACTGTGATTAGGCTTAACTATGGTTTAGGAAAACAAGTCAACTTCAAACAGTGGTTTATGAAGTTTGCTTGTTTCCCTAAAACAGGTAAGATTAACCACAGTTTCAGGTCCGATGTAATGATAAACTACAGTTATTTGAAAATGGAAACAAATCTTTCCAATCTCCTCCTCATGGCCTTACTGGAGGAGAGGGGGAGTGCACAAGCTCTGGTATCATTCATGAAACATTAGACTATAGTTTAGTGTTACATCTGAACCAGGCTAATTTGTCTCTGAACCACATACAGTCATGCCTTGGATTGAGAGCATAATTCGTTCTGGAAATGTGCTTGTAATCCAAAACACTCTTATATCAAAACGAAATCCCCCCAAAAAATTTGTACAGAGATTTTAAATTTAAGCCGTACTACAGTACTTGTATTGCAAGACGTCGCTTGTATATCAAGTAAAAAATAAATAAATAAATATTTAAAAATTTGCTTGTCTTGCAAAACGCTCTCAAACCAAGTTACTTGCAATCCAAGGTATTACTGTAGCTGTCTCTAGGGTACTTGAAATATATACATCCTCCAACCACACATGCACTCTATTCACCCTATTACTATTTTGCTAATAATAATTACTTTCTTTTTAATTTTAACATTTATAGTTACTTGTTTCTGCCAAATAGATACACGGTAATCCAGTCTGTTGCACTTTAATTAGAAAATAAAAAGCAATAAAATGCATGTAGAGCCTATAGCTGACACTTCAAAGCAGCCTCTTAATTCAACAAAAATCAAGAATGCAGTCATTCAGTGCAGTGCAGTGCAGTGCAGAAGTCCAACATTCACAGAAGGCAGCACCTACAAAAAGCGAAAGCTGAGAAGAGAGACAACACTGCAGAAGAGAACTCCTTCACTGACATACATGTTCCAAATTGGGTCAATGAAGCTGAAGAAAATTAAATTTGCACATGAGCCTAAAATATGTCACTCACTGATGAGAGGACCTGACACACCATTCTCCCTCAAGTCTTTCATTGTAAATGCTCCCGTTCTAGCTGCTCCTTTATCCTTGTCATGAAGACAAGACCACTCTCCCAGATACATCTATGAATCGCACTATTACTGAAATCTAACCACATACATGATGGAAAATTAATTTATTCTCTACTCCACCCTAGGCCTCAGTTCTTGGTTTTGTCAGTGTATGGATTTATCTGATACGGTGATGCCACCGTATTATTTTAAATGGTAGCCAGTCATTCAAACACTTTCCTCCATCACGTATGTATAGCAAGACCATGTTTGAGTCCTGGCTCAAACAGATTTAATACACCACCAACTGCACTCCTGCCATGTTTGTGACACAGCATAGTGTTCAATTTATTTTTTAAAATTTCCTATTACATTTATATCCCCTTTTTTCCTTTTGCAAGGTACCCAAGGCAGCTTACATGGTCCTCCTCCTCTCCATTTTATCCTCACAACAACCCTGTGAGGTAGGTTAGTCTGAGAGTCACAAAGTCACCCAGTGAGCTTCACGGCCCGAGTGGGGACTAGAATCCAGATCCCCTGAGTCCAACACTTTAACCACTACACCACAGTGGAGTGACTAACATTACCACCACCACCCCTGAAACCAGGTTGTTTTCATCCGAAACCTCAAGGGATCAATTAAAAAAACCAAACATAAAATCCATTATATACAGGCAAGTTTAAACTATACTAAATAGTCGAGGTGAAACCCATATTTTACACAGTAGCAGGTATTGTATTATAAAATTTCTTAGCTCAAAAGGTGTTACGATGCATTCCTACACATGTACCTAAGGAAGGGCAAACTAGAAATGACAGCAGCAGACCTGTACATCAAGAATTGAGTTGTCGCTAAATCTCAATTAGGTGGGTGCACGTGCACAGCAGTTTAAAGTGCAATTTGGGTAAGCAAGCAGAACACTTCCCTGTTGTGACTCTTGGTGGGGTAGGGTGAAAAAACAAGTAGGAAAAAAGCTGCTTTGAAGGGGAGCAGTGGGATTACGCAAGAGTTCAGCAGCCCCTCCCACCAGCCCCTCAGTAAGCTTCAAATCACTGTCCACTTCCTATTTTATACCAAAATGGGATGACCCAAGCTGGTGTGTGCTGCACAGGACTGGACTATGAAATACACATACTGTACTACCATGGTTCACATGACTCCTTGACAGGCAGCTCTATAGATTACACGGCAACGAAGGCATTTGCTACGACACATACCGAACCCAAACTTGCTGCTGCACTTCTACCAGATGATGAGTGAAAAGCACGTATTTGTCATCTGCCCACGTTAAACGTGACGCACACATTCGGGGTTCGTTTACACTTACCGGCCCATCGTAAGCGAGTTTCCTGATCTAAGGCCTACTGAGTTCAACGGGGCTTACTTCCTAGTAAACATGTTTAGCATCCTATGCTATCCAGGGGGCTGAAGTGCGCCCTAGATAGGATCGGGCTGCCCCATCACAATACACGTGGGAAGCAGTCCCAAATTCTCTTTGCCTGGGCTACAGAAAAGAAAGCCGTTCGTTTCACAACCTACCCGGCAGTTGTGCCCCTAGACACTCCATCACAAGAAGGGCGGGAACTGGTAAGTCATGTATCTTTAGGAGTGTATGTGAGACACATTCGGGGAACAGGGCGTGGGGAGTCACTTTGTCTCCTCCCATCCTGCGTTCATGTATGTCCTTACCTGTACAGTAGCCCCTCGTTAACTCCCGGCCCCTAAACTTATTGGAGACTTGAATGGGGAAGGGGAGGAGGGAAAGAAACACGAGCCTCCTCAGCCACACTCAACTCTGCCTACAACCGCCGCCATTTCAGATCAAGGGGAGGGGGGAACCGGCAAGCGCGCTGGGAGGGGGAGGAGCCGCAGAGGAAACTGAACGGGGACGCGGGCGGTACTATCGGCACAGTTTAGAGGGGGAGCGCAATCTGAGGTACGGGAGCATCTTAATTAAGGTAACCCGCTTGAATTAGCTTTACGATCATGTTTCGAGGCGAGCCTCAACACACTGTTAAACCCATATCAAGTGAACGGCGCTGTGAGTGGCAGAAGAAACCTTTCTTCCTTCCCGTCCTCCCCCCGCTCGCCTCAGTGAATGGTTCCACCCAACTTCCCGGCTCTGTGGAGGCTTGTTGGTGGCCTTTTTTTTTTTTTTAGTGTCCTTGGCTAGGCCTTGTCTCGGCAACAAAGATAGGCAGGTTTAGGCCTTCGGTACGGGTCAGGGTAGGTGTGCTTTGAGAAAAAGGAGGCGTAAGTGGCTTGGAAGTCGAAGCGCGTAGGAAAGTAAGTAATGTGTGCAGGGGGGGGGGGCATTGCGTGAAGTCATTTTTCCAATATTGGCTGCATTACGTACTCTGGGGCTGTTGATTCGGATTAATTGCCACACTCTATTTTATACTTATAGTCCTTATGACTGCAGTCGTACACGCACTTACCTGGAGGTAGGTTGCACTGAATTAAATGGGACGTACTTCTGAGTAGACATTAATAAGGTACCAGTGTAAAGCAGAGTAGACCCACACGTAGCTCAGTCTTACTCAGAAGTAAGTCGTACTATGTTTTAATGGAGCATAATTTCGGGTGTGTGCCTATAGCTTTTTTCATAACTCTTGTGGTCTCGCTTTACCTGTAGCTCTTTTGTTACTTGTCATTTTATGGCAATCCCCTCCATCTCCCTTTACCTCTGCCCAATGTAGCGGTGAAGGCTACAAACCTATGCAGAATTATGTGCGCTTATCAATAGGTTTAGGGGGCAACGCATAACTGGCTGGGGAATGCTGGGAGTTGTAGGACTTCTTTTCTGTCTAAACATGCATGGGGTTGCACCCTTAGCCATAATTGCCTAATGGAATCTCTAAGTTTGGAGACGGAATGCCACTGAATATGAGCAACAGCAGGAGAGGCCTATTGCCTTAGTGCCATGTTTGTGGACTTCCCATAGCCACCTGGCTAGCTGCTGTGGAAAACCAGATATATGGTATGCTGGACTAGATGTATGTTTGGTTTGATTTAGCAATGCCATTATATTCTTATTTCAAAGTAGAATTAACATGTAATCCATAAATCTGTCAAAAGAAAGTTTGTGTGTGTGGTGGTTGTGGGGAAAGACCCTGATACCAACTCTAAACCTTTATTGTGAATCAAAAGAAGAGGTGAATCTTAGGGGTAACTAATCTGTATAAAGTGATTTTATTTATTTATTTATTTATTTATTTATTTATTGTGCCCTTAAGTCATGCTCATTGGCTGTTTGTTTTTGCCTTTTAGCCCGTGTAAATTTGCACATAACATCTGCACTTCGTACTACACTGTCTGGTATGCCAATTGCTTACCGGTCAGATGTGAAGTGCTTTTAGTTTGGGGTTTTATTGTTTCAAATTTGTGCACATGATTTCCATCAAAAAATTGTTAACTCTGTGCCAGCTCCAGTTTCCTTGGTGTTGCCTGTTAATGCCCTGCTACTTATTTTATACACACACTCTCCCTTTTCTGACTCTGGATAACCAAATATATTATTGAGTTCAGTGTAGCCCTGAATCTTTGTAGCCCTATGTAAATAATATTTCCTGTTCATTTAACAAATTGATAACCTGGATTTTGGGGGCATATTCTCCCCCCCCCCCTTACTATGGTTGTTTTGTATTCTCAAGAATATTTGCCCATGCTTCCTTAAAATACCATCATGAGATTTTGAAGGTGCTCTCATAAGTGCCTATGGTATGCTGCTCATTTATTGGACATATTCATACATCCCCCTTTTGATCGTAATAGCAAGTAGTCATAAGTAGTGATTCCAGTAATTGTCATTGGATTATTATTATTATTTTTTTGTTAATTACCGTATAAACATCCATCAGAGGTAGGCGCACAGTATAATTGCTTCTGGTTTGGATTATGGGCAGACACTCAACAGTGGCTGTTTCACATGTGATGATCACGTGTAGGTTATATGTTAAAAACTCACACACACAGGTGCCTTCTGTAAAGGAATTTTATTACATGTGAAATGGCCGGAATAGCTTGATCTTAAGCAACTCTATGAAGTTTCCTCAGAAGTAAATTTGTTTTTTTTTAATGAACATGGTTAGGATTATTGTAGAGCTGGAAAAGGTGCAGAAAAAGGCAACAAAAATGATCAAGTGGTCATTTTGAGCACTTTACCTATGAGGACAGACTAAAGCATTTGGGGCTTTTTAGTTTAGGAAAATACTTAAGGGAGGGCATGATAGAGGTGTACTGCATGATAGAGAAAAGTGTTACTCCCTCCCCCATAATAATACTAGAACTTGTGGTCATCCAGTGGAATTTATTGGCAGTAGGCAATCCAAGCAGACAGAAGGAAATAATTACAGTAGTACCTTGGATTGCGAGCATAATTCGTTCCGGAACCGTGCTTGTAATCCAGAACACTCCTATATCAAAGCGAGTCTCTGGCGGGCGTGAGTGGGGCCGATTTCAGCCCGCTCGAGGCGAGCGGTTACATCCCTATACTTGTCTTGCAAGACGTTGCTTGTTTATCGAATCAAAATGTATTTTAAAAATTTGCTTGTCTCGCAAAACGCTCTCAGACCAAGTTACTTGCAATCCAAGGTATTACTGTACAAGTGTTTCTGTGTAACAAAAATTCTACTTACAAGTGATTTAAATGTTTTGAGCATACATAAGTGTTCTGTTGGATGCAATCTCTTATTTGTCCTCTTTCCTATTAGTAACTATGGTGAATATTATCCATCTTGTGCGAGAGCACTGGCCCTGGGCATTGGTTCCCTTAGGATTTGTGGTGGGATGTTACTTTGACAGGAAGAATGATGAGAAACTGTCACTCTTCAGAAACAAGAGCAAGTTATTTCAAAGGTTAGTTATGCAGGATAAAATCCTACCAAACAACATGATAGTAATACTACTTTCAAAACAATAAACCTGCTTCTTTCTGATGAGCACAATATATTTGAGAAAAGCTTGTTGAAAAATGTGTATTTTCACTGTTGTATATAACAATGATCCATGCCCTGGTAACTTCCAGGTTGGATTACTGCAACGTATGTTACATGTATGGCTGCTCTTTAAGATGGTTTGGAACCTTCAACTAGTACCGAATACGGTTGCCAGAATCCTGACTGGCATGGCCTGATTCATCCTTATTATGCCAGTTCTAAGAGTTTTACTGGCTACCTGTTTGCTTTTGAGCCCTGTTCAAGGCGGGATATAGATATAATAAATAAATAAAATACCCAAAGGAGCGCTTACTCACGTATATAAAACTGCCTATGCGTTAGGATCAACTGCCCAAGGACCTTCTCCAGAGATCTCTTCCATCTGAGGTGAGATATGATAGTCTCACCTCAGATGGAAGAGATCTCTGGAGAAGGTCCTTGGGCAGTTGATCCTAACGCATAGGCAGTTTTATATATGTGAGTAAGCGCAAGGGAGAGGGCACTTCTGGCAGTGGTGCTCTGGTTGTGGAATGTCCTCCCCAAACAGGTTCACCTGGTGCCAGCACCGCTATTATTTAGCCACCAGGCAAAAGCATTGATTGTATTCAGTCTGCAGAATGGGCACTATCAGTGGAATGGTTTCCCTCTCTCCCTGTGTGCCTTTCAAATCTGTTCGAAGAAGTGGAAGTCCCATTGCATAACCACAAGCTCGCCCATGTGTCATTGGATATGGCCCCTTTCTATTTTAACTTATTTTAATCTAGTCCTCCCCAACCTGGTGCCCTCCAAATGTGTTGGACTACAGTTCCTAGAATCTTCTTCACCAGGTTTTTGGGAGTTGAGTTGTAGTCTATAACATCTGGAGGGCACCAGGTTGGGGGAAGTTGTTTTAATCAATCAAGGAGCTATTAATATTTTATCTGCTGCTTTTTATCTTGTTTGTTTATGCATATCGTGTTCTTATTATGTTCTTTTACTCATCCTGAAATCTAATATGAAGGGCAGTATGTAAATGTTTGAAATACAATAAATGAATAGGGTTGTATACCTATGAAAAGAAAACTAGGATTTGGGTCTTGAGTAAACGCCAGTGTTATACTTCTTGCAAATAATAGTTGCTCATATGCTCATGTTAAAAGCTGCTAATGTTTCTTTGCCAAACACAGGTTTATTGTTGATGCATCTTGTTGATGAAGAAAAGTTCAAGCTATCTCATTATGGCTGGTTGAGATTCAGTTAATATGGGCATAAACAGAGAGGTAGATCACTGCAGATCTGGTCTTAAAAAGACTTTCAGCCTGATGCTATGCATGGTTAGTCAGAAGAGAAAGGCCCACACAAGCTCTTCCTTTCCAAATATGTTATGAAATGGCTTTATATATAGATATATATATAGAGAGATGGATGCTTAGTTCTGGAAGAATTCATTCCTAACTCTGTGATGCTTTATTTTATTTTCACAGGGAATTGAAACCTGGTGAAGAAGTCACATGGAAATAATATGTCAAATGAGAAATGCTTCTGTACAATTAAACTTGCTTATATAAGAAGTATGTGACTGTGTCATCAAGCATAACAAGAATCTTTTTGTTGCTTCCTTTGTTCCAAATATCTGATTTCTGAAGAAGTATTTAGGCACATTCCAGTCAAAGTTGCAGTGGAATCCTGAAAGACTGCCTTTGCTCCATGAACCTGCTTGAGCCCTTCAATCAGCTTCAGAGGCCCTGCTGTCAGGCCTGTCTCTGTTAGCCATATGATTTTGGGAAGTACCAGATGCAGTGCCTTTTTTGCTGGTAAATCTACAATTCTGGAATTCCCTCCCTAGGGAGACCTGGCAAGGTCTTTCTCTTTCTGCCTTTAAATAAAAATATCTTGTCGTCCCGCCTAAACAGGCATTTGGAGGTTTGAAAAAATGTTTTCCCTTAGTTTTCTGATACTGCCCTTTAGTGTCAGTTTTTAGTGACCTGTAGTATTGTTTTAATTAATTTGTTTTAATGATCTTTGGGTTTGATTAATACAGTAATACCTTGGATTGCAAGTAACTTGGTCTGAGAGCATTTTGCAAGACAAGCAAAAAATTTAAAAAAAAAATTGACTTGATAAACGAGCAAGGTCTTGCAAGACAAGTGTAGGGATGTAACCGCTCTCCTCGAGCGGGCGGAGCGGGCCGAAATCGGCCCCGCTCATGCCCGCCAGAGACTCGCTTTGATATAAGAGTGTTTTGGATTACAAGCACGTTTCCGGAACGAATTATGTTCTCAATCCAAGGTATTACTGTAGTTGTACTGCTTTGAATACATGCTTGTAGAAAATCAGTCTAGAAGCGACATAAACATTTACTCAGAATTAAATCCCACTTTGTTCAGTGGGGCTTACTCACAGGTGTGTATAGAAATTGTGACCTCAGTCACCTGTTTCAGTGAGGAAGAAATTTTTTAACCGCATTCTAACATAAATCAAGGGCAATGATCTTTTTAAAAGTTTTTTATCTATTCCCCCCCAACTTTACATTTCATTCCATGGTTAACAAAAACAACAATATTAACAAATGCTCACATTTTGGGTGAGGGGGTTAGGGTGGAAGTGCGGGGATCTCTTATGTTAGTGTCAGGAGGGGGAGATACAGGTAGTTTTCATCAGGCAAATGTCTCTAAGAAAGCATTTCACCTATCATAAGAGTTCATAGTAGTCCTGTCAGAATGCTTCATATTTATAGATGGGCAAGGAATATAAATCCCCTACTGTGTGGAAGAGGAACATTTCCAGTGCTCTTCTACCAACTACTTTGATGTTCCAGCACTCTCGAAATCCATAATTTGACTGGGAGTAGATTTCAGATACCAGGGATGTGGTTCAATAGTAGGTACATACTTCTGAAGCATAATGAGGCTTCTAGGACTAGGTTAATCATGACTAAAAGCTCATTCCAAAAGTGACAAACTCCACATCATGTGGGTTACAGATCCCAATGTGTCCCTACATCTCCAGTATTTTGGGAGAGGGGGATAATAATTTGCTAAGGAGCTGGTGGTGTGTCCAATGTGGCTCTGTGTGCCTCCGTTTTCTTCCAACGTTCCATAAGCATCACTGTTCACCGTTCAGTATGTAGTCATTTAGGCTTAAGCACCAGTGGTTACCACACTGCTGTTCTAGAATGTAGGAAGAAACAAAATCCAGTGGAACTAGTGTATACCCTCAGTTGAGCTTACTATGAAGGAGATGTGTATAAGGCTGCAGCCTTAACTGATTTCACTTTACACTTCTAGGGTTTGAAAAGAAGAGATCCACGTTAGTTCCAACTCTGCCGGGACTCCTTGCCTGGTCTTGACCATATCCCTATCTCTTGGCCTCACTTCCCCCAGCTCTAGAATGAGAATATGGATGATATGCTATGGAACAGGATTGTTGTAGCAGCAAATACTATCATGATTGCCCTTTTCCAGTTACCTTTTTAAACACCCAACCTGCTGTATAAGTGATAAACAGCAATGTAAGATTTCAAAATCTTCCTTCAAACTAACCTTTTTTTATATTTGTTGTCATTTTTTCCTGCTGATTACATGTATGTTGCTTTCTCACCATCTGCTAGCACTGGTGGTGTTTGCAAGAAGCCACAATCTCAATAGTTTTCTCAAGTAGGACTTTTTTTTATTGCACTTGGTAGAATTCTCCATGGGTAGTAGGGCAAAAGTAGTGAAAATAGATAGGAACTAATATCACTCCATGCAGGAAGAGTTAGAGGCTTCCTTCCAGTGCTGTTCCCTTACACCACCAACAGATTTTTCCTGCTACATTTTTGTGTTCTGGCAAAGGCTTTTGTGCTTTTAAGGGAAAATTCAACAGATGGAGGTGTAGTGTGGAGACTGCATCTTTTAATTCCTACCTCTCGGCTAAGTGTTAAAGGTGCATGAGTGGAATCATTTGGTTGCCATACTTTGACAGCTGGACAGGGCTACACTCCCCTGACAGCCTTACAGTTTGGGTGTATTTCCAGATGCCCAGGTTTCAGAGTGTGTTTGCACAGCTGAGGCTAGTGTGCCAACTGTGCCCATTCCTAGAGACATCAGATCTGGCCAAGGTCACACATGCCTTAGTTACATCCCATTTGGACTACTGTAATGTGCTCTATGAGGGGCTGCCTTTGAAAACTATTCAGAAACTTCAGCTAGTCCAGAATGCTGTGGCCAGATTATTGAGAGGCGCTGGTTACAGGGAGCATGCAACTCCCTTGTTAGTACAGCTTCACTGGCTCCTGGTCTGTTTCCAGGCAGAATTCAAAGTGCTGGTTATGAATTATAAAGCCCTGTACAGCTTAGGACCAGGCTTCCTGAGCTGAAAGCCCTTCTCTCCCATACGAGCCTGCAGAGTTCTTAAGATCTTCGGGAGAGGCCCTTCTTTCGACACCATTACCTTCAAAGGCAACGTGAAAGAAGGCCTTCTTGGTGGCCACTCCCTGGCTGTGGAACTCCCTGTTGAAGGAGGCTAGGCTCACTCCCTGTCTTGTCCTTCCACCAGCAGGCAAAGACCATTTTATTCAACCAGGCCTTTGGTGTGTAAGTGGATCTGTTGAACTGGATGCTGTTTCAACTCTGTTATTCTTGGGTTTTTAAGTGTTTTTTTAATGTATTTGCTTATTGTTTTTATCAAATTTTATTAGTGATTGCAAACTGCTTTGAGTGCCGTTTTTGGTAGAAAGGTGGGGTACAAATCAAATTAATGTCATGTAAAAGGAAGGCAAACTACGAGATTAACAAAAAAAAATATGGAGGGCATGGGGGAGAGAAGCTCCTGTTCCTTTGAAGGCTCTGTGACAGGCATATATTCAAAAACTAGCACTCACCAGCTCATACACAGTAGTGGTAAAGTCTGCACCTGTTCAGTGTCTGTTAAGCAGCCTTTTAAAGGCAAGGGAGAGTTCCCTGGTTGAAGTCCAGCAGTACCTGAAGTGTATTCCAATAAAGGTTTGGTAGGCCCTTGCATACTAATCTTTGCTCCAGTACTGGCAAGGCACATACCAAGCATGCCCTTATGGCTGCAATCTTGTACCTATTTACCAGGCATTAAGTGTTAGTGTATAAACTAGAACTAAAACAAACTAGCTGTGTCGTTTTATTGTTAAAGTGCTGTGGCCTTTAATTTTGTAATGTTTCCAGACAGAAAGAGCCAACCTTGCCAGGTGTGAGGATTGTCACGTGTTGCAATTAAGCTGATAACAAGCGGCCAGGTTGCAGCATATGAATATTTTTTTTTGCTGGTCTAATGATGTAATACTGCTCAGCTGTGTGCAGTTGCCTCTGCTGGTTTTTGTCTTTGCTGAACTGAGCTGGAAGAAATGACACTCTGTACATGGACTCTGTATATAGAATGTAGCCTTTAGATATACTTTGTTATAAGGAAATAAACAGTTAGAATTAGAACTGTTTTGGTCTACAGAGTGGTTTCTGATTCCTGGAGTGGGAGCTACTGGAAGACTAAGGAGAGCTGCTGTGCTGGGGATGAACTTTGCTGCTGAGTGTGGAATACCTACACTGCTTTTGAGTAGGCTAGCACTCAGGCTAATTTTTCTAAAGCCCAATAGGTTATGGGCCCAGCCTTCTTCAAGCCAGCCTTAGTTCCAGTTTTGCTTTTGACTATCTGCTTTGCAACTGCTGATGCAGGCAGAGGAAATCCAGGCTGATCCTGACATCTCAGAGGAGGAGGTGGAGGAAGAGGCTCCTGACAAAAGCAAAGAGGAGAGAAAGCCTCCTGTGACTGCAACTTTTTCTACCCAGACAGCAGGGGAGTCGCGTGCTGAAATGGCTGGTACATCTGCAATGCAGCCACAACTCTTTGAGAAGTTGAATGACTTTAACTTTTCCATTTGGAGTTATAGAATGGAAATGTATCTTTTGCAAGCTGGACTGTGGCATGTCATTTCAGAGGATCCTCCGGATCGGGCAGACCCAGAGCGTGCTGAGTGGATGCGCCTTGATGGGAAAGCAAGGGTTGCCATCTCCTTGGCTGTAGAGGACTCACAAGTTTCATACATACAGTTCTTGGACACAGCTAAGGAATGTTGGCATACTCTCAGAGGCATTTATCAGCGTGATACGGCGGGAAGCAAGATAATCTTAACTCGTAAGTTATATAAATTAAGCTTGCAACCTGGAGGATCTCTGCCAAATCATTTAAAAACATTCCGGGATCTCTTTAATCAATTAAGAGCTCTGGGGATGGAATTCACACCTATAAATCAAGTGTATGTGATTCTATCCAGTTTGGATTCGTCTTATGACACTATAATCACCATTTTGGAAGCACAAGATGAAGCTGTGTTAACGCTGGATTATGTTTGTGGAAAACTGCTTGAGGAATGGGAGAGACGACAGGCAGTAAAGCAAGATCAAAGCAACAGCCGTAAATATGTTGCAGAAGAAAGGAAAGAGAGTCAACATTCGGGGAATTTACACATAGCTCCAAACAGAATGTATCTTTAGCTAATGGAGGTAAAATACAGATCTCTGGTTCGGGCAAAGTACATTTTAACTGTTTAGGGGTGGAAAAACAAGAAGTATTGTTTGTTCCTGACCTAGAATCAAATTTGCTAAGTGTTCCACAATTAGCCAGTTCTGGTTTTGAGGTTTCTTTTACTGCAAGTAAATGTGCAATCATGCAGGGAGACAAATTGTGTGCAGAAGGGATATTGCAAGATTCTTTGTATGTGATAAATCCATTTGAAAGCACTGAAACTGCAAGCACAGTAGTGACAAATTGTAAACCTCATGAAAATTGTATACATTTGTACCATAGAAGGTTTGGTCATGCTAATTTTAGAGCCATTTCCAAAATGCCAGAATTGTGTCAGGGCATTGTCATGAAACCTTGTTCAAATTATGTAGAATGTACTGTGTGTAGTCAAACAAAATCACACAGGGCAAACATTGAAAAGCATAGTGACAGAGTAACAAAAGAATTTTTGAATTGTTACACGCTGGTGTTGCAGGACCTTTTGAAGAAAGTCAAAGTGGCAACAGGTATTATCTGTCTATAGTTGATGATTTCAGCAGGTTTGGTTTTGTGTATTTGCTTAAGAAAAAAAGTGAAGTATTTGAACGGTTTAAAGCATTTGTGACTTGGGCTGGCAATAGATTTAAACAACCTATTGCCACATTGCAAACAGATCAAGGCGGGGAGTTCCTAAGCAATGCATTTAAAAATTTTCTTGTGGAAAAGGGGATAGAACATCGCTTAACAGCCCCTTCCTCACCATTTCAAAATGGAGTAGCTGAGAGAAAAAACAGAACACTTCAGGATATGATGAGAGCTCAATTGCATGAAGCAGGAATGGGTGCACATTTCTGGGTTGAAGCTCTTACTACTGCAAACTACTTGTTAAACAGACTGTTTCACTCTGTATCTGGAAAAACTCCTTATGAGTTATTTCACGGTGTAAAGCCAAAACTAGCACACGTGCGTGTTTTTGGATGTAAATGTTTTGCACATGTACAAGCTGAAAACCGTACAAAGCTTTCTCCAAGAAGCTTTGAATGTGTTTTGCTTGGTTATGATGCACAAACAAAAGGATATAGACTGTGGTCACCATACCACAAAAAAGTGCTTGTGAGCAGAGATGTAATATTTCATGAGCAAACACAGGACAAGAAACAGTTTGTGAGTTTACCATTAAGTCAGAATGAAATGCAAATGAATGTTTCTGAGCAAGCACAAAGTGATGAAAGGGAACCTGAAGTTGAGGTGAAAAAAGAAATTAGTGATGTACCTTTAAGGCATTCTGAAAGAGAAAGGAAAGCGCCTGTGCAATATCAAGATGAGTTTCAAAGCTTGCAAATCACTCATAGAGCATTAAAGGTTGTTGTTGAGCCTGAGAGTTTTGAGGAGATTCAGAGCATGGATCCAGATTTGAGAAAATGCTGGCATAATGCTATGAATGAAGAAATAACCTCAATGCATAATAATAACACTTGGGAACTTGTACCTTTACCTGTGGGGGAAAAAACCCATCACTTGCAAATGGGTGTTTAAAATTAAACAGAATGACAAAGGGCAGGTGGAGAGGTACAAAGCAAGATTGGTAGCGAGGGGCTTTGCACAAAGGTACAATGTAGATTATGAAGCTGTATTTGCTCCTACTACAAGGTATTCAAGTGTAAGACTATTGCTGAAAATTGCAGCAGAAAAACATATGCACGTTTCCCATTTTGACATAAAGATTGCTTTTTTATATGGTGATCTTGATGAGGAAATTTACATGGTACAGCCACAAGGTTTTGTACAAGATCCAGCTTTTGTGTGTAAATTAAAACGATCCATTTATGGACTTAAACAAGCAGCAAGATGCTGGAATAAGAAATTAGACAGTGTTCTACAAAGCCTAGGTTTTAAACAAAGCAAGGCTGATCACTGTTTGTATATTTGTCACAATGAATCAGGTGTAATATATCTGCTAGTGTATGTGGATGATTTATTGGTGATTTCTGATACAGAAATTCAAAAAACCACTTTTGCAAAAAATCTGCAGGCACACTTTGAAATCAAAGATCTTGGTGCAGTACAACATTACTTGGGTATGCAAATACAGAGACAAAACAGGATCCTTCTTGATCAATGAAAGTGAAAAAATTGAAAAATTACTAGTAACTCAAGGGTTGGAGAATTGTAACCCTGTTACAACACCCATGACACTAGAATATCAAAAACACACAAACACAGATAACACTGAGTTTGAGGACATTAACAAATTTCAGAGTGTTATTGGAAGTCTGCTTTATCTCAAATTTAAGCAGACCTGACATTACAAATGCTGTGAATATACTTAGTAGAAAAATGAAGCAACCCACTAAAGATGACTGGACAGCTGTGAAACATGTATTGAGATATATGAAGGGCACAATACATCTTAAATTGAAATTGTCTACACATACTGAGGGAGGTTTTCTTGCATACACAGATGCAGACTGGGCTTCTGCAAAAGATAGAAAATCTACATCTGGAACAGTGATTTTGTATAATCAAGCCTTAATTGAATGGTACTCAAGGAAACAAAGTTGTGTAGCTGTTTCCAGTGCTGAAGCTGAATTTATAAGCCTATCTCAAGCATGTAACGAAATTGAGTGGTTTAAACAATTATTTAGTGACCTGCAATTACAAGTAAACAAGACTGTAACAATATTTGAGGATAATCAAGCGTGTATCAATATGGCAAACTCAGAGAAAAGCAAACCAAGAAGAAAGCATATTGATGTTCGCTATTCTCATGTGAAAGATTGTATCCAACAGGGTTGGATCAGGCTTGAATATTGTCCAACTGAAGACATGTTAGCAGATTTGTTTACTAAACCACTGAGTATGGTAAAACACAAAATGTTACTGTGGAGAAAGCCCAACAAGTCTGCACACACACACACACACACACACACACACACCCGGTCTTCGCCCAAGGGAGGGGGCAAAGAGGGGGGGATTAAGTCATAGGAGAAGTAGCAGACAGACCATCATCCCCCAACAAAGGAGAGTCTTGGTGGAGATCCACAAAGCCAAGGAAGGACCATCAAGGATCATCAAACTATCAGGGCAGTCTCAAAGAGCTGCAAAGTACTAGTACGTCACCCTCTTCCCGGGCAGGAATAAGCCCACCTGAAATGAAGGGGCAGGCATAAGCCCCCACCTGACGTGGAGGGCGGGGAGAGCGGGAACTCGAGGGGTAGAAAACCCCTCTCCCTTCCGGTTTAGGGTTGTTGGGAACCACGGGTACTTCGGGGCCAGATTCATCTTCCAAGCGGCAGCCCGAGTACGCCAGTCTCATCCACAGATCGGCCGACCCAGAGCCAGGCTGAAACTGACTAGACGCAGAGTCTTTGGTCTGAGGTAACTGACTAGATTCCCTCCGCTAGCCTAAGCCTGTTCATTGAGAAACCCAGGGGTCAATTAAGGTTGTGTTGATGTTGTAGTATTCCTGGAAAGCTGCTAGTTCCTGCTCTGTGTTTTGTGTAAATAAATAAAAGCCTTATTTGGTCATTTGAAGGGCTGTGGTTTCCTCTTGTGCGCGAAAGCCTCGTAGGTGATTGCCAGCGCTCGTACAGGCTGTAATTCATTGCCGGTTAACCCGTTAAGCGCCGAACTCACGCAAAGGATCCTGTTGGTGATCCTTCACAGTTACTCTCAGCATTGGGTTTTTTGTGAAACAATTAACAAGAAAAGCGATACAGCGAGAGGGGGCTGTTAGTGTATAAACTAGAACTAAAACAAACTAGCTGTGTCGTTTTATTGTTAAAGTGCTGTGGCCTTTAATTTTGTAATGTTTCCAGACAGAAAGAGCCAACCTTGCCAGGTGTGAGGATTGTCACATGTTGCAATTAAGCTGATAACAAGCGGCCAGGCTGCAGCATATGAATTTTTTTTTGCTGGTCTAATGATGTAATACTGCTCAGCTGTGTGCAGTTGCCTCTGCTGGTTTTTGTCTGCTGAACTGAGCTGGAAGAAATGACACTCTGTACATGGACTCTGTATATAGAATGTAGCCTTTAGATATACTTTGTTATAAGGAAATAAACAGTTAGAATTAGAACTGTTTTGGTCTACAGAGTGGTTTCCGATTCCTGGAGTGGGAGCTACTGGAAGACTAAGGAGAGTTGCTGTGCTGCGGATGAACTTTGCTGCTGAGTGTGGAATACCTACACTGCTTTTGAGTAGGCTAGCACTCAGGCTAATTTTTCTAAAGCCCAATATTAAGTGTAACTGAACTCAATGTGACTAACCTCTGAGTAGGCAGGTAGAAGCTTGTGCTGTTCTCATGTTTTAAGTACAAGTAATCCCCCCCCCCTTTTTTTCCTGGTCGACTCTAATGGGCCAATTACACTCTCTGGATAACAAATTGTATTTTATTTTTTACACTAAATTAGGGAACAAATGGTTTTCAATTCTAGGTGAAGAGCAATAATTGGAGAGAGGGAAGGGGAGCCCTGAGTGTCCAAAGAGTTATCCTGTATAACTTATTTGTACAGAAAACAGGTTTATAGTTAAGCTCATGTTAGATGCTGCCAGTAAATTTTGCTGCTACAGTATTTGCCATCTTCCTTACGTACACCACAACTTAGGGAGGCCACTTGTGAATCGCCAAAAAAAGAGGCCAAAACAGGCTAGCGATTTGCATATGCTATTATATACAAATTTAGAAATAAATTATAATACAAATACAGTACATGCCACCTGTGCCCAGGTGACCTGTGTGCCTTGCTCAGTCGGCTGTCCGGGTTCTGTTGATGGGCAAGTTCAAGTCTCAGCTGATGGGTTTTTTTTTTATCGTTACACCGGACTTGGACTAGGATACGATCTAACTGGAGGTTGGCCTTTCACAAAGGTTCCATGGACTTTGAAGAAGCCCGAGTGCAAGGTGAAAGGGAGAAACGTGCTAAGCGAAAAGCACAGGCAAACGAATCCTTTACAGGACCATCTTCCATCTGGTAACCTGTGTCCTCACTGTGGGAAGCTGCGTGGATCTAGAATTGGCCTCCACAGTCACTTACGGACCCATCGCTAGAGTCTACACAATTTTCTTTAGAATTTTCCTCCTTTTAAATCTCCTTTTTGTAAATTTTCTTTTTTTTTTTTTTTTTATCCTGGAAGACAATCTTACTCGGTCACGAGTGATCGCCTGACTGACATGGCCATTCTAACTTTTTTTCGTTTTTCCTTTTCAAAACCCCCAGCAGGGTTACTCCAACGGCCACTGATGGAAGCAAAACTCATCGACTGAACAAGATAACCTTTCTGAGGGGTTGGGTACGATTATTTCAAACCCACCGTCGAACGGGAACCCCTGCTACGGCGATTCATATATAATTCTATCTCCGCAGCCACGCATATGGTGGGTTTTTTAATCGGAACCGGAAATGAAGGTTGCGTAGAACGCTATGAGCGTTCTTTAATATCTCTCTTTGCGGTGTTTGTTGCGCTCATAGAGGTAGGCTGCGCGCGCGGGCGGCTGGGGCGAGACTCAGGCAAGCCTCCTAAGACGAAGTGACAGCCTCGCCAATTGGCTGCAGTGGGTCCTGATGCGGAGCGGCGTTTGGTTGGCTGAGTTGGGATCATGTGGTGCAGAGGTTGCTGGTGGCGGAGGTGGGAGACAAATAAACATGGAGGCCATCTTTCACGAGAGGGTAAGTGAGCGCCGTTGGCTTCTCCGAAAGGGGGTCCTTGAGGGGAGGCGTAAGGTTAAAAAGGGGGTGAAGGGAGAGGCTTAACCTGTAGGAAGAAACCTGTTATGGTGCGGCTTGTCCCTCTGTGAAGCCAGGGCGGGCAGAGAGACTTGAAAGGGGAGAAGGGTGGGAAGCTTGCCGTGATGCTCTGCATTCCCCTGCAAGTTCAGGCACAATGTTAGAGGCCGACTGAGGAAGTCTTCTTCTGAAACCCGAGTTCATACGTTACATTTGGCGAGGCGAAGAATAAGAGGAAGTAGGCTTTGCGTTGGGCCAGTTCAGTGGTACTGGCAAGGCAGGTTACAGTACAAGGGCTCCTACTGGCAACAACTAAAGGGAAACTTCCCTGGTTGTGTGTCTTGGGGCAGGGTACTCAGGATCGTTTAAAACAGACTTGTTACCTCTACCTTGGCACACTTTTAATGTATGCTCCTGTAATCGTAAGCTGCGTGGTACACGGGGGTATCCCCCCCCCACTTAATGCTTTTAGGGAGTGAGTGGCTCCTAACCCTGGTGCCAGTGGCAGTGAAATAGGCGTTTTTAACATGGGGGGCAAGGGTGTATGAGCTGATGGACGTGGCCTTGTGTTGCCAAACATTTAATCGCAGTTTTAGTGTGAGAGGTGCTTCTTGGTTCAGAACATTCTCCACTTCAGTGAAGTTTATAGAGTAGATCTCTGTTATGCCTTAGCTACGGATATGTTTATATGGCAATCATGAAATTATTTTCCCTGCCCCACTAGTATGATTATCCTGCTGTTTTGAAAACATGTGCTGTGTGCTTCTGGTGTCAGTGATATTTCCCCCCCTTTTTTTACTTTGATGTCAACATCGCACATAACATGATTAACTCTGATATATATATATATATATAGATAGATATATGTTCCATTTTTATTTGTTTTATTTTGCATTGATGTAGTATGGCTTGCCGCCTAGGTACAAAACATCACATTTCTAGTCAACTTCTGTGGCATTAATATATCCTGGTCACTCTTGCACTTCACTTCTGGAACAATGTAGTGGTGATTATTTTCATGGGTACATTTTATTGCTTGTGTTAATTGATTAGAGAGTTTATTTTATTTATTAATTATATTTATACCCCACCTTTTTTCCTGCAAGGAACCCAAGGCGGCTTACATAATAATCCTCCTCCTCTCCATTTCATCCTCACAACAACCCTGTGAGGTAGGTTAGGCTGAGAGTCAGTGACTGGCCCAAAGTCACCCAGTGAGCTTCATGGCCGAGCAGGGACTAGAACCCGGATCTCCCGAGTCCCAGTCCAGCACTCTCACCACTGCACCACACTGGCTCTTTACCACATTGCTATCCTTCCCTTTCTCCAATAGGCTTAGGGTGCTATATATGGGTTATTCCACTTACCCTTACAACAGCCCAGTGTAGGCAGGTTAGGCTGAAATGTAGTGACTTTGCCAAGGTGAGCCAGGGATTTCACTGTATAACATCACACTGACATTTATTTATTTTATTTATTACATTTGTGAATCACCCATCTGTCCAGCCACCCAGACATGGGTTAAGTCGGGTGCAGAACCTCAGGTGTGGGGCCCAAATCCAGCCCTCTGGGATTCTCCAGAAAGCCCCACCCCTTTCTCCTGACTGCCAATCATTTGGTGGTTTCCTGAATTTTGTGCAGTTTTTTCCTCCTAAAAGATTGAAATGCCTCTTCGAAGGCTTAGTTACTAGTAGTAAGAGCCTTAAGCTAAAATATGCTGGTATTTTTGGCCCCACCCACTTTTGCCTTTGGCCCTGCCCACCACTGGAATGTGGCCACCAAAAGCTTCTCCGAAATGGAATTTGGCCCTCAGGTTGAAAGAGGTTCTGCACCTCTCAAAGTGGAGATTGAACTAGGTTACTCCTGATAGCCCTTACAGCCTGAAATTATGAATATTCCTATAAAATATTCCAACATTTTGAGAGAGCAAGAGAGTTAAATAACTTTTTAGTGAACAGTGGTTTGAATCCAAAGATCCCTGTGCATGAGTGGAAAATACTTTTACGTAGGCACATTGAATATACCGAGTGCCTTCCTCTATAGCAACAATCTATAGCGCCAGTGGGTTGATCTGGCATCTTCTATGGTGCAGTGCAGGAAGTAAACCTGTGCTGCTGCCTCCCCCCCCCCCTTGCACGTGTGTGCACACACACACACACACAGTTGTAGAAGTGCTTTCTGCTTGCATACAGGGATCTTTAGGTCCAAGACAGTTTCTTTTATAAAGAAGAACATAAGAAGAGCGGTGCTGGATCAGACCAAAGGCCTATCTAGTCCAGCATTCTGTTCCCACAGTGGCCAACCAGATACCTATGGAAAGCAGGTTATCAGTGCTGTATATTTATGAATAAATGTGTGCCTGACAGAAAGATGACTACCTGCTGACATTAGACAGTAGTCCTTAGTGGAGTTCTTCCCTGCTCTGCCTAATAGGAGACAGAATTATTGAAAGATTCTTGCTGACCTATGTCAGAGGAATAGCTCTTTCTGTCCAATTCACTTGCAGTTGGGGCAGTGGTGAACTGGCTAGAGAACTGAAGCTTGAAGAAGACTCAAGACAATAGTACAAAAATGCAGGGGTATACCTGAGATTTCTTTTTTGCTCTTCACCTCAAAATACAAGTACCGGTAGTATATTACGTGCCATGCATACATACACTTCCCCTCCAACACAAATACAGTGCTGCTGCCATAATTATATAACTGATAGCCTGGTGAATAAAGCCACAAAAAAATATTAGCCTCCAAAACATTTTACTAGCTTGCTGTGGTTGGCAGAGGAGAGATATAGGCTGTATTTATTTGCTCAGTGCGATAGAGGGGGCTTCCCTCCACCAGCCTGCTCACTCACCTGCATGGAATTCTTGACAGCCTATGTGAGACTACCAGGCTAATGCTTGCATACAAGGCTGGTTGATGTACATGTTAAATACCAAGTTACATTTTCACATCAGTATTATGTATGGCCTAATTTGCTAGGAGCTACACAGGAAGTGTGTGGGAGTGCTAGTCCAGTAGGGTAACTAAAGAGGTGATTCAGAAAAGCACAGGTGATAGGCTGGGAATGGGTTTCTGCTGTGACTTGCAGAACTTGATGGATTTGTTGTGTGATGCATACCTTTGCAGAAACTTCAGCTGCTGGATAATGCTAAATTCCTTAATAAACATGGAAGAGGCTTATAAGTTCTTGGGGGGGGGGGGGAATCAGGAAGGAAGCTGTTGAAATAAGTCTGTAGTATGCCTCTCTGTTGGAGAAAGCATTTCTCAAATTTTGGCAAAGCGTAGAAGCAGTAGTCCACCTGAAAGGAGTAGAATTGTTTCTCTGGTTGACAATTTTGGCTTTCAGCCACAAAATCATAAGACCTAATTTTGCTTATTGTGGTGTGTGTATTTTTGTTTTTAATTTCCATTTATTAGCAAGAAGGCTCCCTGTGTGCCCAGCACTGTTTGAATAACTTACTGCAGGGAGAGTATTTCAGTCCTGTAGAACTGTCTTCTATTGCACAGCAGCTGGATGAAGAAGAGAGAATAAGGATGGCAGAGGGAGGAGTTTCTAGTGAAGAGTATAGAACATTTTTACAGGTAAACAACCTTTAAAACTGTTCAGATGGCCTGACATTACTCTGGCAACTTGTGTTATGTAAATTTACTACAAGTGCCCTCTGCTTAGAAAAGCTCCATTTCAGAATGATGAAACAATTTTATATGTCTTCATGCTAGTCTATTTAACAATTCTGAACATAAATTACTAAAAATGTGATTGCCTTTGGGAACTAGGGGGAAAGAGAAAGATTAGCCTCCCACCCCCATTTAAACTGGGGCCCACAAATGGGAAAATTTTCAGGCTACACAGCCAGAATGAAGGGAAGGAATGGCTTTAACCCCCAAGGTAGTAACTGTTGGGCATAGCAAAGCCCTGAGATTTGCCTTGGGGCACCAATTGCCTAGTCTGTATGCTAGGCATACAGCATACTTTTCTGTAAACCCCAGGATATAATAACATCAGATGCTATAGTCTTAATTTCCCCTGATCCTAGGAGGAAAGAATTGTGGCGTGGGACGGGATCTCTGTTATGCCTATGGATCTCAGTGTGAGCAGAAGTTGCCCCATCCAGTTCAGTAATGTAGAAAGTTCTGCTTGTGCAATGTGGCTGAAGAGATTTATTTTTTAACCACTATGTGGAAGTCAATCACTTTGATTTTGGTGGTGCTTGCTTTCTTGTAACATGGTGTTTGCATAAAAAGAGACATTGGGGTAAGTGTTGTAGATTTGCTCCCTTACATCTGAATATAAGCAACAAGCATTTTCTGTCTGCTTTCATTAAAAGGCTTTGAAGCCACTCAACAAAATGTCATTTGAAAGCCCATGGCATGTAGACTATACTTGTTTAGTTTACCTAAAACTGCTTATTGAATTGGAATTCAGATTCTAAGGTTTTCCCAATTGCTTTTTATGTCACAGAGGAACTTGGTATCCTTGACCTAAACAATTGACAGTTTTCACACTTCTGTCTGCCACAATACCCAAATCAGATCAACTACTCACTGCTGGATGAAATTTGCAGTCTCTGGGCCATGAACCTAGTTAGCTATGCCTGTCATTATTATTTAAATAGAAAAAACAACTTTTTTTAAAAAAAAAAGCTTATGTAGATCCACAGTTGTGGACGTATATGCATTATTCTTAAAGAAAGCATTTTGTTTAAAAGTAGCTAGCTACTGCACATATTTCAGTTTTCCCAAATTGTCAACATCTCATTTTAAAAAACTCCCTGTGCTTTCAAAAAGTCTGGAAATCTTATATATCTTTGAGAAACATTCTGTGAGGACTCGCCCAATCTTAATAAAAATACTGCCAAACCTATTCCCTTAGCACCTGTTGAGCATGTTTATGTATAGTCCTAGGATGGATTGAGATTGATTAAGGCTGTAATCCTATACACATTTACCTGGAAGTAAGCTCCATTGACAAGAATGGTATTTACTTTTGATTGTGCTTAGGATGCATAGGATTGTGCTTTAAGTGTGTTTTGTGGTGGGTAAAGTGTTGAGAATGGACATATAGTAATATGGATTAATCACCTTTTTTTCCTCTTTTCCATTCTTTGTTGAACAGCAGCCTTCTGTAAACATGGATGACAGTGGCTTCTTCTCGATTCAAGTAAGCATTCTCCTGTAGTTTCAGTCCTTTGAAAAATTAATTGAAGTGTAACGTTTTCAAATTTTATACATGTTTTAATAAGAGTTGATATGTTCACATTTTAGAACCGTTTAGGAGACACTTGGGGAAAGTGGATATCTTAAAATACATGTTTACATTCCAATAATATACAAGGGACAAATCCATGGTTTATAGATATGGCTTTTGATTGCATCCCTGTAGTTGCAATCCTACAGGCATTTTGGATGCTTACATTCCACTGATTTTCTGTGGGATTTAAGCAGCCTAACAGTTTATATAGACTCTAGAGCAGTGTTCTCCAACCTTGGGTCCCCAATGTTTTTGGCCTACAACTCCCAGCATGCTGGCTGGGGCATGCTGGGAGTTGTAGGCCAAAAACATTGGGGACCCAAGGTTGGAGAACACTGCTCTAGAAGTATAGAGGTTACATTGAAATCAGAAGTCTTCTATTTTTTTAGGGATTGGGTTTTTCATGTATCTATCTTCCAAATTGGCAAAAGCATTAATGAAATTAATGATTTATTTATTTCTCAATTAAAATACAACTCCATTTTTTTAGGCTTGCAGGAGAATTCCCATTAAGTTTTGCCCTTGGTAAATAGAACCCAAGCCCGTGAGTTCAAGGCCTTGTACTTAAGAGAAATCTTCCTCAGTTTTTGGTCCAGTCAGAAAGCTGTTAAGTGCAGTGGGTAGCTCCACACTTTATAGGGCATATGTTCAACATCCTAGTGTTTGCTTTGGTGTTTCCTGAATCAAGCATGTAAAATGTGGATGACGTGCATGGACATGTGCACAGCAAGGAGACACAGTGTTTTATTTATCTTGTCCCTGTTGTAAGCTGTTCTGTGAGTATGCCAGACTGAATGGTGGGCTGTACAGTTAGTAAGTAACTAGGGCCAAGTAAATATTGGGTGGGTTCACACATCACTTTCTGGAACCTCTGTGGGTTTAAAGTGGCTCCGGGTTCTGGCCGTGCCCAGGCACAGCGGGGGTCCAGAGGCACCGACTCTCCCCTCGTCCTCCCTCAGTCCTCCCATCCAGTATCCCAGGAGACACAGTGCGGGAGCGCTGAGGGCAGCGAGAGGGGACAACAGCTGGCAAAAAGTGCCCAAGTGGCACTTTTGCCAGCTATCATTTGCCCTTCCTCAGCGGGGCCACTACGCTGAGTCGCAGCCGCAACAACAACGAGCCCCATGGCACTTTGTTTCCTCGAGAGTAAATGCAGTGCCACAGGGCTCATCCTTGGTCCTTTCTTGGCTTAGCTGCCACAGCAGCCACCCTGAAAAAGGTCCCTCCCCATCCCGCCTCGCCACCCCTGTCCACCACACACCCCTCACTTACTTATTCTCCGGTTGTGGCTCCCGCCGCCACCACACACCTCTTCCTCACCAAGCCCCAAGTAGGGGTGGGCAAAGAAGGGGAGCATAGCTGTGGCAGCAGGTTCTGCTGGGCACCCCCTCCCCAAGCACTGACACTTGTGACATTGGGGTTGGTGCTTAGGCTGATTGGCTGTGCGAGCTGCCAATTGACTAAGCGCCTTGCCCCCCTCCTATTGCTGGCTCACAGTCAGCGGTAGGAGGAGGTCAGGTGAGGGTCTGCAGCACAGCCTTCCCCCGCTTGGAGAGGGGGCACACAGTGGAGCTTGCTGCCGCCGCTGCGCACTCTTTCCTCGCCCAGCCATTCTCGGGGCTTGGTGAGGAAGAGGTGCACAGCTGTGAGAGCCACCGCCGAGCCTCACTGCTACAGAGCTGCCACTGGAGAACCAGGTAAGTGAAGCGGGGTTGGTCGAGTGGGGGGGGAAGCGAGGTGAAGGCGGGGGTGTGATCCAGCCAGCCAGGCCTCGCGAGTCCTGGCCAGCTTGATCACACCACTGCCGTTGCTATCCTTTCAGCTGAAAGGGCGGTGGCGGCGGCGCAGGGGATCCAGGCACCCAGCCTCGCTTGCTCTCAAGAGCAAGCAAGGCTGGGGTTCCTAGATTCCCTGTGCCGCATCCAATGCCAGGAGAGTAGGATTGCTTGCAAGCACTCTCCTGACATCTGCTGTGACATAGGGGGAAGCTGATGACAGTCGTGCTAAGTGCTGCTTGGACACTTGGCTGGCTGTCATCGGCCAGAGCCCATGGCCAGTGTGGCAGCCATTTTTTGCCGCTCTGCCCAAGGGGCCCTGTGCCCCTTTTTGCTTGCAGGAGGGTTAGGTTAGCTTGTCGTCCGGGTTCGGACGACACACTAAACCTCAGTAGGGTAAGTAAACCCTACTACGAGTCATGGTTTAGTAGGGTGGTTAAGGAGAGTCTCTCCTTAACCACCCTAACAAAACCTTCCCAGACTCAAGCGGCGCTTTAAACCTCAGTAGGTTTACTCATGCAGTAAACCTACTGAGGTTTAACGTGTCATGGGAATCCAGTCATTGAGTAAATAACTAGTGTGCAGGTCCCCAGATATGTATACATGAGTGTGTCTGTGTGGTGTATACTGTGTTGTAGGAAACATCAGTTTGGAAGTAACAAGACAAGTTTGTATAGTGTAGAGCTGCCCTATATTTCTAACAGATATAGAAATCCTTGAAATTGGGAGACTTTCACTTGCAACTTACAATTCCACTTTGCTGTAAATTGCTTTGCTCTTCTACAGGGAGAAGTGTCTGAGGTGAAGGTGAATTGTTTCTTTAATTGCTCAGCTGCCCTTCTCCTAAACAGCTTTAAATGGTGTTCCCAGAAGTTTGATATTAACCATGTGTATCAGAATAAAAATGTAAGATCAAATGTTTGTGACATTGTCCAGAAATGTGCAGAAAGTACTTAGAAGCTCAGGATATTGGGAAGATCTCAATAGTTGTGGATAGGATATCGCTTGTGCAAATATATCCTCACCTGCTTATAACATGATTTTTTTTTTAGTGGCATATTAGAACAAAGGTAACTGTTACTATCTTGTGCTAAACACTTTTGTAGTCATATATTGAAATGAATTAGGCCAATAGTCTCTTAAACCCAAAACCCAGTTCAGGGATTGATGCTTTGAAGGTAAAATGAAGTTGTGGTTGTACAGCGGCTTATAATATCAATTCAACAGTTATGTGTGCCTTTTGAGAATCTCTTGGTCAAATTGTGTATTTGTTATTCACCCTTAAATGTGTTATATATGTGGTCTGCTGAACGTAGATTCATGAAGGTTTACGTTTGAATTTTCTCACCCCAGTGGTTTCCCTTTAATGAAATTTATACTTTTTTCCAGTCCCAGCTTTGTGAAAACAATATATTTGTTTTTATAGTGGCTAAAATGGTTGCATTGCTTAAATTTTATAACTGACTGGTTTGTCTCATGAAAAGTGCTGTTTTTTGACAGGTTATAAGCAATGCCTTGAAAGTTTGGGGTTTAGAACTAATCCTCTTCAACAGCCCAGAGTATCAGAGGCTCGGGATCGACCCTATGTAAGACTTTCTTTTTAGCTCCCTGCTTCCATTATACAAAAAATAATAATATTAATAATAATGCAAGAAAAAGAAACCCTTTCATTTTCCTCAGAGAGTTCCTTTTGAAAATTACTATCTCAAGTTCTGGTTTTATCCCCTCAGCGTTTTCTTTTTCATATTATTGAGGCCTTACATGTCCATTTGTCCTCTGAGCCTTCATGACATCTCAGTATCTGTGGCATCACAGAATGCTGACTTTGAATGGTACGTGGCATCATATCTGCTTTATGACATCACTGTGTGTGTCTGTATATATAAAGCATATATATCATAAACATATTTCCAAAAGAATGCTATTGGAATACTCTGAACCATCAAACGAGATAAATGATCATGTAAACTTAATTGTAGCTGTATTAACTAAAATGCTTTAAAAATACAAAAATGGTGACACTAGAGATAGCAAAAAACATAAATGTGAACTCTAGTACTTAATTCTATGCATACTGTGTTTTTCTTCTTTCAGAAATGAAAGATCTTTTATTTGTAACTATAAAGAACACTGGTTTACAGTTCGAAAATTAGGAAAACAGGTGACATTCCCTCTTTTTCTTGTTTAACTTTGACTTTGAGCTTGGGTGTCAAAAGGATTTTGCTTTTGAGACCAGACACTACCTCACATATTTGAAAGCCTAGGATTGTAGTTGAATAACTTCATTGCTGTTTACTTGTATCACAAAGCAGCCATGTAGTTTGATATAAATTTGCCTAGGGAGGGTAGCATACCACTTACTCTGCATACAGAATACGGGGCTTACTCCAGCAACCAGTGAATGCGCATCTCAACAGCATTTTAGACTTATCAGCTACAATCCCACAGGTCTCCACTGAAATATAATAGTGTGATATCCAGCCCACACATCATGCAGAGTGGAAAGATAACTGTATTATTTATTTTATTTATTTATTTATTTTTTAATAAAAAGGACAGATTAGCATTTCAGTGCTCAAGAGGGACTGCACAGCATGCAAAGAACAAAAGGAAATAACAGGAAATGGTTAAATATAAGTTTGAGCCTCTGGGTGGATGGGATAGCCTTGCTGGTATTTGACACTTTAAAAGAGAAGAAAGCATTAAAATAAGATAAAGTTGGCATGATAGATAGATGTTGCTCATCATCCTTCATGTCGCGAGATATATTAATATCTCTGCCATTTGTGCAACTACATTCTACAATCATAAAGAATTCTCTATCTTGGGGGGGAAATTGCTTTTTCTCGCATACAAGTTAGTGTAGCTTGAGTGTTCAGGAAATACAATATTTCTGCAATGGAAGTATAAGATGTCTGGACTGCCTTCAATAAATGTACACAAACTGCACATGTATTTAATTCATTTATATCTCTATCTTGCTTTTCATACAAAAATGGTTTCCCAAAGCAATAAAAATCAAGAAAAAATCCAATACAATTCTGGTGACAGACACTGTGTGTAAAGAAATTAACAAGATGCAGGCCCTGTCTTCAGACTTCCAAATTAAAAAGACAAGGTGCACAATGGAAGGGGAGTGGAGGGAAAATTTAGAGGAGGGGAGATCAGTTTGATAATAACAAAACCAAAATGTTCTGCTAAATGCTAAAAACTGATTTGTCTGGAATGTTTCTTAGTAGCCTCTCACCATCACTGTTTAGTTCTTCTGAGGTCTAGCTCAACAGCTAAATCTTGCTATATAGCTTGAGCCCTTTGGTTGACACAACCAAAACTTGAGAAGCTAAGGTGAACTAAATGAGGTGGGGGGGGGGTATGCATAAAGTGCTGACATAAATGTCAATGTATGTGATACAGCCATGCAAAGACTGAGACATAGATTATTGATTAAATTATATGTTAACTACCTTTATTTGAAATCTGTTTTTAAAATTACAGTGGTTCAACTTGAACTCCCTCTTGACGGGTCCAGAACTAATATCTGATACTTATCTTGCACTTTTCTTGGCCCAGTTACAACAGGAAGGTAATGCTAACTTTCAAACTCTGTTACTTGAAAGCAGGAGAGTAAAGACAAGTGTTAAGTTCATGCAAGTAGCCTGTCTTCCTCGATTTTATGAATAAAACAATGAAATCACTAAGTATAGTAATTATAATGTAGGGGGAAACAGAATTGCACATATCTGGCGAGTGGCTGTTTTCTATTCTTACCATTCCACCACTGCTTATCTTTATTTATTGATAGGTTATTATCTCTCATATTTTGGCCATATGCTTATTTTCTTCAGGCTATTCAATATTTGTTGTAAAGGGTGACCTGCCAGATTGTGAGGCTGATCAGTTACTGCAAATGATTCGGGTACAGCAGATGCAGCGACCAAAATTGATTGGGGAAGAGACACTGCAATCAAAAGATCAGAGGTAAGGTAAATAAAAACTTGTATTTTAATAAGTGTTGAGTGTTGATTGTGAGTACTTTTGAATCTGGAATGCAAGCAAGGAGGTAATGTAGGAGCTGACAACTGCTTTTTACAGGGGGTAGTGAGAGGCAGTTTTGAAACAAATTTCTCTGCGTTTCACTTGCTTTCATTTTGTCTGCACAACTGCTTTATGTAGACTAGAGATATGCTCCTCACCTTCCTTGTCCCCCATTGTCCTAATGTGCTTTGTTACCACTATGTCCAAGTTGTGGACACCTTTATTGAAAGGCCTCCTTCTCTCTAATAACTACGTGATTCATCCCAACTCACTTTTGCAACTTAAAAACAACATCTTAAACCAGTACAGCATTTTTATCTCCACCTACTTGTTTCACAGTTCCTCAAAACAGTGATATTTTGCTCCTGTTGGGCAACATAAACTCTGTTATGATGTGTAAAAGAATTCATTCTATTACTACGTTGGAAATTGTGTTAGGCAATGAACCAAGGTGCAGGGCAGTTTAGTGGCTATGGGGCGGCACTGCCTATTTTAGGGAAGGGAGACTCACTGTCCCAAATTTCTTGAGGTGAAGAAAACCCCATTTCCTGTCATCCTCTCTCAATTGTTATTTTCCTGTGTAGAACTGGGAAACTTGATTTCTATGAATGCTTCGCATTCTTCTGTACAAAGTGGCATTAGTAGCTATTTCAAATTCTTAATGCTGTTTTGTACTCTTATTATTGTGGTAAGGTGTTTTCAAGAATCTTATTTGAAAATTTAAAATATATAAATAAATGTATTGGGTTTTGTTTTGTTTTAATTGTATAAAGATTTTCCAATTGTTGTGAGAATGGAAAAAATGTGTTTGTTTTTTTAAAATTGACATTAGAATGAAAACATCTCTACCTTTTGTAATCTCTCCAGGGTACAAAAACCAGATCTGGAACAAGCACTAGATGTTAATCACCCATTTGATGGTACAGGCATGTTAGACGAAGATGAAGAGAATTTCCAAAAAGCACTTGCTCTCAGCAGACAGGAAATTGATATGGAGGATGAAGAAGCTGATCTCCGCAGGGCCATTCAACTCAGTATGCAAGGTAAAATGCTCTTTTATTTATTTTAAACCACCGTTCATCGAATAAGATTTCAAGGCAGTAAATGACATATGCAAATCACAATACAATGAAATAATTAACTGAACATAATTAAAAACAATATAAAAAACAATTTAGGCATTTTCTTTTTCTGATTAACCAATTTTATTTCTTTGAATTCTAAAGGGCTAGGTGGAATGGTCACAGTTAAGAAAACTAAGCAAACAAGTCTCGTCCCCCATTGTAAGCTGCATCCTCCTTGATCTTCTCTTAGTTATTTTTTTAAGGATTATTACGCTATCAGTGCTGGATCAGAGCTAGTACAAAAGTAATGACAGGGACAATATCACTCCTTTTGGCCCAGATAAATAACATACTAATACACAGAATGACAGAAACTCATCATCAACACTCACTAATTGATCCAAAGCAAAAATCAACCTGTCTGCCCAAGTCCACCACAGGAACGTTTTCTTACCTAGGATTGTATATGTTTTACGTGGGATTCCTCTATTTATACCTGGCAGTTATTTTCAAAAACTTAATGCTTTGTTTCGCAAATTTTTCTGGGGTTCCTCACCTCCACAAATTATTTTGAAAAGAATGCAACTTGCAACTAAAGAAGGTAGGTTTGGTTTTCCAGATCTCGCCTTATAGGGCTTATTTATTGACTAGTTCTAAATTCTGGTCTTTTCCACTTACATTAGATTATCCACCTTGGTCTGTTTTGAAATCCTTATGTCTGGATCCTCTCTCCAAATGGATGGCATTAGGGTCTCACTACACAAAAACAGACAGGGTGCTTCCTGCAATTACGGCAGTTAGAGAGGTGTGGCGTATTATATCTTGTCAATTACAGTTTGACCCATTTTCTCATGCCAATCTGACTTTATGGGGGTAATCCGGATTTAAAAATTGGTACAATTTAGGCATTATGTACATTCTTAAATGCCCGTGTAAATAACAGTGTCTCTTAACATGACAACTAAAAACTGTAAGGTAGGCACTAGGAGCACCTTAGGAAGGGGATTTCAAAGCCAGGGTGCCACCACTGAAAATGCCCTCTCCTCTGTAATTAGATAGCACACTTCCACTGCGGAAGGCACTTGGAGCAGGGCCTAAGTAGAAGGTGTTAAAACATGGGCAGGCTGGTATGGGAAGAGGTGCTCCTTCAGATATTTTGGTCCCAAGCCATTTAGGCCTTTAAAGGTAAGTATACCAGCTCCTTAAACTGGGTCTGAAAGTGAATAGGCAACCAGTACAGATCTTTTAAGAATGGAATGATATGAAAAACCTAGCTGTTCTGATTAAAATTCTGACAGCCAAATTCTGTGCTAATTTAAGCTTCCGAATCATCTTCAAGGGCAGCCCCATGTATGATGAATTGTGGTAATTCAGCTGGACGATTACCAGAGCATGGATCACTGTGGCTAGAATTGTAAAAATGTATGTATGCAACTTAGTCCTCTGGTTATGCTTATTATTCAGATCTTCATATGGTGCAGACATGCAGATACCTTGCCATCTAGTTTTTCTAGACGACTGACTATTCATCTGGTTATTTAAAGTATTTATTAGAAACTTAAGAACCTCCAGTTTCCTTTGAAGTCTTCATTCTGCTCTGGTAACCTCCTATTTGAATTATTGCAGTGCATTACACATGGGGCAGGCCATTTTATTCTCCAAGGCTTTTAATGGATGGTTGATGGCTGCTGCTTTTATTCATGTTTTCTCTGATTTTTATAGTGCTCTGTGTTACCTGCTATTCAATTGTTTAATTGTATTTTTATCATTTTATGAGGAATTTGGATTATAAACCACTTTGGATAATTTAATAGAAATGTAGTAAGTAAATATTCTCCTTAACCCAGTCTTTCCCAGTAATGGTGCATATGTATGTTTCAATTTTAGGAGGCCATCGAATTGGCCTTTTAGATTCTTGCGCACAGAACATTCCACACTCATCTGCAACATGCCAGTCTGAATCTCTTACATCAGAAGAGTTGCGATGGAGAAGACAGGCCTATTTTGAAAAGTAATGTAGATTGTGTAAAGTGGGTTTTGAGGATAGCCAGTCCTAGAAGTCTTTCACTAATTGGGCATCATATACCAGCATTTAACTGGTATCTTTAACACCTGCACCTCATCCCCACTGCCTTTGATTGATTTAAGAGCAATTAATTGTATTAGCCTTATTTTCATAATTCCATGTTTTAAGTGGTTGTCTTTCTCCATTACGTAGATGTCTTGATTCTTTTGGTGTCTCCATATTGTAACACAGGATTGGGGCACCATGTTGGCCAATGATAGCAGGAATTCCTTAGTT
The DNA here is from genome assembly GCA_021292165.1 of Shinisaurus crocodilurus. Classification (NCBI taxonomy): domain Eukaryota; kingdom Metazoa; phylum Chordata; class Lepidosauria; order Squamata; family Shinisauridae; genus Shinisaurus; species Shinisaurus crocodilurus. The sequence goes on along the minus strand of CM037876.1, from coordinate 285,508,819 downwards.
GTGCAAGTCCTACTGTATACGTGACTTCTTCCTTAGTCAATTATCTGTAAATAACAATTCAATTTTGAATATAGGCTTCCAGGAACGTGATTCTGCTTCCAAACAAGGTGTGTATTCCTAGCACACCTTGTTTTGAAGCAAAATCACCATTATTTTGTTGTTGCTGCCACAACAGCGGCAAATTTGGTGGCAGAGAGTGGGGGCTTTAAAAAAAAAAAAAGAAAAGGCTGGGGGGTGGGTGGGAACATATAGGCCCTGTGTTGCCCACCCCTGCTTTATATAATCAAAATTAGAACTGTCCAGATTCCTTTTTTAAACTACTATTAACTGGTTGATTCTTTTAGACAACAGCAGTTGCATCAGCAAGTTCAGAATCCAGAATTCCATGATGCACCAGCTACAAGTTCAAATGCACTAGTCACTGATCCAGGTACCACTTTTCCCTGCCATATTACAATACATGCATTACCTTGCTATTCCACCCAGTGTTCTACATGAATTCTTCTCCGCTTCTGATAACGAAGCAAGGATCTTTCTTAACTTTTCATAATAGGCCATTTCAATGATTTTACATCTTTCTGAGTTGGAAAGATTTGGTATAGCTTTCTGTTTAGTGTAGCAATTGAAAGAATGGTGTGAATCGCATTCATTGCTTCTAACCTTGTTTCAAGCAAGAGACAATCTAGCAATGGCACTCAGACTGATATTTTGGCTGTAGATGCTGCCATAATACATGTGTACTGACTGAAAGTGTGCCTCTCCCCCCCCCCCCCCCCGCTCCTGATCAGATTCTTCCCTTTCCTTCATATATATTGATATGTCTGAAAGGAAAGGTCTGCATTCATAGAGAATAATGAGGGACCACTTGCCCCCCATGTAGGTTTTTTCTCCAGGACAAATGTGTTGCCTCATTTATGGTTTTCCTGCTCCTTCTTACTATGGCTCCTCCTTTCTCTTTTTGCAGCCATCTTCTGTCAATCCTGCCACATTACTCATTTCTGTCCCTTCTTGTCTCCAACCCATACACTCCATTTTTGCCTCCATGCCACAGTGGTCTCATGGAATAAACTATAATTTAGAGCACTGTTTTAAAAGGTCTGTTCGTTTATTTTCCGGGTTTATTAACGTTAAGCCAGAGTTCCCTGGGTCAGATGTAACAGGGAACTCTAGCTTAATACAAGCTATGATCTTTGTATCGAAGCCTGCTGGTGCCAAGAGGTGGGGAGGGGAGCAGCTAGGAAGGAAAGCTTGGCCCCAGTGCTCATTCCTGACTTCCATGGCTTCTGATGCCTTGAAGGATCATCTGAACTAGGGCGTTTTCTCCCTTTTATAGCAGTATTCCAGGAACTAATGCATTTTCTCTTCTTTGCTACCAGGAGGTGATATGAGTGAAGACGATATGCTTCAAGCAGCCATGAATATGTCCTTGGAAACTGTTAGAAACACCTTGAACACAGAACAAAAGAAATGACAAAAATACCTATTTTTATTTTTATCTAAACACTAAATCCTGTATTAATCCTGTGCGGGTGGTATAAAGGTAGGGTTCATTTCACTGATGTACCAAAGCAGGATATATCCCTAGGACTGAGGATCAGAATTAAAAGGCAATCTGCATATAACACAAATAAAATCTTATCACAAAGGTTTTAGCTTTGACCATACAACTAGTTCTAATCAAGTTGGTAGAGATGCCACACATAAGCAAAGGGGTATCAATATGTGGTAAAATCTCATCCAGCATCTTCCTGACCCATAGATGATCAGGATGAGTTTGTGATATCTGCATAGTTATATGGGTGGCAACCCTGTTCAATTGTGATGGCATGCTCTTGTGGGTTTCTTGCTTCAGAGCAAGATTAGCCACCCATGCCCGGTTACACAGCAGCCCCTCACAACTAATCCTGAGGCCCTTCTGTTGGGATCATGCTAGCTAGGATTGTGTGACATCTGAAACTTCACAGATTCACATGTATGCTTAAGGGCATTCCAGGCACTTCTGTACTCTGAATAGCTTAGACTGAATAAATATAATTAGCCTTTCACTTTCCAAAGGTATTTCAGTTACATTGTAAATAAACAGAACGTTGACTAGTACTTTCTGCCCTTTCCAACATGAAAACATTTAATGGGTGAAATTGTTAAAAATTATTTTACCTGTATATGCAAAAACAAAAAGGTCTGTTTAAATTCTGGAATTAATTAACCGCATCTTTACTGCCTGAAGAAATTCAAGAGATATGCAAACCAAGAAGCCCAACTTGGATCTTATTTAAAGACTACTTTTTAAAACCATAATGCCAGAGTTTTCCTCTTTTCTTTCAGAGGAGGCAGAAAGGAAAGGATTTTCTTTGTTATACTCTTTCTACTAAATGTTGGGCCATCTTGGCTTCAATGCACTGGGATGTTGGTTGGGAAACTGAAGTGGTGGGGTATATTTGATAAACAGTTACTTTAATTCCTATTCTGTTGTATGGGAATTAATCCTTGCTTTATCCTTTCTCTTCGTTCCTGCATTTGTATAAGTATTAAAGACAACTGGATGAGCACAAGAAGCTTCCCTATACCAAGTCAGACCATTGGTCTATTTAGTCCAGTATTGTCTATTCTGTCTGGCAGTGGTTCTCCAAGGTCTCAAGCAGGGATTTTTCCAGCCCTTCTACCTGATTTCCTTTTAACTGGAGATGTCTGGGATTAAACCTGGGACTTTCTGCATGCAAAGCATGTGCTCTACCATTGAGCTATGCGCCCCCGCCCCCCAGAATTCCAGGCTATTTTAGGGGGTGAGGAAGGAAACATTTTGATGCCATGACTTCAGTGCCACATTATTAATGTGCATACCTGCTATCTGAAATGAACCCTGCATGGTTACCTATGTGTTAAGAATGGATATTCATAAATGAATGTGTGTGGATGTGTATTCTATCAGATGTTAATGAATGTCTTCTGCCTGTTAGAATTTTGCAGCTTTTCATGAATGGCCTTCGTTCATGCACCTTACAGAGTTTTCTGTCATTGTTTCTGTTACTGAGGAAAATTGGGGAGCAAACTTTGTGAGCTAATTTTATTCAGTTAGTTGAATTAAACATTTGATATACATGGTTACAACAGGATGACCAAATTTGGCATTCTATAGTACAAAAATAGTTTTTCTTTTTTATAAATCATGCTTTAACTATACATTCTGTTTACATATGTATCTTATGGCTATGGTTTTGGATGTTTACAGTGTTCAAACTGTATTCTGCTTAAACCATAGGTTTTTGCCAGACACACCAAGAAAATTTTTGCAAATCTATTTGTTTTTGCTAATTGTTCCCAATATATTATTATATTGCACCATATTGATGTGTCATCCCTAGCTACTGAATTATAAAGAACTAAAGAACTGTATGCAAATATATGGTACGATAAGGAATAATACAGTATAAAAGGATACTTGGATTTTGATGACATTTGTTTACAATAATGTTATTTGGATGGTTTGGTTAGATATTGGAGCCAAATCCCACTTGCCTTACTTTCATGCGTCATGTTTTGTTGATCTCTGTAAAACCATTGCATAAGTACAAGCAATGGGATTTGGCCCCAAGGATGAGCAGAACTTTTAAAAATGCAGCTAGCTTTACTGTTTCCATAAACATAAGGCAGCACTGTTTGGCCCTACTCAATTTATGGCTCATTCCTATGCTGGGAGTTGTAGGGCTTTTTTCTGTCTAAACATGCATAGGATTGCACCCTTACTTGATTTGTTAACAGCAGGAAATTAGCTTGCCAAACTTAATGCACAGTGTTCTTAAAACTTCTGCAGCATTAGTTACATAAAGCTATCTGTATGGTTATATTTTAATTTTGTTGCTTTTAAGCTATTACTTGAAAATAAATATGTGAAGGGATTCATATAAAGCATGAAATGAAATCATACCAGTCTGTAAAAATTATAATTTTATTTTTTCTTTGTACTTTTTCAATAAATGGTGTTCTTCTGGACAAGCTGAATTTGGATGAATTTGGGCCCACTTCCTTCATAGATATTTTGTACTTGGGTTCAGATATCCAAGTACAAAACATGTCAATTATGAAGGGTCAAACAGGTTTCAAAAATTACCTTTCCATTTAAAATATCTCAAAGTGGAAAAGATGGAGCCCTATTTTCATGTACCTTAGAGTCAAGTTGTGATTAAAACATAAGTGCACCTTGCAGAATTGATGCGGTACATGTATTTTTGGTAGCCTTTACTTATTTTGCAATGCAAGATTTCTTTATACGAAGACAGAGTTGCAAAAACCTTTTAAATTCTTTTGAACATTATGTAATTGCAGGCCTTCACTTTGATGGGTGGTGCTCAGTCACCACAACATCCTTTTTCCCTAATCTGGTTGAGTTAATGGAAAGCCTTGAGGACTGTCTATCTTCAGTTCTGAATCTTACATAAATCTTTTTCCATGGTTTTTTACTTTAGTTTATGAATTAAATGTTTTCTAGTGTCAATGTTAAAACTACCTGAAGCACTATATTTGTCCTCTGTTCACTGCACAGTTTAATTGCAACATTTGAAGAATGCAGGATCCAGTTCTGGCAGGAGGAATGAAATGGGGTAAACCTAGATTTCATCGCTATGCTATAGCCAGACTCGGTGGTATCACCAAGATTCTGTGGACTAAAACTGTTTGCTTCATCTTCTTTCTTAATCCGCTTGAATGTTCAGGAGAGTTGTGTTTTAACCATAGAAGCATTCATTATCTTCCCAACCAGAATTATGTCAACAATGTGTGTGTGGACTGCAAGGGCTACCTTTCTGTGACTAAGGAAAAGCTATCACTTGGGGGAAGGTCCAGCTTGACCTCACCCAATGACAGTGAGTGACCTGGTTCTCACGGCATGGCTTATCGTGGGTTATTTAACCCATGACGAGCTGAGACATCAATTTGTATATCCAACCATAGTCTGTTCTAGGGTTATTCAAACCTCACATAACCCACACTCACTGGGTTCGCATGACACAACTCAAAAGTGGAGGTTGGATCTGCAAAATGGCAGCTGCATGCTATGCAGCCTCACTGTGGGTTAAATAATGTGTGTGGGGCTCCTAGACAGTGCTGTTTGAGGTGAGAAACAACTGGTAGTCCTGGCTGAAAGAACCTGGGTATGGATGGGAGATATGAGAGAAATCTTATGTTAATACGGCCTGAATGAGTGCACAGCATGTAAGCTTTATTGAACTGTTTCTGAATCAGTTAAGTCGCATTCCAGTCTGACTTTCTATCTCCAATTGAACCAGGATGGGAAAGAAAGAATACACATAATGAAGACACACACTTTATGTGTGTACTTGTCTAGAAGCCAGCAATCAATGTTAGTGCCATTATCTGGGTATGCATGCCTTTTCATAACCAGAACTTACTGATATCTGTAAATTGTGAATTTGGTTTGTAAATAAAGTAATTATTTTAAATCTTATTGCTAATGGTAGGCATCTTCCAAAGCTCAAGTATTTGGCCCTGTTGTATTTTATTCTAGTAGTATGGTAGCTAACTTGACCCAGTTTGCACGCAATGGCAAATTGGGTTAATATGTGAACCTGGACCACTGGGTTACTTAAGGGCTAAATAACCCAGCGGTTAACCCATGGTTGAGTTACACTGCTGGGTTGTTTCAACCCAGTGCTCCAGGTTCACACGTCAGCAACTTGTGACCTGGCCAATCGTAGGTTGTTGATTAAAAGCAGAAGTGAGGAGCATGCAGGAGGCAGTGCACTCGCTCACTTCTGCTCGTGCATGGCAAATTGTGGGTTAACCCACAATTTGCTGTTGCATGTGAACAGGCCCTATGAAAGAAAACACATTGGCCTGCCTTGTGATTTGGCATATCCTCTAAGTAATATGGCTTTCATTCCTGGAAAAGTAAAAATTTGATAATGCTTGGAAATATTTCTCTCCATGAAAAAAAGAATAAAAAGTAATATGCTCAGAGTCCAGGCCTTTACCATAACTGAAACAATTGTCTATTGTTACTTTTTAATCTTCAGGAACAAGAATAAAATATAGTTCCATTTACATTTCTGCTTAAAGATTTTAAAACATTTCTTTTAAAGGATTGTTCTGCAAATCTTTCAGATTGTTTATATCTTTGTTAATCAGATACATAACATCCATCTTGACTAGAGTCTCAAGTTTGGGCTTGGGACCCATTTACAATTTTATTAACAGCACGATCCAAGGGGGCTGTCGGCAACCCTCTGAACTTTTGAGGATTACAGGCGCCCTATTGAGAGTGGAAGGAACGTGGAGGTGACCTCTTGCCCTGCAAAAGACTTAGACAACCCTGGCCCTGCGTGCAAAGAGGACAGGCTGAGAGGCCACCAGGATACATCATATCCTAGCAGAGCCTCACTCCTCCCCTCCCTGCCTATAAACCTTCGCCTCCAAGGCCAGCCTTCCAACCTCAGAGCCACAGCAAGAACCATGTCAGCTGTGAGGGCGGATGAAGAGCGCTCTGAGGTTGGGATCCCAGCTCTGACCACGGGGTGCGTTCCAGAGGTTAGAGCTGAGACTCCAACCTCTTCTATGGCTGGCTGGACAGCATCTAGTGGCCATAGAATTCTGCCCAAATACAGCTGGACTATATTAATTTGGCTTCCAGTCATTTACATATGGAATGAATGGATACTACCAAGATAAGGGTAAAGATTCGCAAGAGTTGGATTAGCAGCAAGCTGTAGAATTGCTGTGACTACAGTACCTTAGAAAGTATCTGTGAAAATCGTTGAGAACTGTGGACTGAAATTCTGTACGTTTGTTCAGGTTCATGTCTGATTTATTTCACTGGGTCTTACTCCCATGTAAGTCTGCATAGGCTTCCAACCTTACAAGTATAGAGGGAATAGCTTCCTCTCTACCTATGGAACAGAATAGTAGCAGATACATACTGGTCTTCTATATAGGGAAACCTACCATGCAGGGAGAACTTTATGATTAGGTTTTGAAACTGATGGCGACAGTTGGAGAGAATCTGCAGATTTAGGATGACCCGGCAGTGAATTTCTCATTCATGTTTGTGTTTTAACACCGAGATTTGATGGAAATTCACAATAACGTCATAGAAAAAGTTGCTTTCTCACGCAGAAGAGTCTGCTTAAAGCATTGCACCATGAGTGGTGGCAATGTGGATTCAACTCAAGGATTTGTACTGATACGTGCTAACTTACCCAATCACCGAAGAATGCTACTGTGTGCATCGATGCAACCTTAAGAGGCCTGAAGGGAGAGATTATTTCTTTGCAGATGGATAAAGTCCTTTCTGAACTGGCTGAAGGGGGGAGAGGTGGGGAGGCAAAAAAGGGAAGGTCAGCATTGATGTACAAGTAGTCAAACTTGGTTGTCTTGGAAACAGCAAAGTGTGGGTATCTTTTTAACATGTTGAAATTGATATTTTTTTTACACCCCTATAATATTTCATGGATAAACTGCAGTCCCTTGTAGATTTACTTGGGAATAAGCCCCACTGAATTAAGTGGAGCTTATTCCCAAGCAGCAGTGTACGTGGGGCTTACTTAGCTAAGTAAGGACGCAATCCTATGCATGTTTTGACAGAAAAAAGTCCTACAACTCCCAGCATTCCCCAGCCAGACTTCTTTTTTCTGTCTGGACATGATAGGATTGCGCCCTTAGACGCATAGGAGCGGGCTACAGTCTCTCTCTCCACACACACACGGGAGTAAACGCCATACAACAGCAGGACTTCCGAGCAAACGCGCCTAAGCTCGCGCTGCAAAACGTGTCCCTCGCGTCGCCCGTCGCCCTTCAGGCTAGTGGACGAGGGAAAGGCTGGAGAGCTGGTTGAGGTATGGGCTGCCTCCTTCATCCGCAGCAGGCTGGGCCAGGAACGGCCATTCCAGCCTCCTGTGTCCCGTCGTGCCTTGTTCGCTGGAACACGTCCCTGAGCGCCCGCAGGGGCGCTCTAGTCACTCGCGCTCTATGATGACCTGGGAGGTGTCATGGCGGCCGTCGAGGTGGCAGCCCAAGTTGGAGGGCCGGCAGCTGACTGAGGAGAGCGGCCGGCAGGGCGCCATGGGAGGGCTCTCGCTCTAAGAACGGCCCAGCGGCTAGCTTCTCTTATCTAGGCTGCTCAGCTGAGGGACGAACCCGGCTTGGGCAGGGGAAGCGGCGCTGGGGAGACCCGGTGACTGCTACTGCCGCCGCCCTGACTCTCCTTCCTCGGGGCCGGTGGGCCCTGCTGAGCGGCAGGAGGGATGGCGTCGTGGTTGGGGGGCCTGGGGGCGGGGCTTGGCCAGTCCCTGGTGGGCCAGGTAGGAGGCAGCCTGTCGACCCTGACCGGGCAGATCTCCAGCTTCACCAAGGATATGCTGTTGGAAGGCACGGAGGAGGTGGGAGGTAAGAAAAAAGGGTCTGGGGGGGGGGCAGAGATGGTGGTAACAGGGGGGAAGGGTCTTCAGTGCGGAGGAGACAAGGGAGGGGTGCTAGATCTAAAGTTTTCAGAGCGGGGGAGGAAAATAGTTTTGAAAGTAGGGTATCCTCAAATTAGGATGCATGGGGATAGTCCATAAACATGACGTGTATGTTGGGTGTGGAAAGGTGGGGAAGAGAAGGGTGACATAAGGTTTCCCATCTTGTGGAGACTAGGTGGGGTCACAGACCAATAGCTACGAAAAAGTGGGAGAGAGAATTGTTTTGAACTTAGGGTATTTCATTTATTTTTATTACAACATTTCTATCTCGTCTTACTCAAAAAAAAAAATTAAAAATCTTAAGGCTGCAAACTAAACACAAATCTGAAAGCAATATATGATCATTAAAAAGAGCAATACATTAAAAGAACAGTTAAAAGAGCATCGGTACAGCGGGCAAGGATCAAATTTAATAAATCAATCTTTAAAAGCCTACTGAAAAATGGTTGTTCTTGGCCTCTCACCGAAAAGCAGGCAGCGATGGGACCTAGTGAACCCCTTTGGGCAAGATGTTCTACTGTCTTATAACCACCACAGAAAAGTCCATACTTCGGATAGTGGGGAACACTGTAGGGCCTTGGTAGACTATTACGAAGGTTGGGCAGTTTCATAAGTGTGGATGGAGGTGATCCTTAAGATATTCTGGTCCCAGGATGTTCAGAACGTTAAATGTTAAAACCAGACTCTGATTTGAGCTCAGAAACAAATTTGTAGCCAGTGCAGATGATAAGAGTATCAGCATTATATGTTCAGAAATGCCAGCCTTTTGAACCAAGCAATCTTACTTTATGGATAGTCCCCTTGCACAAAGCATGGTGGGGTGGGGAGAGTAGCAAAGTTGTCAGTCAGTCAGGCGATCACTCGTGACCGAGTAAGATTGTCTTCCAGGATTAAAAAAAAAAAAATTACAAAAAGGAAATTTTAAAAGGAGGAAATTCTAAAGAAAATTGTGTAGACTCTAGCGATGGGTCCGTAAGTGACTGTGGAGGCCAATGCTAGATCCACACAGCTTCCCACAGTGAGGACACAGGTTACCAGATGGAAGATGGTCCTGTAAAGGATTCGTTTGACGTGCTTTTCGCCTAGCACGTTTCTCCCTTTCACCTTGCACTCGGGCTTCTTCAAAGTCCATAGAACCTTTGTGAAAGGCCAACCTCCAGTTAGATCGTTCATGGGCCAGAGCTTCCCAGTTTTCGATGTTTATATTGCATTTTTTTAGATTAGCCTTATGAACATCTTTAAACCATTTATATTGACCACCGATATTCCGCTTTCCATCCTTGAGTTGGGAGTAAAGTAACTGCTTTGGGAGACGGCAGTCAGACATTCGAACAACATGACCAGTCCACTGAAGTTGGCGTTGAAGGATCATTTTTTCAACGCTAGTAGTCTTTGCTTCTTCCAGTACACTGACATTTGTTCGCCTATCTTCCCAAGTAATTTGCAGGATTTTCCGGAGGCAACGTTGATGAAATCTTTCAAGGAGTTGGAGGTGACGTTTATAGATAGTCCATGTTTCGCAGGCATACAGTAAGGTTGGCAATACAATGGCTTCATAAACCAGTGTTTTGGTCTTCTTACAAATATCCCGATCCTTGAACACTCTATGTTTCATTCAAGAAAACGCGGCACTTGCGGAGCTCAAACGATGCTGGATTTCACTGTCGATGTTAGCTGTAGCAGAAAGATAGCTGCCTATTGTTCGGAAAAAAAATTAAATAAAAAATATATTAAAAAAAAGAAAAAAAGAAAGATAGCTGCCAAGATAGGGGAAATGATCGACATTTTCCAGTATTGTCCTGCCAAGCTGGATAGATGGCATCACCAAAGGGTTAGCTTGCACTTGCTGATGAAGCACTTTGGTTTTTTTGATGTTAAGTGAGAGACCAAGTTTTTCGTATGCTTCTGCAAAAGCATTTAGGATAGTTTGGACATCATCCTCTGAATGTGCGGAGACCACATTATCATCAGCATACTGAAGTTCCACAACAGAGGTTGTAATTACCTTACTTTTTGCTTTCAGCCTACTGAGATTAAAAAGCTTTCCATCTGTTCGATATATAATTTCCACACCAGTGGGAAGTTTCCCCTTGACAAGATGTAAAACCATGGCGATGAAAATAGCAAATAATGTTGGGGCGATAACACATCCCTGTTTAACACCTGATCCCACTTTAAATGGAGCACCATGAGATCCATTGTTGTCCAAAACCATTGCCGTCATGTTGTCATGGAGAAGTCGCAAGATATTCACAAATTTATTGGGGCATCCAGTTTTCATAAGGATAGTCCAGAGAGCTGTTCGGTCTACAGTATCAAAGGCCTTAGCCAGATCAATAAATGCCATATAAAGGGGTTGATTTTGCTCCCGGCATTTTTCTTGGAGCTGACATGCAGTAAAAATCATGTCTACTGTCCCTCTAGAGGGGCGGAAACCATATTGAGTTTCAGGGAGGATCTCTTCTGAAATAGATAGAAGACGGTTTGCGAGAATCCTAGCAAATATTTTACCTGCGGTAGCTAAGAGAGAAATGCCCCGATAGTTTCCACAGTCTGTTCTATCACCCTTCTTAAAGAGGGTGATAGTTATGGCATCCCTGAAGTCTTCTGGGATCTCTTCTCTTATCCAGATTTTTTCGACGAGTTTATGAAGACGTTGTACAAGTTTGGGGGGGCCTTCTTTAAAGATTTCAGCAGGAATCCCATCTGGTCCACTAGCTTTGTTGTTCTTCATTTGATTAATGGCTTTTTTTACTTCATCCAAAGTGGGGAGTATTGCAAGTTCCTCTCTAATTTGTTTTTGCGGGATTTGCGAAAAGATCTCGTTATCCACCTTAGATTTACGATTTAAAAGGTCATAATAATGCTCTTTCCAGCGCAGTGCAATAGACTCTTTGTCTTTTAAGAGTTTGGTCCCATCTTTGGATTGTAAAGGGTTTGTACCATAGGTTTTTGGTCCATAAATGGCCCTTGTGGCCTTAAAAAAGCCCCGTGCGTCATGAGATTCTGCAAGTTGTTGAATTTCTTCAGCTGGTACAATCTAGTACCAGTCAAAATAAAGCAAGGGGGATATTTACAAAGGGACCATCCATAAAATATGTCACAAAAGCAGCATTCACAAATCCAGGGAGAGTGTATAGGAAGGGACAATTTGGGAGAGCTGGCTAAGAACAAATCTGTGGAGTTGTACAAAATACTGCCTTGGGATTCTGTGTTGGTTGCTGGTGTAATGAGCATTAAAGATTTAAAGAAAACCTGTACTCGTTTGGCTACCTGTAGATGTTTTATTGCTGATTGTATAGACAATAAAGTTCAAGGCAGTGCTAATTCCTAGTCATTGGCCTTGTTCAGAAGTAATGTTAAATTATGGTCTAGTGTTATGTAAACAAGCCTCTGGAGATCAGAAATGTTTGCTTCAATTTTAAACTAGCCGTGGTTACTCAGTATATCTAAACCTAGACAAACGCTGGTTAGTCTTAAGTATGGTTTAAGGAAGCAAGCCATCTTTAAATTATGTTTTACAATCCTGGCTTGCTTGTTTTCCTAAAATATAGTTAGGTTTAACCACAGTTTCTGGTTTGGGCATTACAACAAATCACAATTAATTGACCAGGCCTATGGCTTACGCTGGCTCAGCTTGTCTGAGCGTGGAAAGCTAAGCAGGGTCAGGCCTGGTTATTACTTGGATGGGAGACCCCTCCTCTAGTTTCCTGCATTGAGCAGGGGGTTGGACTCGATAGCCTTGTAGGCTCCTTCCCACTCTATGATCTATGAAATCTATGAAAATAGAAGTGAAAGCTTCTGATCTCCTTTTTACTGGGGGAGGAGAGGAGGAAGCTCACAAGCCCAAGGCTCATGCACATAAATGGTAAACCATAGTTTCATATCATATTGTTGTGTTCTTTAATCCCTGGGCTGATTGACACGTGACTTTTTCCTCCATGAATATTGCTTCCTTGTAGGAAAAAGTGTTTATTGTTTGTGTATACTCACAACAGGAAGCACCAATTGGATGTTTCTTCCCAGTGCATACATGCCCACCAAAATAAATGTGTATTATTTGCATCCGACAGTATTATGCACATTGTATGTGCTTTTTCCTACATAGAGGTGGTATCCATGGAGGAATCATGTTGTGTATGGAGCATTGGAGCAGCTCTATGTCTGCTGCTTATTGGAAGTGAGTCTTAAAGAATGATCTCTGGTTATTCTCAGGTTTTTGTGGTTTTGTTTTTAAATTTGCACAGGTTTCAAATTAGATTGTGCTCCTTTTTCTCGGTGCCACAACCCCTCTGGAAGAGCTTTGTGTGCTTTTGGGTTTGGTTTTTAGTTGTTTGTACTGTATATATTGTCATACCTATGCAGTCTTAGAAAGCAAGTCTTGTATAATACAAACATCATAGAAAGGTATACTATGAATTGCCAACATGTGCTTTTGTTTGCTTTGGGTGAAATATTTGAGCCAGTTTAAACTATTAGTAACATGCAATGTATTTGTGACTTTCTCTGCTGGTTCATTTAATGTATTGTTAGCTTTGTTCCATTTAGAATGGTACAGACTTTAGAAGTTTGTAAGCATGTTTCTAGTGAGATATCATCTATAACTAAATGACTTCAATTGTCCAGGGGTTACTACAAGCAGTACTATTATTATGATCCCAAAATAACATATGAAGATAATATTAGTTGCACATAATAATTGAATGTAACTGTGATGTTTCATGCTTATCTTCCTATTTGTACTTAATTTAAAGCCTAATTCTGTCGTGTTTAGACAGAAAAAAAGCATGGCTGCCTGGGGCATGCTGGGAGATGTAGGCCTTTTTTCTGTCTAAATGTGCATAGGGTTGCACCCTTAGTCCCCAAAAACATTAATCTAGAAAGCCATATGTATTCAAATGCATAGTTAAACCATAGTGTAGGGTTTGCACATAACAACAACCCATGATTCAGCAACAACCTGCAATTCAGTGACAACCCATACTCAACCCATACGCTGGGTTGTCATTACATGTGAACCAGGTCTATTTATGTAACCATGATTAACTCAAGCCCAATTCAAACCATAGTTTTATATCTTGGTTTGCAACTAAACTTTAACTACAATTTAAATATTTACATATAACACTTAACTAAATCCCCTCTCTTATTTCTGCATAGGGCCAGTGTTTTTTAAATAACCACCAATGGGTTGTACCCAATGGTGACTTTGCGCTAGCAGAAAAACTACTAGCACACAGTGAGGTACCTGATTTTCACAGATTCTTCCTATCCAGTGTGTGTGCGCGCGTACACACACACACACACACACACACTGTGTCCCCTGGAAACTGTTCCTGAGGGATTGGGTACCCTCTGGAACCATATGGGATATAGCATAGAGAGGTACAGTAGGTAGGAAGGAATAGCAAAACTCAGGTATTTCTCAAGTGAAAGGAGGCCCATAGCCAACCTAAAAGTTAAGGGCGGGGGAAGTAGGGGGGCAGTTCATCTGGTTTGCAGGCCTTTTAAAGACAAAATTGTTTTGTAAACTATTTTTTGTTTGTAAAGAAAAAATTAGGAGGGGCTGAGAAAATTTACCACCTCACCCACCCTGCCCGGGCTACAAGCACAAGTGAAAGGAAGCATTTTCCACTAGTGCAAAGCTACTACTGGGTACAATCTGTATTCTTGATGGCAATAGTGAGCCATGTAACAAGATAGTACCAAACCTCTTTTCTTACGTGTATATTCTCATGCATGTATATTTTTAGCATAAAATATATATCTACATGGAACTACACCCCATTTAACTCAGTGGTACTTATCTCTGAGTAAAAATGCCTTCCACAGCAGTACTAAGAGTTATGCAGGTTCCAGTTTACTTTAAAGAGTTAAAAGTGCTATACAGACTACTGTATCTATTCTGTATTATCTGTAATTATTTAAGGATGACTGGCAAGTGCAGAGTAACACTTACCGGTAACCAAATGTTGATGGAAGAGATTGCAGTATTACTTGACAGCAGGGCTCTTTACTAAATCCTTACTTGTGTGTAAACTATTTCGGTGGGGAATAAGAGATAAATATTTCCATCACCTATAATAACAGTTGCTTTCTGATGTGAAAATAACTTTCTGTGTTATTACTGTGAGAGAATCTCCCTTCTTAACACCCCTGGGGACCCAGTTCAGATGTTAGTTTTTGAGATGGTAACAATCACACACAGTAACGATCACCTCAGTATCATGTGGGAAGTTGTTTGTGTGAAACAGACATCATATTTTAAAAAAATAATTACCTCATTTGAGAACATCTTTCATAGTGTACACTCTGAAATCAAAGTTCAAATGTTGTGCTGACGTTTTTTACAGTCACTGGTCGCTGCTCAATCAAGTGTCAAATACATTCCATTGATGATCTGTTCTTCCAACAGAGTGTTGTGAAAGAAACAAAGTATTTCAGCTGCCTAGAATTTGTAGAATATGCCAGTTTTGGGGAGTTTTCAGCACATATGTTTGAATTTAAAATATGTAGTCACTTTATTGAATATCAAATTTTCAGAGCTTAAGCTTCTTTATCAATGACCATAACAACTGCCATTATATAGATTTAGGAGTTTTAATTTTGAGAACGTAACTTCTAAAAACACCGGTGAAGTCTTAGTTCTGAGAGAAATTAAGTAATATGCAGTTGTGTTGTTTGTATATAAACAGTCACTGGGAGCGTTTGTGCATAACAGTAAGCCAGAATTACTGACTTATCTTGGTTTACTGAGAATGGGCAGTGTGCTGCTGCAAGCAGCTCAGTCGCTCCCCCTCCTCCTTTTGCATGAGTGAGTAAAACAAACCAGAAACAGAAAGCTTTGTGTGAGATCTGGAATTGACCTATATACCAGCCTGTGGCTCAAGCTGGCTCAGCTTGTCTTGAGTGTGGAAAGCTAAGCAGGGTCAGGCCTGGTTATTTCTCAGATGGGAGACCCCCTCCTCTAGTTTCCTGCATTGAGCAGGGGGTTGGACTCGATGGCCTTGTAGGCCCCTTCCAACTCTATTATGTGCTGCATATCCTATCCTGGTTGTTGTTGTTGTGTGTGTGTTTTTGCTCTCAAACAACCTAGGATTTGTAAACTAACAAACCCTGGTTTAGTCCTGGATTACAAAGCTGGCTTATTCAGGAACAACAAACCAAGATCATTCAAAACTTTTAATTTCTGGTTTGTTTTACCTACTTCTGCAAAGGAAGCAGTGAAGAGAGAACAAACCAGCTTCTTGCACCAGCATGCTGTTAATTCACAGTAAACTAGGATGAGCCAGCAATTCTACCTTATCCTTATGTGTGAAAGATGCCACTGATCTCCAAGGAAATAGTGTTACTAAAGCTTTTTATTTTCCAAGGGCAGGGAAGTCTAGTACCCTGGTTTACACATAGCTTGTAAGTAAGGCTTTAGTAGAGGAAAACCAATTCTGAAAACCAAAACAATTCCTGAGTTGTTTTTAAAGAAGCTGATAAAGCTGCAAAATATGGTCATTTATTTATTTATTTTATTTATGAATCACCCATCTGGCCAGACAACCGGCCACTCTGAGTGATGTACATTATATGTTTTCATTTTAAATCCAAAACATGACTTCTAAAGTGGTGGTGTTGTGTTGTTTTAAATTGACTTTAATAAGTAGTAGTAATTCAGCCTGAGAGGGCCATTTTAAAATTTTCTTTGATTGCTGCTGCTTAATATATTGTCACAAAACATATTCCAAAAGGTAAACTGTTGTGAGAAATTGTTTCATTTGCATTCCCTTCCCCACTCTTTTCAGGTGCTGCAACAGACTTTCCTATATCCAACTCTGGTCTAAGGGATGTAGAAAATATTATTGCAACACTGAGATCAGAGGTAGGACATTAGTTGGGAAAAGAAAAAGCATATTGCAAAAATACACTTCTGTTTTCCCATAATTTTGGACTACTTGGCATATTTTCAATATAGTACACTGTTGGGCTATATTGGATTTAGTGTTTTTTTTAAAAGATTCAATTTACTTATTTCCTTTAGAATGAGAGGTTGAAGAAGGTTTGTAATGATCTGGAGGAAAAGCATGAAGCAGCAGAGCTTCAAATAAAGCAGCAGTCTATAGAATACCGGAATCAGCTACAACAGAAGGAGGTACAAAGTGACTCCGAGAATGTTCAACAACATCAATGTGTACCTTGATTTATTTATTAGATTTGTAAGTTATGTCACAAAAATATCCCTCAAGCTTAGAGACAGCTTACCTGAAGATGGGGTGCTGAGTGAGTGACAGGCTTGTTCTTTTATTGAAAGGATAGTATCTGAAACTCTTCATGTGAATTATGTGGCATCAAATCTGCTCAGTTTTCTTGTCAAGTCAGATTTTGTCACAGGTCACTGAGGATCTATATAAAACTTATAGCCATAGGAGTTCTATTTACGTGTCACATCTGCTGAAATGCGAGGATGTATATGGGTTCATTCGTGGCAATATGGAGGTTTTTGAAATGGGAATAATTATTCAGTTCTTCATATTAATCTGGAATTGCTTCAGTGAGGTTTGCTTGAATTTCACTGGAGAATTGAAACATAGAAATATGATGTGAATGTCATTTTAGGTTTGCCCTAATCACAGGGTAAATTTCTTTCTCCAATAGATGGAGATGTTGATGCTTTCCATGGCCAAAAATGCTGTTCCCATAATGAGAAGTAGGTGGGCACACCTTCTATCAGGACCACACTCATAATGTAACATGTGGCATAGCTGCTCCATATGAAAGGCCAACTCATATGACACACACGCGTGCACAAATGCACACACTTTCCTGAAGGGGAAGAATTGCATTTTTCCTTAATTTTTCTTCTTTTTTTAATTAAAAACCAAATGGCATTGTTTGGTATTCTGTGCATACAGCCATCTGCATGAAAGATGAGCATGATGAAGGGGGTTAATGCTCCTGCTCATCCACCACAGGAATAAAGTCTTCAGGCCAGATAAGCATCTGAACAGGATCTGTGTGAAAAATGTGCTTGTGTGGTACACTAGGGGTGGGCAACTTGTGGCCCTCCAGATGTTTTGGCCTACAACTCCCAATGTGCCTCACTATTCACTATGCTGGCTAGGGCTGGTGGGAGTTGTAGGCCAAAACATCTGGAGGGCTACAAGTTACCTACCCCAGAGTAGACCGTAAAATCCAAATTGCATGATTGGTTTCTTGAAAGAGGCATTGCAAAGCTTCTGGTGAAAAAAACCTTTGTGTCAGCCTGTTTGATACCACTTGCATCTATTGAGTTAAATGTAAAATTCCCCTCCTGCTTCATAACTTGTACAGTCACTGAGATCTCTTTGCTCAGATGAGAATACTTTTTAGCAGTTAGTAGGTAAATTAGCTAATTTGCAAGACATTCTTAAAATAGGCTCATCTGAGATTACTTGTTCCTCCTTACTGAATGGTAAATTCTACTGTTTCCTATCTATTTAGGTGGAAATTAGCCATCTTAAATCTAGGCAGAATGCGCTACAGGAACAGCTGCAGAAGGTGCAGTCCGCTGCTCAATCATCACAGTTGGGAACTGCTGCCTCTCCATCAACCACTACATCAGCTTCCTTTGTCCCTATGGTTAGACATAGCTCTTCTGGTTTTCAAGGAGATGACATGGACTTTGGAGATGTAATCTGGTCCCAGCAAGAAATAAACAGACTATCCAATGAAGTTTCTAGGCTTGAATCTGAAGTTGACCATTGGAAGCAGATTGCACAGGTGGGTCACTTTAGTATGTAACCAGTAGACTGAATTTATAACACACATTTTGAATTAACAGGTAGGAAAGTGTATAATAAGTGGTGCCACAGTGTATACTAATGGCTGGAATTCTGTAGGAACTAGTGAACTCTTTCCTTAGCTTTCCCATTAACTGGGGAAGAGTTGTATACTTCAGTGTCCAGTTTACTCTCTTGGCCAGAGTCCAAATCTCTGCAGTTCTATGGTGACTCTTAGCTTTATAACCCAAGTGTTAAAGGCTGTTAAAAGCAGAAACTTGTTTCACTCAAGCTCCTGATTGGCCTGGTTTGATGTTTGTGGCATGTCAAAGCAGATAATGCTGTATATAAAAATTGAAGCTTATGTTTGGGGTTTCGTTCTTTTGTCAATGCATTTTTATTGGAGATTTATTTTTTCAACATAAATATGAATATGTATAATACTTTCTCAAAAGCATAATGCCTTTTATTGGCCCAGTTTGCATACAGTGTTAACCCAGTTTTTTTCTAAACACTTGAGTTACTGTGAACAAGTCAGCATGTTAGTTCAAACAGCTCGATTGCTCTCGCTTGGCTGCTCCTACCAGTGGGAGTGTCTAAACAATCCAAGGACGCTTCGTCCCTGGTCTGCTTAGCATAACGTTCAAACCTGGAGCTCTGGCTTGTCTTTCCCGCAACAAGCCAGAATTTGTACCCAGGGTTTGTTCTCAGGTTACTGTTGCATGCGAACCAGGCCACTGAGTATTGCTTTAGTATGCAAAGTTTTTTCTACTTATATCTTGCTTCCTTACAAATATAAGGTACAGTGATGTTAACACTTAAGGGCACTTGATGTATAAAAGGCTATACTATGATTTGAATGTAGATTCTCCTGGCATTCTATTCCCTGGGCTACATTGATCTTATAGAATCATCGCATTCCTTAACATTGTGCTGTCTTCTGGCTTTGTTGAATATTGTCCAGTTTCTAAAATCCTATCAACTTAATAGCTATTTTTGTTGCTGATGCATGCCATTTTTCAAAGACATATTGTAGTTGAGCAATCATTCAGCATTTTCAAAACCAAAAGTTTGTTTGCCATTTATTTAGTTTTCCAAACCACAAGGAGCAAATAATACAGAGCAGAATGAAATCTGCAAGCTACAAAATATTATCAAGGTAAGGCTACTCTTCTAATAAATCAGCTCTCCCTTTGCAGTTGCTGTAATTTTCTGTTAATCCTCGAATGTGTAAACTTTCATGTGTCTAGCTCCTTTAACTGTGGTAAAATAATTTGATTAAAAGTGACCATAAATATAAATGCTGATAGGATTAGAACAGTGTTTCTCAAAGTGAGGGCCGGGACGCACCAGTGGGTCTCAGCCAACCTTCAGGTGGGTCTCAGTGGTACAGATTGCCCAGTGCCTCTTTGCTTGACCGCCCTGTGCCATGGCTGCCACATGTACATTGCATAGGCAGTTATGGCAGCGGGAGTTAGCTGGAGAGCAAGGCTAATATTTCTTCTTACTATTATTTTATAAAAATGGGAATAATGAAGGGGATACAAGAGGGAAACTGTTATAGGAGGAAGTGAATGTAAAAGCAGCAGGAGGGAGGGATGAAAGAAACTGAAAGAATTGAGATGAAAGGAAGAATTGGGGACGAGACAAGTTAAGTGTGAGGGACGATGGGGAGAAGAAGAGGGCCTTTTCTGTGGCGGCCCCCATACTGTGGAACTCTCTCCCTAGTGACCTCCGCCATGCCCCCTCTCTGCTGAGCTTCCGCCGCTCACTAAAAACATGACTGTTCAGACGGGAATATGGGGTGGGCTAAGATTTTAAAATTTCATACTGCTTTAAATGTATTTTATTCTGTATTTTATCATGTTGTACATTGCCCAGAGTGGCCGGTTGCCAGCCAGATGGGCGATCCATAAATGGAACAAATAAATAAATAAATGATAGGAGATGCGTAAGGAGACTGTGAGAGGCATGTGATTGTGAGGGAAGAAATAAAATAAACAATTTTCTCTACTTAGAGCAGGAGTCCCTAATCTTTTGGGGCCAGTGGGCACCTTTGGAATTTTGAGAGAGTGTCATGGGCACTCTCACAAAATGGCTGCCATAAAGGGGCTTGTTCATTCATAAAATGGCTGCCATGGTGAGCATGTCTGGTCACAAAACGCTCATTACCCAGAAGGCAAATTGATGAGACCAAAATGTCAAAAACCTTAGTACAAGTCAGAGGTGAGGGTGTGAACTCCAAAATACAAAACCACTCTTTTGAACCCCAAAAAAAGATTTTGAAGCCAAAGAAAGGGCAGCACTTTGCTTTGCAGTGTGGCAATATCCCAGTTTTAAAGGAAATTAAAATAATCTTAAGAAATAAAATTAAAATCAGGGAGCCTGGTGGGCACCAAGAGAGGTGCTTATGACCTATTGGGGTCCATGGGTACCATGTTGGAAACCTCGACTTAGAGCTTCTAGGTCAGCAAATTCTTCCTAAAATGGAGAGGCTGACTAATGATACCTCCAGAGCCAATGTCTGTACTTAATATGAAAGCTGAATTATGGAACTCCCTGCTAATTTAGCAATTTTCAAAGTGGGATCAGATGTCAATATAAATTGATTATCAGCTATTGTCAGCCAAACTCTGCCTCCATCTGTCACCATTTTGTAACCATTGGGCCTCAGTCAGCTCTCTCAAGCAGACCCTGGGGGTAGAATATATATTTTTCCCAAATTAATTGAAACAGTGGGTTGTATCCAATGAGCACAAAGCGGAAACCCATTTTCATCCTTGCACAAATGTCCAATCCAACACTTTGATTCTACTTGCGCAAGGTGTTATGCAACTCATTGCAACTTCATTAAGTGTTGCTTACACTAGTTGTGCTAGTAGTTGTGCAATGTGCCACTGCTAGTGGAACAACACCAATTGCTGTAACTTTTATGCTAGCATAACGTTGGATATAACCCAGTGAGTTGCAGTTATATCTTTTATATTGTTTCTGAGGACTTTGCTGTGAGTTTTGTTTAAAATGTTAAAATACATATTTTTAAAAACTGTGTATCCTGTCCAAGCCTTTCAAACCAGATACTCAATTTGATTTGCTTACAATACCAACTTATATCAGAAGTGCTCTTCTTTAGCATAGATGAATTAGGCCCAACCTTTTTGGACCCGTGCCGTGGGCCCATTCGGGAATTTGAGAAACTGCTGTGCATACCACCACAAAATGTCTCCCATGGAGGATGTGGCTAATCACATAATCATTGCTGTGTAGGCCTGGAAAGTCAGAAGAGGCGGGGACAAGATAAATAGCAAGAGGCTGGGAGAGAAGGGAAAACAGCAAGGCAAAGGGGTAGAGGGGAGAGAATCAGCGAGTCTAGGAGTGGGAGAAACAGTGAGATAAAGAGGTGTTGGGGAGAGAAATACTGAGGCTAGAGGCTGGGAGTGGAGAGAAGCAGCAAGATAAAGGGGTATGTGAGAGAGAAAGTGCAAGGCTAGAGGGAGAGAAAGAAGAAGGCTAGGGACGGGGAAGGGAGAGAAATAGGAAAGGGGTTGTGGGTGGAGAGAAATAGCAAGGCTAGAAGCTGGGAGTGAAAAGCTAGAGAGAGAAAGAGCAAAGGAGAACATTCTGTGTGGATGGAAGACTGGGTGGGGCCAGCAAGCAACTCTTTCCTTCTCTTCCTGCCCGTTGAACGGCTGATCAACAGCAGGTTCAGGAACAGGAAGGAGAACCTGGTGCCCTATACATTTTTGAAGGGTGCAGGGAGAGCTTCACAGGTAACCTTTGTGAACCCTGTGGGCGCCACATTGCAGACCCCTGAATTAGGCTGTGGTATCCAGCTAGGATTTTACAGCTCAAGGTCCCAGAAACATGTCTGCTGTATGAAATGACAGAATGCAATCTCAAAATATTTCAATTTGTGGATACTCCTTACGTAAAATTGTGTGTATTACCCTAAGCAACTTGGCAGTGCAGTCTTCAGATGTGTTATATGGAACATTGTGTATTGGCAGCATTAAAAAAATATTTTTAGAAGACTGTTAAATCATAATGTGCATACTGTATCTTAGATATGCTGTAACATTCTTTCATTACACATTTTAGGAGCTAAAACATAACTTGAGTCAAGAAATAGATGAACATCAGCATGAGCTTTCAGTATTACAGGATGCACATCGTCAGAAATTAGCAGAGATAAGCCGACGGCATAGAGAAGAACTGGGTGAATATGAGGAGCGAATAGAAGAACTTGAGGAACAACTTCAGAAAGGTCTTTCTTTCTTTCTTTCTTCTTTCTTATTTATGTATTTTTTATATTTATACCCCGCCTTTTTTCCTGCAAGGAACCCAAGGCAGCTTACATAATCCTCCTCCTCCTCTCCATTTTATCCTCACAACATCCCTGTGAGGTAGGTTAGGCTGAGAGTCAGTGACTAGCCCAAAGTCACCCAGTGACTAGCTGCTGCATTCTGCAACTTCTAAACCAGGTACAGGGGCAGCCCCACATAGAGCAAGTTACAGTAATCTAATCGTGAGGTTACCAATGCACAGATCACATTGGCTTGGATATTCCTATTGAGGATTGGAATAACAGTGTGGCCTATTCTTACACAAGTGTGTGTAGGATTAGAGCCTTAGAAATTAGATTTCGGCTATACATTTATACAATAATATACCGTATACATTGCTAGATGGAAGAAGCTCAACATTCATACTAGCTAAACAAGTTTCTTTCTAAAATTACTGTTTCTGAAGCATTTGTGTTAGTAAATCAACCTCCTGTGTCTTTGGACTCTAGATAGTTGGCAGCTATCAGCTCAGTTTCAAAATATAACATGAAAACAGCTGTACACACCCTTTGAACATACCCTTTCCTCCTTCGAGGCTCAGAACATGTTAGCCTGGAAATTCCTGTTTCAGCTGTCTGTAGGCACATGATCTAACATGATGTTTGTCTGTTGGTAGCACAGAGGCTCCTAAAGCTTTTCTAAAGGGATAAAATAAAAGAGGTTTGCCATAGTTTAAGACCCAATTGTCTGCATCAGCCCACATTCTCCCAGTTTTATTATTTATCATGTCCATGCCCATCCTTTGAAGGGGTTTAGGGCAGCATATTGGTGGTTGGTTATTGGTTATATTGGTTATTCACACAACAACCTGTGAGAGGCTGTATAGTGACTAACCCAGGCTATCTAGTGAGCTTCATGGCTGGTTGTGAATTTGAACCCAGGTCTCTCTATTCCAAATATGACATCTTTTGCTTCTTTTCCTCAAACATTCACTGACGTGCTAAACAAAATGCTCCATTAGTTGCAGTTTCTGTCTTACAACTTCGGCAGGTTACCTCATAGAACACTAATTTCTACTTACATTGTTAATCAGTTGGGGGGTAGGAAGAGCCATTGAATAACTTCTCAGGTATTTATTTTGGCTCTTCATAGAGCAGGGATGGGAAACATGTGGCCCTCCAGATGTTGTTGGACTACAACTTGCGCCACCCCTCACCATTGACTATGCTGGCTGGGCCTCATGGGAGTTAAAGCCCAGCAACATCTGGTGGGCCGCACATTTCCCACCCATGTCATAGAGGGTTAAAAGCCTTATTTTTCTCTCTATGTTTGTAAATTAACATATTGGGTTGGATCTGGAGTGCAGATGGAACTCCACAAACAAGATGATCCTGTGGGCAGAAGGGGCAGCCCCCTTTGCCACCCCACATCCTAAATCTGCTCTGGTGGGTCGGGGGAGCAGTGCAAAGTGGTGCTGTGGGCTTAAGGGGGAAGGGGAAACAAAGCAAGCTGTTTGGCAGGCTGTCGGGAGCAGGATTCTGCTGAGAAACAGGATGCGCACTCTCCACATACTTGGATTCCCAGTAGAATCACTCTTTCTTCAGAGAAACGGCATGTGGGGGCTGTGCAAAGTCTGACTCTGCTGGGATTTTGACAACGCAGCCATTTAGTTGGGCAGCTGCATTGGCTCTAGTGGGAAGGCTCCGCTAGATCCTGGTTCCCTCTGTCAACAGAAGCAACCCTTCTGTTTGTGGAGGGTAAACTCTGGATCTAACCCACTGTAACCTTATTAAGAAACATCAAAAATGTGATGGCATCTCTTGTTTGTTTGTTTGTTCAGATTGTTTATCACCCTATTTCAAAGGGTGAGTTTATAGTCTAAACTCACTTTATTCTCGCAGTGACCCTGTAAGCGGAATTAGTGAGGATGCAGGCTTGCACAAGACAGTTATGAATAGGAATAGAAATTTCTACCACTTCCAGACCCAACATATGCTTCACTCTAATACATTAGTTCAGTAGGGTTAGTGTTAGCATACTGGCTTGGAAGAGGATCTGCAACTGAGAGGCCTTAGGTTGAATGTGGATCTTTGTGAGTGCTATCTGGCTGGCTAGTGCCAATCATCTCTCCCATCTTCCCTTCTGGGCCTTTCGGAAGTGTTTCCAGGTAAGGAGAGAGATAGTGGCATGCAAAAAGAAAAAAAAGAAAATTCTTCACACATTCTGTGTTCATCCCCCACAAGTGGAAAATGGTTTGAAAAGAGAACTCAAGGTATGTGGGAATGATAGGAGAGTCCTCCTTGACTTGCTTACATACATTCCTTCCTTCCCAAGACATTTTGCATGGTGTTGGGAACTGGAAGAAGTTTGTTTCTATGTTTGCTGGCCCACCACTTTCCAACATCCCATTCTGGTAAAATTAGATGACGACCATAGTCTTGGAGGTTAATTGTTTTTATTATGCTATAAACTGTTATTAGCAGCTCCCTAGTTTTTCAGATTCGGGTACCATTCAATACTGACATGACCAAGGGCAGAATCCCCCTCTGATTCCTTTCTGCAAGTGGTGGGTCCCGCTGCTTATGCAAGGGAGATTTAGCACTGCCCTCGAGAAGCCCTAAAATGAGTGGAAACGCTTGTTTCTGGAAGGAGGCAGGTTGGCAGAGCTCCCTTATATGAGCCCCGCTGATCTGTCTCCTTCCAGGAACAAGCATTTCTGATCATTTTGGGTTGCCCCAGAAGCGCAAGCAGTGGGGGCTGCTTGCTCCATGCAACCGGCGGAGCAGAAGAGAATCGGCAGGGGCAGAAGCATCCCATTGGATTCTGCCCCAAGATACCTGCGTGTATTTCTGTGGAACTAGGATTTCTCATTCATAATGCAGAAAGCAACCAGAATAGCTGTTCATTTATAAATTAAGCTGTACATGTAGAACAGTTTTAATTTAACTCTGTGATTCTACAGTTGGTTTTTCAAGGGCATATTTGCTATTTTCTGCATTACCACTTCTTGTAATTACCTTATTTTCTGCAGCGGTTATGAATAACCATTATTACATTTCTCTGTCACTTAGATCCTGTGATCTGTGAGAAAATGCCATATTTATGGGTACTATTATACACACATTTTTTTTTCCTGCTTTATAGTTGGTGTGGCAGTTGAATTTTCTTCTGAACATGAACTACAGAACCCTCTGTCTGAATCTGCAGCACCACACTTGATGGACCTGCAGGATAAAGTGAAAAGTTTAAGTCAACAATTGTCTTCAGCAGAAGATGAGAAAAATCTTCTCTTGAAAGAACTTGAATTTGTGAAAATGGGGAAAAGTCAATTAACACAGGAATATGAAAAACTAAAATCTGATTCCAGTAAACTCCAAGCATCTATTCTTGAAGAACAGGCTGGTTTGAAAATACAGATGGACTTCCCGAAGTATGCAGCAGAATCGCTGCAAGCAGAAGTCCTCCGACTGCAGCAAGCACTACTTGGTAATTAGTTTTAATGCTAGCTTTTTTTACTTGGAGTGTGTTAATTTCAAGAACATGTTCTTAAGATTGCAGTCTTAGGTGTGTTGGGGTTGGAGTGACAAGTGGTCTGTGTGCTAGCAAGCTAAATGAAGCCCTGGCTGTCCACACACAGCAGCAGAGTACTCTCCCCATGCAGCAGCCAGCTTCAACCTTTCCAGCAGCATTCCATCCAGGACTCAGGAATCACTCTGTAGCCAAAACAGTTCTAACTGTTTTATTAACTTATTACAAAATATCACTACAGGTTACTTTACATTCCATATACAGAGTCCATGTGCAAAGTACAAAGCCTTGAAGATACATCCAGCTCAGCAAAAAGCAAGTGCAAGCATGTGCAGTTCAGAATCATACAAGCATGATACATATGGCCAAAGCCTGGCCACTACACGTCATTGGCCTATGTACACCACATGACCTCCTGTCCCACGGTTAGCTTTTCCCAAGCCTGGCAAGGCTGCAGACAAGAATAGCTCTGTAAACATAGACAGCCATGTCTGGAAGGTTCCCAGATAAGCAGCACAGAAGCTGCTGCAAAACATATCAAAACATAACAAAACATAAACATTACACAAAGCCTGTTTTTCTCCATACACTAACAAGTTGCACATCTTTGTATTCTTGCCTTTGAAACTTAAGTTCACTACTTAACAAAACATCACCTTCTGGCTCATTTTCCTAAGAGAATTAGCCTATTTCCCCATTGTTTTTGCAGATGCAGAAAATGAAATAACAAGACTGAAAAGATCAGATCAGGTAAACAGATTACTAAAACTAGAGAAAGAGGAATATTGTTGAAATGGTGTTGTCTTATTTATTCACACAGAGAGATTGAATTGTTGTAATTCATCAAGAAGTTCAGTTCTATTCATTTAGGTCTGATTAGAGACAGTGGTTTCCTGTCTCACTACAGATGTTAAATTAATTCAGCATTACTAACAATTGTGTTATTACTTATCCCTGCTGTTGTGAAGGGTGACCATGCTTATTTTGCATACAATCAATCTCTAATTAAATGGTAACACTCTGCATTTTCTGCATTTCCTTTTGCTCTGACCTCACTACCTAGAATTCCCACTACCAACTGAGGATAACACTTCATACATCTGATGAAGTGGACTCGAGTCCCAAAAGCATATCCCATAATACATTTGTTAGTCTTGGAGAGAGCAATCCTATGGTCCCTAGGAGAACATCCCAGGGAACATAGGATTGTTCAGAGTCCCCCTCCTGAGGCCGTAGACACTGCTACCATCTCAGGAGGGGGACTCTTGAGTTCCAATTCCCCTCCTCCGCCACTGCTGCAGAAAGAACTGTGCTGGCTGCTTCCCATAGTTGCAAATGCAGCCTTGGAGAGAGGGAAAAGGGGGCGTTCCAGGGGGAGGGGAGAGGAGAGGCTGGGATATAAGAAATCCTATGGTCTCTCCAGCCCTGGCCCCCGCAGCGCACCTTCTCTAGATGGGCTCCAAGGCCTGTCTAGAGGAAAATTTTATAAAAGGAGGTCGGAGAGGCAAAAATCACCTCTATTGCTCCTCCCACCCTGCTGGCAGCAGCCCAGCAGGGCACTGGGTACTCAGAAGCCTCTGCGATTGGAGGCTTCCTTGTAAGGTGCCAAAAGACTGTTTGCTTTTGCTGCAACACAGACTTACACAGCTGCCCCTCTGGAAATTGCCACAGATAGTATTCCTTAGTAAAGAAAAATCTGTTAGTGGATTCCTAAGCCCAAAGACTGACAGCTTCGATGATGATACATTCTTATTATTTCTGATCTAGGATCAGTCAGATCAGGGACCCAGCCCCAGGTTGAAATATGGCAGAGCAGTTTGTTGATCACACAAGTGCATCAGAAACTTTTGCAATCACATTTCAAATTTCCCTCTGCCATTAAGAGGCTGCAGAAAGCTGCGCTTCTCTAGCGTCTACAAAGAACCTCCATATTGCACCAAAGATCTACAAGACCCATGCATGATGCATGTAGCACACCGCTACCCTAGTGCTACTGAGGAAGACAGGCCTGTGAATGCAAAGTTCTGTGAATAATAGGTTACTGCATTTTCTCCCATTACTGTCAATATGTAGGAGTCTCCCATGGTGACCTGAAGGATAGAGCAAAGCAGCCCAGTGTGTTGGCTCAAACGCTGGTCATCCACTAGTTGAATGGATTTCCCCTCTCCCCCTGCAGCCCCTTGTGCAGTGCCCCAAATCTGCTCTGGAGCAGATTTGGGGTGCATGTGGGGGGCTGCAGGTAGGAGGAGAGGATGGGGAAGTTTTGTTGCATGAGCACACACATGCTCACACGACACTGGAGCCCACCCAGAATATTCAGGCCAGGCCAAACTAGAAACTAAATGGACAAGGGAAGTTAGCAAAAACCTGTGCTCACACCTTCCCTGAAGAGTGGGTCTCCTTAAGAAAATACATCTTATGCTTTCAGAATGCTGTCACTGGAGTGATAATTCTATGAGGTAATTTCATAAATTCAGTTGCCAGTGGGTTAAAGACTAACGAATTTATAATGATTAAGGTTTCATGGGCTGCATAATCTTTTAAGGTGCCACAAGATTCTTTGTTGTGTTTTTAATTCAGAGTGGTTTTTTATTACAGAAAGTTGTGTATAATTTGCAGATACATTTATACTTTGTAACTTATGAAAGTGGTTTATACAGTATGAAGCTTGTGCACACACATGGGCTTATTTTCTAGGGTTCAGTTGAAAATGGACAAGAAGGACAGATGATGCGCACTCTTTTCAAATTTGCTTCTTAGCATTCCCATTGGGTTAACTGAGCACTTTCGGTAATTAAGGAGAATTTCTCTTCACAAATAATTTGCAGTATTTTTTTAATGTCAGGTTGATACTTATGAATATACTTACATTGATTTCGTCCTGTTAGATTTAGAGTCTTTTTTCTGTCTAAATTAAGGAAGGATTTCAGGAAGAAGTGGCAAGTTTACAACCGAAGTGTGAGAGTACTACACATGTATCTGCTGAAGGACAGAACTTGGAGTTAAATCAGTTAAGAGAAGACTTGGAAAGGAAACAACATGAATTTAATGAAAGCACTGCTGAAAAAGAAACTCTAGTAGCAGAACTGGAAGAACTGGACAAGCAAAACCAAGAAGCTACACAGGTTATATATATAATTAACTAAGCAGGGGAGGAATGATGTGTGATCCCAAAGTGTGTGTGTTGAAGTGTGTGGATATTCATTAGCTGTACTTAAATCTACAACTGTCTATTGACTATTCTGCTTTATAGGCTTTGCTGGTCAATGAGTTTTTTGTTTGTTTGGAAGAGAAATAATACAGTTCTTCAGAGAGTTGTTGTTTAAGGATGTTTTTTTAAGTGTTAACATTCATTTCTTTCTGAGGCAAACAACCCAGTTACAGAAATCTTTATTTCAGTTACAAGTGTTCCTTGCAGCTCACATAAATTATTTCTTGCCAGATTCATATAAAACTGTTGTTACTCAAATAACCTTTTGACCCTAAGTGATAAGGCTTTAACTCAGAATTCTTTACAGAAATTATCCAGACCACCCTAGGAATTAGTTTCATAAAGTTATCCAGAATTCATTATGAATTTGTTTTGTGTGTCTCTTAATATAGTAATCACTTCTTACGTATTCACATCTCCAAATTCTTAATTATTTCTAATTTGCTTTTCACTTTGCATTTCATAACAAGGGACCTTATTTATCTTTGAGGGAAGTGAAATAGCGGTTTCTCAGTAGGCTTCCTCAGCAATTCCAGAAAAGCTAAATCAATGGTACACTCAAAATCTGGGACTAGAAGTCAAGGGCAACTCACAGTGCTTTTCTTGGCTCTGAATGCCCAGGATAAGCACCTAGGATAGCTTCAGTATCATGAGTTGGTAGACATTGAAACACAGGAGGCAGGAAGCACTAAAATTCAGTTTCCCACTCATCTGCTAGCCAGGAGACAAATGGTTCTAACCACATGAAATTAGTAACATGTATTGCTGCCAAAGGACTGTGGATCCTTGTTTGAACTGTTTACATTTATACAATGAAGTCAGTGTTGTTTGACAGTGTGTTTAATACAACAAGATCATATCTACAATGTTTTTAAAAACATACTAAAATGATTTTTCACTTTTCTAAAAGCTTTACAATTCTAACTACTAATTTATCATAAACTCATAGGATTTCTTTACTATTTTAACATTTGTTTGTTTTTATTTTAGCATATGATTATGTTAAAAGAACAGCTAACGAAACAGAATGCAGAAGCTACTAATGCTATCAACCAGCTAAAACTGGACATTGATTCTGAAAAAAGAAAAACATCTAAGCTAGAAGCTGAGAAGCTGGAAATGAGCCAGGAATTAGAAGGCCAGAGAGAAAAATTGAGTCAATGTACATTTACACTTAATGACTTGCATATGACTAAGCAACACCTGGAAAATAAAATAAAAGAGTTAAAAGAACAGCTAAAATCATCCCAGCAGTGTAGTTCCAAAAATAAACAGGAAGTGGTAGAATTAAAGAAAAATCTAACACAGAGAGAAGAAGAACTTTCTGTACTCCAAAATGAGTTAACCAAGATAAATCAAGAATCTAACAGTTGTCATCAAGATCATTCAACCAGCGAAAGAGAAAGAGAAATTTCAAAGCTGAATGAGCAAATTTCAGAAAATAAACTAATAAATACAGACTTGGAAAAATCTATTTTTGATCTTCAAATAGAAAAGGAAAAGCTACATGCAGCATGTGAAGAACTTAAACAGCAGTTGCAAGAAGCTAATAATGAGAAGGGTAAGATTGCTTTTGAAAAAGATACTATGCTGGAAGCTTTGAAAATAGAAAAAGGGCGGTTAGAAAACGAACTATGCCAGGGTGAAAGCCGATTGTTGGAACAGGCTCATAAGTATGAACAAACCATTGATGAGCTGTCAAATGCACGTAACATGAATACCACCGCGTTACAGTTTGAACATGAACGCTTAGTTAAACTCAATCAAGAGAGAGACTTTGAGATAGCAGAACTCAGGAGGAACATTGACCAGAAGGAAACTGACCATGAGGAAACGAAAGAGATGTTAACAACTAGCTTAGCAGGGCAAAAACAACTGACAGAGCTCATAAAAGAGAGAGAGGTGTTTGTTGAAAAATTTAAAACCAGGGCTTCTGAATTGGAACAGCAGCATGAAGATTTTATTAAGGACTCCAAAAGATTTGAACTTTTAAAACAAAATTTAGAAGAAAAAGAGAAAAGCCTTTCAGGTATGAAAGAAGAGAACAATCATTTGAAAGAAGAAATTGAACGACTAAAAGACCAGCAGAGTAGGTCAGCCCCTTTGGCTGAGCCCAAAACTCTAGATATCATCACTGAACTTGAAGCAGAAATAACACAATTAACTATACTTAAAAATAATCTTGAAGAAGAGGTGAAACTTAACAAAAGGACACTTGAAGACCAGAGTCAGAAAATGGCCCAACTTCAGCAATCCCTACAAGAGTATAAAAAGGAGATCGAGGAGTTCAAATTTCATTGTGAGCAAATGAACATTGCACACAAGCAGGTGTGCTTGGAGAAGGATGAGGAAATCAAAAGCCTACACAGAGCAGTAGAACAAATTAAAACCCAATTACACAATCAAACAACAGTAATCCAACCAGACCCTTCTGATCTCTTTCAAGAAACTAAAGTCCAGGCACTTAATGGTGAAAATGGAAATGAGAAACATGATTTATCTAAAGCTGAAATTGAAAGGCTGGTAAAAGGTATCAAGGAGAGGGAAATGGAGATCAAACTTCTGAATGAAAAGAATGTCTCACTAAGTAGACAAATTGATCAACTATCCAAAGATGAAGTTGGCAAACTTACACAAATCATCCAAGAGAAAAACTTAGAGATACAAGCTCTTCATGCAAGGGTTTCCTCTCCATCTTATAGGCAAGATGTTCTTTACCTTCAGCAACAATTACAAGCCTATGCCATGGAAAGAGAGCAAGTGCTGGCAGTTCTTAGTGAGAAGACTAGAGAGAACAGTCAGTTAAAAACAGATTATCACAAGATGATGGATATCGTAGCAGCTAATGAAGCAGCCCTGAAGAAGCTGCAGGAAGAAAACCAAAAACTAGCCAGTGAATTTGAAAGTAGCAGTCAAGATATGTCCCGAGAAACAATTAAAAACTTGTCCCGTATCATTCGAGAGAAGGATATTGAAATTGATGCTTTAAGTCAAAAATGCCAAACTTTATTGACTGTCCTCCAGACATCCAACGTGAGTTCAGGCAGCGAATTAGGGGGAATTAATAGCAATCAGTTTGAGGAACTTTTGCAGGAACGTGACAAACTGAAACAGCAGGTGAAGAAAATGGAAGAGTGGAAGAAGCAAGTAATGACCACTGTCCAGAATATGAAACATGAATCTGCTCATCTACAAGAGGAACTGCAAAGGCTGCAGGCACAGATTTTTGTTGACAGCGAGAATAATTCTCAGTTGCAGATCGAGTATAATGGCTTAATCCATGGCTATGAACAGAATGAGAGAAAGTTGAAAACATTTAGCCAAGAATTAGCACAAGTTCAGCATAGCATAGGAGAGCTTAATAATACCAAGGATATTATTTTGGGCAAGCTTGATATGGTAGCACCACCTCTGCCAGTAATCTCTTCTACTGATGGACAGCCATTAGACATTCCCAGCAATGCTGCTTCTCAGATGCTCACCAGTGACTCCAAACCACTAAGTGAAGAACTGGATCGCCTGAAGAAAACATTGCAGGAAAAAGATGCAACTATCCAAACTCTGCAGGAAAATAATCAGAGGCTGTCTGATTCTGTGGTTGCATCATCTGAGATGGAAAGAAAGGGTCAAGCGGAGTCTCATTGGGAGATAAAGCACTTGAAGGAGAAGTGTGATGTCTTGCAGAAGTCACTCAGGGAAAAAGACCTGCTAATAAAATCAAAAAGTGATCAGTTGCTTTCTCTAAGTGAAAATCTTAGTAATAAAGAGAATGAAAATGAGCTGCTGAAGCAAGGTGTAACTAATCTGAAGGAAAGAACTCTTATTTTAGAAATGGACATCCGTAAGTTGAAAGAAGAAAATGACAAAATAGTGGCAAGATGCCAGGAAAAAGAAACAGAATTCCGAGCTCTACAGGAGACTAACATGCAGTTTTCAATGATGCTGAGGGAGAAGGAATTTGAATCTCATTCCATGAAGGAGAAGGCTCTTACGTTTGAAAAACTGTTGAAAGAGAGAGAGCAGGTGCGTGATGAGTTGAATTCTTGTTTTTTGTTCAAAGTCAAAGGAAAAAACAGGTGTGACTGCTATTATGCCATGCAATGCATATTTTCGGTATCTGGTGCAGGATTTCAATTGCATATGCAGAGTTCTGGGAATGATGTCAAATTTCATTGTTCTAGACCTCCTTATTCAAAAAATGTCTGACAAATATTGCCTACACTTTGCAGAGGCTAAAAATAAGGGGTCTCTGCAGTTCTCTTGAACAGGACCAGTCTCAGGTTTTGTTTTGTTTTTTAAGTTCCATACATTTTAAACGGTAAAGTCTGTTAATGGGAAAAATACAAATGCAAGAGAATATCTGACTTGCAGTGCAATCCTAATGCATGTTTATTTAGACATACGTATTTTTTGCTCCATAAGATGCACCAGACCATAAGACGCACTTAGGTTTTAGAGGAAGAAAACAAGAAAAAAAAAATTCTGAACCAAATGGTGAAATGACGACAAAACCCTGCCACTGTCACAGAACCGAGCGGGGAGGGCTTTCCCGACCCTACGCTTTCTCCGCTGTTGGTGCTGCTGCTGCTGCTGCAGGCAGCTGGGTCGGAGTAGCTGAAAGCAAACATCAACAGCTCAGGGCACAATCCTAAACACGTTGAGGCAGAAAAAAGCCCCAGGGCTTTTTTCTGCCTCAACCTGCGTAGGATTGTGCATGGCTGGCTGGGGAATGCTGGGAGTTGTATGACTTCCCCCCCCCCCCAAACACGCGTAGGATTGCATCCTAAAACCATTTAAAACCAAAACACAGAAACAGCATGGTAAATAATTAAAACATTGGAGCCCCAGCTAGCTTAAAATACCTTTCCCTCCCTCCCTGGTTGCTGGAAATAACTGCTTTCAGGGGACGTTGAGCTGAGGAACCTGAGGCGCGCGAAGGAGGTGTTTGCAGGTGCATCCTTCCTGGAGGGAGGGAAGGAGAAGGAGGTGTTTGCAGGTGCATCCTTCCTGGAGGGAAGGAAGGAGAAGGAGGTGTTTGCAGGTGCATCCTTCCCGCCCGCGCAGCCAAGCCGCGGGCCCACCAAACAGCCTCTTCCCGGCTCCCCCACACCTACCCTGAGCTGCTGCCGAATCAGCTGTTCCACGGCGAAATCAGCTGTTAAGCGGCCACATAGGGGGAATCAGCTGAGAGGCGGGGGCTTGCCCCACTCCGCCCAGAAGCCCTCCGCTGTTCCACCGGACCAGTTGGAGGCACGCAGAGGGAGGTATGTAAAAAAAAATAAAAAACAAACAAACAAACAATATTCGCTCCATAAGACACACAGACATTTCCCCCTATTTTGGAGGAGGGGGAAGTGCGTCTTATGGAGCGAAAAATACAGTAGGTCCTACTGATCTGGTTTGCATGTCACACTAAGCCACAGTGGGTTGTTATCGTGGCTGGTTGCAGGGTGGCTTAGCGTGGCATCTGAACCCAGAGTGCTTTTTCTGTCATGGGTTTTTTGCAAACAAGCCACCCTGAGAACTTGTAGTAGGGTTGTTTAGGGTGGCTTGCTCTCGGGGTGGCTTTTTGTGACGTCTGAACCTAGCAGTGCAGTTTTATTGTGGGTTGTCGGGAACAGCTAGAGAGCCAGCTGGCAAGAGTGGCAAAAATGCCTGCTGCTTCTCGCAATCTCACTAGTTAATTCTTTTTTTCATAGAAATCTTGAAGAAAGGACACTGGGGAGTGTCCTGAACGCATTGTCATTTAAAAAGAAAAAAAGAATTTGGTCCTGCGCAAGTGTGCAGGGGTGAATGTCCACTGCTAGGAAATTTGTGGAATCTTCCCTTTTGTTTTACTGCTCTGTCTTGACAGTTTTGCAATTTCCCCCTCCATTTTACTGTTTTGTCATGACATTTGTTTAGCGATCTGACTCACTGCTCTATAACCCTCATGTATGTCTGACAGCTAGCAGTGGAGACCAGTGGAGGAAAGCAACAAGCATGAAGGGGGTGCAGGGGAGCCAAAAGCAGCTGGTAGCTAAAGAAGAGAAGTATATGGGCGAGGGTTATTACTTCAGTAGAACGTGTTCGCCAGCAAGGGATGCACTGAAGCGGAGGATTTCATAGATTTCATAGATCATAGAGTTGGAAGGAGGCTACAAGGCTATCGAGTCCAACCCCCTGCTCAATGCAGGAAACTAGAGGAGGGGTCTCCCATCCAGGTAATAACCAGGCCTGACCCTGCTTAGCTTTCCACGCTCAGACAAGCTGATGAAATTGACAAGGACATTGACAAGAGAGGGATATCAGTATACTTGGCTAAATAGCGACAGGCAGACTTGCGCAAGACAAGTCTGCCTGTCGCAGACTTTAAAATTGCAAACGTGTTTCTGCGTTCATAAAGGCTCAGAAAATTATTTCCTTTTTGTGATCTGATGCAGGAGTGGAGGGAGGAGTTTCACTAGGGAAGCACTAAAGTGGAGAATGAAACTGAGAAGGACATCGGCAAGGGGGGATATGACTGTGCTGGACTCAGTAGCGGACAGGCAGTCTTGTGTACTTGCGCAAGACACCGAACATTTTTTTAAAAAAAAATTAAATTGCAAACGCGTTCATAAGGGCTCAGATACTTAAATCCCTTTGGTGATCTGATACGCGGTGGGGCAGGGAGGTTCCCTCGTGTGCCAGCAACCCCAGCAGACCAATTGCAGAAAAGAACTGAGGAAATGAGGATTTCTGCTGCAAAGGCCCCTGGGATAAATGCCAGCAGTGTCCAGGGGGACTGAGAGGGACTGAGGGAGAAACAAGCCACGGCAAGCCACTGAACAGGTGATCGTCTGTTGGGAGTAATGGACAAGCCACCCAACCATTGTGGCTTATTCTTAGGGTGGCTTAGCATGACGTGTGAACTCACCCACTGTGTTCAGTGGGGCTTAATCCTATGTAAGTGTGCATAGGGTTGCCAGCCTTAGTTTATCTCTCACGTTTATGTATGCCCTTCCTTCAAGGAGCAAAAAGCATGTATTTGAGTCTGCCCCACTTTATCTTCACCAGAAAACTCTGAGATAAATTAGGTTTAGAGATAATGACTGGATTCAGACAACACAAAAACCCACACCCAAGGGCTGAGTATGGGTTGAGTGTGGGTTGTTGTTGAACCATGTTTGTTGTTGAAATGTGGATTATTGTGTTGTCTGAACCCAGCCGCACTAACAAACCATGGGTTCCTTGATCACAAACAACCATGAAGAGAACCCACAGTTTGTTGTTAGATTGTGAACTGTGGGTTGTTTGTGGTTAACAAACCATGGTTTGTTAGCATGGCTGGGTTCAGACAACAGGGTAACCCACGGTTCAGCAAGAACCCACGCTCAACCCATACTCAGCTCTTGAGTGTGGGTTATCGTGTTGTTTGAACCAATTAGCTCAGGGTCACCCTGTGATCTTCTTTGTGGCTGAGCAGAGATTTTAACCCAGGACTCCCCAGTCCAAGTCTGGTTAAATAATAGATGTTTCATTCTACTACAAAACATACTAGCTTGGAACTTAGTCCTGTTGAAGTCAGTGGGGTTTGTATCCAACTGAATGTGTGTGACTAGAGAATTTATTTATTTATTTATTATTACATTTATCAATCGCCCATCTGGCCGGTCACCCGGCAGAATTAAATGCTCCTCTGAGAACCTGTAAAAAGCATACAGGTTCTAGGAATTTTATAGTACTGATACAATACTAATATTTATTTAGGCCACTGAAAAGTGACCTGGCATAGCTTTAAACATATTTATTCCAGTTGCTGGTCTTTATATCAACCTGAATTATTTTCCTCTTCTGCACCAACATCAGATAAGACTTAGCCTGCCTGTCAAGCCTTCTGTAATACAGCCTTGTAATGAAGCACTAGCCTGGTAGCCATAGGCAACAATGAATTATATGCTGGCAAGTGCACCCAACATAGAAACCTCTACACCCAGTGTAGAAATGTAGTGTGATGTTACAAGAGGGTCAGTGCTCTCCATCACTCTGTCAGCCCCCAGCAGACTAATACATTTTGTTTTTTTGCAGAATAGTACATTTGGGGGCTTAGTTACAAGGCTGCTGTAATACCTGACAATCCTCTCTAGCTACGCTTTCGTTAAATATATTTGTAGGAAATAAGATACAATCTATGTGTGAACAATTGTAACACATGTAATTCACTGTTTTTATATCTTCTGCGAATCCTTGTGATTTCCCAACATGTATACACACTTTTATTATGAACTGTCATGTATCATCTCCTGAGAGAAATCTTATTAATACAGACCTGCACAATTGTTGCATATGATGGTCTGTGTACAGCTTGCATGTTATTTCCTAGACACAAGGCTTTTCATATAGGAAAAGATGAAGTGGTACAAGTTGGTTGTGCAGTATTGTGGCTTGTGTTTTCAGCTATGTTTGTCCTATATTCTTACATGTATGTTTGTCCTAACCCTAATTAATCCATATGGCCTAGAATTCCTAGATAATAAACTTTTTAGGAAAAATGTAGTGCCATCGGTTTGGAAAGAAAGAAAGAACAACTACTTCAGTGCCTTACTTTAATGTAAAAGAAGGTAACCCTTTAAACATGCATAATTTCTCTTTATTTTCATTTTTGAAAGGGAAAGGCAGGGGAGCTGAACCAGCTGTTAAATGAAGCCAAGTCAATGCAAGAAAAGGCTGTTGTTTTTCAGCAAGAGAGAGATCAAGTCATGTTGGCACTCAAGCAGAAACAAATGGAGACGAGTGCCCTACAGAATGAGGTATAAGATGAAAATGAGTGAGTGAAGGAGCATGGGTAGATGAGGGTAAAGTGAGAAAAACTGAAGAAATATGTCTGAATTACACACAGGTGCAGCATTTACGTGATAAGGAGCAGCGTCTAAATCAAGAATTGGAGAGATTACGCAATCACCTTTTGGAAAGAGAAGACACTTCCACACGTGAAGCTTTAGCAGCCGAGGATCGGGAATCTAAGCTTAAAAAGAAAGTCCAGGTTTTGGAGGAAAAGCTGCAATCTTCATCAACTGCAGTGGAAAATGCGAGGTAAATATTTCATTTCCTTTAGCCTTGGCAGTACCGTAGGACCCTTGCTCAGCAACTGGTTTTGTTGGAGGATCACTTTAAAAAACTTTAATAGTGTCCTGTCCACATATCCTATTGGCACTGGTGTCTCTTTCTTTGCTCTCTTTGTCAGCTAGATAGCATGTCAGTATAATGCAGACATCACTGAGTAATAACGTTCAGCCTTTTCAGACCTTTAATCTCAAAATGGGGTCCACTTGTAACTTTTTACCATACAGATCGCTTTTTCCTTTCATGATTCTCTCATTTTCCTTTTTCTCTTCACCTCTTAATAATTAAAAAGAGAGAGAAAACTTAGAAAATGCTGGTGGTTTCACTTGTGCAACCTGCCCAGAATAAGTGATAATTAGGATAAGGCCTAAAAATAGGAAAAAAGAAATGGAGTGAGAGAAACTAAACCAGAGTTGGATGTAGGGGAAAGTCCTGAAATTGTCAACTAGACACTGCATCAATAAATACATATAACAAGAATATTGGCATATTAATACATGGCAGAGAGAAACATTTTAGGCTGGGATTGCTGGGGGCTGGGCTGTGAGGTTAAAGCCTCCACTCTCCAGCAATCCTGATGCAGCCAGAATCACTGCCTCATGTTGCTTAGCAGGGTGGGAATAGACATCTTTCCCTCACTGCCTGCCCTGTACAGGCTATGAGGGCCTGTACCTTGTGTTGGGCCAAAGAGACAGATTAGGGATGCTATTGGTGTACCGCCCACCCTGCTACCCAGTGACCATCCTGACAGAGTCGGATGTGGTGTTGGAGAACCCTAGGACTCTGTTCTTGGGAGACTTCAGCGTCTGTGCTGAGGCTGCCTAAGCAGGACAGGCTCAGGACCTCATGTCCTCCATGACAACCATGGAGCTGTCTTAGTTTGTCACCAGCTCAACACATAGGGCAAAGCATACCCTTGATTTGGCCTTTGCCTTTTGGCGTGAGGCGGATAGGCTGAATATTG
This sequence comes from Shinisaurus crocodilurus, assembly GCA_021292165.1. Lineage (NCBI taxonomy): Eukaryota > Metazoa > Chordata > Lepidosauria > Squamata > Shinisauridae > Shinisaurus > Shinisaurus crocodilurus. The sequence goes on along the minus strand of CM037876.1, from coordinate 285,469,538 downwards.
GGGAGGTGGAAATCATCCCATTGTCATGGTTTGACCACTTCCTGGTGAAATTTGGTCCCATGGTGCAGGGGACCTGCAGGGTTGGGGGACCCATTAAGATGGTCCACCCCCAGAGACTTATGGAATCCTGAATGCTCTGGGGGATTTCTCAGTAGCCAGAGCCAGCAATTCTGCCAAGGCCCTTGTCACACTATGGAATTGAGAGGTGCAATGGGCCATTGACACAATCGCTCCTGAGCACCCACTTCGGCATTCTGGAGCCCAGAAAGCTCCCTGGTTTACTAGGGAGCTCCAGACAATGAAACAGGTCAGAAGATGGCTGGAGCATAAGTGGTATAAGACTTGTCATGAAGGTGATCAAGCATGCATAAGAGCGTATAATTATGCCTACTGCATGGTGGTGAAGGCAGCAGAGAAGACCTACTTCGCTGCCTCCATCGCATCCTCAAGTAGCAGCTCAGCTGAGCTTTTCCAAGTGATTTGGGGGTTCATCTTACCCAATGAACCCAATAATGGAACACTCAGAGAACCACTGTAATGAGTTTGCAAGACACTTTGAGGATAACATTGCTAACCTTCATGCTGACTTGAGCACCGCTTTTGACACAGTGTCTGTTGTGGTGTCCAGGCCTCAGGTTATCTTGTATCCTGGCCTCTCCAGTCTCCTCTCCTCCCTTTCCCCCTCTCTGGGGTTGCTTTCCTGACCTCGGAGAGAAGCTGGCACGGTTCTTTCCATGCCGGGTGTGTGTGTGTGGGTGCTCTGATTCCCAGCTCCAAGGTCAGAGCGCTGTCTCTGAGATCGGATCTGGGAATATGAAATATCTTATGGCCCCTCAGACGCTGTCCAGGGGCCATAGGATTGCTCCCAAAGTTAATCATTCTGCTCCATCTTACCGCTCTTTGTATTGCTCTGTACTGTTACTGTAATTGTAATTGTTGTTAATATTGTATTTTAAATGTCATTTTAATATTTATATGTGAACACCTTAGGGATTTTATTATATTAAGCTGTATAGATGTATCATAAATTTTAAAAATGCAGCCATGCCTTGGATTCAGAGCTTAATTCGTTCCGGAAACGTGCTTGTAATCCAAAACACTCTTATATCAAAACGAAATTCCCCCAAAAAAATTTGTAGAGATTTTTAATTTAAGCTGTACTACAGTACTTGTATTGCAAGACGTTGCTTGTATATCAAGTAAAAAAAAAATTAAATAAATATTTAAAAATTTGCTTGTCTTGCAAAACGCTCTCAAACCAAGTTACTTGCAATCCAAGGTATTACTGTAATAAAAATAAATAATGGTTGATCAGCTGGGCAGCTGGGGAAAGTAGGTGGGGCTCCCCCAGAAGGGTATATACAAACACGTGTCGGGAAGAGCTTGTTGTCTTCATATCTCATAATATTTTCCATAGTTTTCATAATATTTCTGACTATAAGCTGTATAGAAAACTGGCATTTCTGCTAAATTAAGTCACTTTAGTCCTGTCCCTGTCCCCCCATTATTTAAGTCTCTAGAGCAGGGCTCTCCAACCTTGGGTCCCCAGATGTTGCTGGCCTACAGCTCCCAGCATACCCAGCCAGCATGGCTAATGGCAACGGATTCTGGGAGCTGTAGTCCAGCAACATCTGGGGACCCAAGGTTGGAGAGCCCTGCTCTAGAGTCTATGAAAGGCAAATACCTGATTATATAACTAGAATTGCTTCCAGAATAGAATGGTTTGTTTTTGTAACAGTGGTCTTTTCTTCTCTGCCAAGGAGTTGATTAGCCCTTTTTAACTTAAAAAAAAGTTAAACTATCTTTCCTGGAAGGAATATCTACAGCAGCTGTTTTCATGTTGTATTTTGAAACTTGAGTTGACAGCTGCCAACTATCTAGAGTCCAAAGATACAAAGCCTGCAAAAGTGAGAATTTTTAGAACCTGGCTGATTGATTGAATATATTTTACTTAAGCCATCAGGCTAGTATGCAGGTGGAATCCTTGCAAGAACAATTGGACCTTGTTACTAGGCAGAGAGACGAAACTGTGCTTCAGCTAACAATTTCGCAAGACCAAGTGAAACAATATGCTTTGTCACTGACCAACCTGCAGATGGTGCTAGAGCAATTTCAAAGGGGTAAGTTAACTCCCCCATATATAATGTGAAGATTGCCATGGACATCTGTTTATCTAAAAGTATAACATTATTTTGGTAATAAAATCTTTCAAATGAGCTATTTTCTCAAATATCTTATTTTAATAACTGAAGTCCCTTTTTAAAAAGCCGATAAGTCAAGTGTATGTATTTTATTTTTAGAGGAGAAAGCCATGTATTCAGCTGAGCTACAGAAACACCAAAGGCAGTCTGCAGAATGGAAGAAAAAATCAGAGCAGCTAGAAGATAAAGTGGTTGCATTGCAGGTAGGTTGAGATGGTTCTATAATGCAGCTTGTTCGTTTGTTTAAGCTGGCATGGCAGACAAGCACAGCAATGGTAGAAAGATGGGTTGGAGTGGAATTCGATGTGGGGAGCAAGAGACTGGGCTGGTTTGCATGACACGACAGCCCATCGTAGGTTAATTGGCCCTTGTGCTGCTGCACGTGATGGCCACCATTATGAATAAGCAACCACCCAAGTGGGAGTTGTCATGCAAACCCAGCTGGCGCGGGTTATTGGATGGTTAACGAACCTTGCACAACCCTACGAGCAAATAACCCCTGCCAGCTGGGTTCATATGACACAACAACCCCTGGTCGGAGGTTGCAAATTCATAATTGCTGCCGGCACGCACCGCAGCTCTTGAAGGATAACCCATGATCAGCTGTCATGTCCAAACCAGGTCACTGAATGATCGTAGGAGAAGGATACGAATAAAAAGTGAATGAAAGGATTTGGGAGAGGGATGGAATATACTTGATCATGCCACTGAATATTTTCCTTCAGAAGCTACCTATAAAATATTTGACCTAACTTACCTTTGTAGTTCAGTTAGCTGAAACAGGAGAGATTTTAAACTGAGTCTTGCTTCTTGCTATATTGATAGCTATGTTATCACAACAAATTGTTGCTATAATGAGCTGCTTCATCTTGCAGGAAAGGTTAGAGGAAGCAAATGCAGCACTAGATTCTGCATCAAGACTAACAGAACAGCTGGATCTCAAAGAAGAGCAAATTGAGGAGCTTAAGAGGCAAGGTAACAGAATTCTCTATTATTTTGGGGGGCAAAGAAATAGAAGTTCTTATTAAGTATGGGGGCTTAGCTGAATTATGCCAGTGTACTTCGGTGACCACATAATCTGCTGAATATGGTGATAGAAAGTGAAGGGCTAAATCCAGCATTATGTCACTTGCACAATGGGAGGTTCCCTTTCTTTCCTCCCCGATCCAGCCCCCCACATGCCCCCCCCCCGATCCGCTCCAGAGTGGCTCACGGGGAGCTGCAGCGGAGAGGAGAATTTCAATCCGCCAGCAGTGTCTGTTGCACTGATAGAAGGACGTCATTGGATATAACCTGAAATATTCTCCCTCCTGGATTCTTAAAATTTCCCTAGACAACATCTGTTTTTTATTACAGAACTGCAGAAGCAGCTCTGTTGTTAAGGAGAATGGCTTTCTCCAACACTCATGAACATTCTTCATAAAATCAATACATTTTTTCTCCCTGTAGGAAATTTGACATGGGACAATCAACCTTTTCAGGGGTATCATCTGACTAAATTTCAGAAGTTCCTTATGAATACTAGCTGAAATGTCCTATGTTGCAACCATTTTTGTGCCCATTGTGTCCAGAACATATCTTACATTTCTCGTTGGGACATCCTGAATTATGTCAAAATTTGCAATGATGTGCCCTTAGCTAGTCTGGTAAAAATCCATTGGGTTGAATCCAGGTTTCCACCCATGCAATAGGGTTATCTGGTCCTTCCTTCCCACTGCAGCCCTCTGTGCCTCCCTGTGAGGCATGAAATGGGGCTCAGAGTGCTGCGATGGGAGGAGGAATCAGTCGAATGGGGGGGCACCTTGTGCAAGCAGAAGGGTCTTTCTGTTCACACACGGAACCTTTTGCATCCAATATAGTAATGTATTCCTGATGTTAGTAGATTTCAAAGTTCCCATTTTTAAATTGGTCATTTAGCTATGTGCAAGTGCTGCAGCTCACGTCTGCCTGGAAGATTGAAGCTTCCCTTGTGAAACCTCCTTTCCAAAAGAAAAATTGCCAGAATGAGCATGCTGGAGCAATATGTATTTGTAGAGGAGGGAAGGTGAACTGCTGTGGCTGGATATTTGCCCAAGACATGCCGCCATGTGTGCGTGCGCGCGTGTGTGTGTGCTAGCGTGCACGCATGCATGCATGCGGGGGAGAGAAGGGAGGCTGAGGAGCTGTCATGACTTCCTGATTTGCACACTCTGGCTTGACTCACTTTTCTCTTGCTATCTGCTCTGCATCTGTTTTGCTGTCTGCTACATTCACTTGATGATACGCACTCTTTGATGACAGCTCTGGAGTATAGTCCACTGTTGTAATAATCCTCTTTGACTCAGGTTTAGCCCCCATCCCAGAGTGAACAACAATATGTCTAGTACTCTTTTTGAACTATTGTACAAACTATGAGGACAATAAAAACAGGAAAAACGTGGGGATTCTAATGAAAATGCCCTACCTTAACAGGATTTTAAAGATTACTGAGATAATATATATGAAGTGCTTTCAATACCTTAAATCATAGTATAATTACTAAGTATTATACAGTCACAAGTGAAATTTTGTTCCTTTCCACTCCTAAGAAGGCTCGTGATTAGATTAATTTTCTTTTAAAAAAAAAAAAACTCATAGTTTAAGCAAAGACATAAGGCACTTACACACCAATGAGCATGGGATTTGTAAGTTAAAGTATCATCCTGAATGTCTGTGCCATATAAGCAGTAAATACATTTGCAGCAAGCGTAAGCCCTCCAGATGTGTTTCATAGATTTCATAGATCATAGAGTTGGAAGGAGCCTACAAGGCTATCGAGTCCAACCCCCTACTACTGCCATAATTTCTGACCATTGGCCATGTTGGCTGGGGCTTATGGGAGTTGCAGTTAAATACAACTGGAGGGCACCAGGTTGCGTACCCCTGTATTGCATAGTGTGCTCACTTACTATGTAGGCTCCTTTTTTTTTATTAAGCACTCCAAAGTGTTGATTAAATGCTGTTGTGATTTAATCTTGGCCAGACAACAGGAAGATTTGCCAGGAGAAACATTTAACCCCACCCCCCCACCCCCAATAATATTTTTTGCTTTGTGATAGAACTTGAAATTAAATATACAAGGAACAGCTATGTTGGCCACCTCACTTTTCATAAGCCAATTTGAGATTAATGATCTCTTGACAGTACAGTCCAAGCATATTAATAGGGACTTCTATTTTAGTGAAACATGATTAAGGTTCTTTTTATGGGGATATTATTTATAACATAGATGTGCCTTAATGGCCCCTTCTCATAGTGGCCATTTGATCTGATGCTGAAGTCTCTTGAGTGAAAAATTGGCAGCATCAGCCAATCTAAGCATACTGGCAAACCCTACAGAACCTTCATCACTCAAATATATTATTGTGTCTCAAATCTGACTTTTGATACTTTAATGTTATGGGGAATTCTTTGGACTGTGACGGTCAATTAGACATAGGATTTACGAAAAGTATAATCCTCAGAATCTTGCCAGGCTTCGGCTAGTAGAAATTGCTGTTGCCTGCTTTTCTGAATGTTTCTGAATTACATGCAGCAACCTCATGGCAACACCACTTGTGTATATGACTAAGGATTGGTTCACACATGAGATAGTCCCCAGTGCAATCACCTCAGGTACGTGAGCTGAGCCTTGTGAAGTGGCTGCTGCTGTATCCATGAGGGATTTCTGAAATTACATTTATATCCCACCTTTTTCCTCTTGTGAGGAACTCAAGACAGCTTACATGGTCCTCCTCCTCTTCATTTTATCCTCACAACAACAACCCTGTGAGAGCCAGTGTGATGTAGTGGTGAGAGTGTTGGACTGGTACTCGGGAGATCTGGGTTCTAGTCCCTGTTCAGCCATGAAACTCACTGGGTGACTTTGTGCCAGTCACTGACTCTCAGCCTAACCTACCTCACAGGGTTGTTGTGAGGATAAAATGGAGATGAGAGTGGAGGATTATGTAAGCCGCCTTGGGATACTTGCAGGAAAAAAGGTGGGGCAAAAATATAATAAATAAATAAATAAATGGGTTAGGCTGGGAGTCATTGACTGGCCCAAAGTCACCCAGTGAGCTTCATGGCTGAGTGGGGAGTACAACCCGGATTTCCCAAGTCCCACTCCAACACTGTAACCACTACACCACACTGGCTCTCACAGTCCAAAGAATTAACTCCCCATAACATGAAAGTATCAAAGGTCAGAATGGAGACACAATGATAGATTTGAGTGATGACATATCGTAGGGTTTTCCAGTATGCTTAGATTAGTTGGTTGAGAGCATTAAGCAATTTATTTTAGTTTCAGGTTTTAGCCAACCACTGCTGATAGTTCAGTGGTGACAATTAGACCCCATCACAACACTCCAAATATGCTGGGATTTTTTTCTGTCTAAACATGTATAGATTGCACCCGTAATTTGTTCTTTAAATTTGAAGTTGATCATCTCAACCAGTATCTGAGATTGGAATTTTGTCAGGAAAGAAGGAATCAAGAAAGAAGCCACACTGCCTCTGTCTTCTGCAGTTTACTTTCAGCAACATTGTCTGGTTGTTTATGGTGCCCTTTAAGGAGGGCGGGTATCTCCGTAATTTTTAACGACATTTTACATTATACTTACTAGTTAGGAAAGGAAATTCAAAGCAGCTTACAGTCAATTGAAAACAGTACAAAATCTTTAAGGAGATTAGCATGTTTAGCAAAGGAGAATAAAGGACTTCACCTTCTTCTTCCAGTAGGGCCTCCTTCTGCAGCTGCCGTCACCATCAGATAGGAAAATAGTGTTTGTGGTCAGTGAGGAAGTTGGGGATGTAAAGAAATTTGGCCACAGTAGAGCAGCAACCACTGTGCGAGAAGCTGTGATGTTTATGATTTGATTTGATAGATGTTGCTCTAAATTCCAGCAGTGTGTTTGCATTCTGTACTTTCATAGGATAATATCACGCAAAGCACACACTGCATTCTGCAGCCAGACAAGTTTCAATGTGCTACATGGTCTTGCCCCTTTTTACCTTTTGAATTGCTCTGTTGGAATTGGCAGACGCAACTTGTTTTAAATTTACATAGCCTTGTTGTATTCAAACAGTACACTATTTTAGGGTTGGCAAACTGGTCAGTTGACCGGTCAAATATTGTCAATTGACCGGTCAAATATTATCAGTTGACTGGTCAAATACTCAATGAAACCATAATGTAGGTGGCAGCTTACTTAATTTCACTATGGTATAATTTGTTAGTAAGGGCAGGATTGAGGGTCCTTGCTAACAAATTACACCATAATGAAATAAGTTAGCTGTTTGCCTTGCAGCAGTTGGTGGGGGGGTGGGGGGGCAAATGTAGCAGCATAGTAAAGCTGCTCTAACAGGCCACTGGCTATACCTGCAGCCATCTCCATCTCCAAAGAGGAACCCAAGGCATTATCCATGGCAAAGGTCACTGCCTAAGTAAGCAGTGTAACTCCATGCATAACTCCATCATGCTTGCTGCAGGAATCTGGGACAGACCCTCCATGTGATCTGGCTCTCTGCTCTGTAAAGCTTATGTGAATAATTGGTCTAGAAAAACAGTAGCTGTTGAAAGAACTGAAGGTACTGGTTGAACTAAAGGGCACCATATACTATAGCCAGAAGACATTAAATTTTGGTGAGTTGGGGAAAACCAAAATCTGTTTTTGTTCTAATAAAGTGAATGCTTTAAACATACTTGACCATTATTTGACCAGGCAATTAATAATGACAGACCAAATGTCTAGCTGCTCTTCTGTATTCATATAGTGGAAGGAGTCCATGTTCATGCTAGGATGACTAGGAATTTGGATTTATTCATTTAGGGTGCAATCCTATGCATGTTTAGATCAGAAAAAAAAGTCCCGCAGCTTCCCAGCATTCCCTCCCATAGCTGGCTGGGGAATGCTGGGATTTTTTTCTGTCTAAACATGTATAGATTGCACCCTTAATTTTTAAGAATCTGAGATGGTTGGACAGTAAGATGATTATGCCTCTTAGTAAGCTTCAAGACTCTACTGGATTATAAATGAGTAAATCCTGAATACATTTAGGATTCAAAAGCCACAAAAAGGGCATCACTCATTAATTAACCTAGATTGCTCTATATAATACTGCTTAGCTGAATAACTATGTACTAAATAGCCAGTTCCCAGCATTCCCTCTCTCTGACACAATTTGCCAGCATTCTGTCAGACTTTATTATGAATAATAACTGGAACACTAGGCAGGGTTACACAGCTAAGGACTGGCAGTTCTCAGTGGTGCCACTGAGCCCTGTAAGAGAAGGTAACTGGGCTTCAGTCTGTAGGGGTGAGCAAGATATGCTTCTCACTCCAGAAACTGAGATTACTAGGTCAGTGGGCAGGTTTAGCCCCTATCCCAGTGGTGTCTTCGAGTGTATGCCATGACTTTGAACCATATAACTCAATGGCTGCCATTTATTCCTGGGAGAAAAAGAAAGCACTATAGCTGAAGGACAGTGTTGTAATAGAGGCAAAACCTGCCAACCACCCCAACACTGAGTGAAATGAGCCACCACAGCAATGGGGAGAAGGAGGAATGATCTACCTACCCTGCCAAGATAGAGGGGCATTATTTTTAATTAATTAATTAATTACATTTCTATACTTCCCACTAGCTGATGCTCTCTCATTATATTTCTGATCTTACTATCTTTCTTAGTGCCTGAAGGTCATGGTTAGTTTGGGGTGAACAGAGGACTAGGTTTGGAAAAGCCAATCTGGCTATTCCTGTGTCAATGGCTTCACTGATAGATGGGTCTGGGGATAGAACTCTGGGGACAGAACTCTCCACCTTCAATTTCTCACATTCTTCATTATGGATGTTGCCACTGTAGGTTGGACTTGTTGCAGGGTGAGGCTTGCTTCACCACTTGTGGAGAGGATTGATGAGTAGGAGTAGAGAAAGAACCCTTCCTCCCTGGCATCCTTTGTGGTTAACCCAGCAGTGGTGGTTAACATCTTGGCAAGTGTGACAAAAGAATAGTTTTTTAAAAAAAGTACAAGAGGCTCTCTCTCTAAAGCACACGTTTGGCACAAATTGTGGGTGGGGGATGTTGAGTATGGGATTGCAGCTCTCCACCCCTCCCACCACCCATCAGACATGACAGGCCTTTAGCTAGGTCCCCCCCTTCAAATAAAGGAGACTGTATTCAAAAGATGTTATTTACACAAGAAAACATATAATGTCCTTTTGAACAGTGGCCAGATACATTCCCAGACACAGATTTGTTGGACCAAACTGCTGAAGGTTTTTTAAATAGATTTTTTTTGGCAGGATAAATTATATTAATGGAAAAATATAAGACATACCAGATGCACGTTTATGAATTTCCTTAAATGGTTAACAAATTGCAGGAGAATATTGTAAATGTCTAGTCTACAGAAGCCCATGATGAATTTTAGCTCTCTTCTGTCTTTTTTATATCAATTAAGTAAAGTATTATATTATTTTCAAAAGCAAATTATATGGCCAAATAAGATGGGTTGGGGAGGAGGTGCTTGTTGATTACACAACTAGTTTACAATTCCAAATTTGTAATTAATTGTGGATGTGTTATATCAAATTGAACCTGATGCTTTAATGGCTGGAAATAATACATTAACAAGACAACCTGTTCCTTTGTTTTTCATTTCATTTATATCCTGCCTTTTCTGCAAAGAGCTCAAGATGGTATGCATGGTTCCTTTCCTCCACCACCTCCACCCAGTTTTATCCTCACAATAACCCATGAGGTGGGTTGAGCTGGATGGACTGGCCTAAGGTTGCCCAGAAAGGCTGCCCACTTTGGGCATTTTGGAAGGGCTGTCAGTGGCTTTCCACTCAGATATCTCAAAAAGCGATCTCTGGGGGTGGGGGGAAGCCACGACAAGCCCTAAGGGGCTCACAAACATAATGGGGAGAGGAGACAAGGCGGCTTTAGCCACCAAGTCCCCTGGGATACTGGGTGGAGGACCGAGGAAGAAGGAGTCGGGGGGCAATCCATGGTGAGCCCAAGTGAGGTGAAGAATATTGATGTTTACAAGGAATCCTCCAGTGCAATCCAGTTTTTTTAGTTGGTTCTACTATGTTTAATGGGGTTTACTCACTAGTAAGTTTAGGGATTTTATTTTCTCAACTTTATCTAATTTTACCAAGGCTAAATGGCTTCCCTAGCCTTGTATTGTGGATTTATACCCTGCTGTCTGTGCGCTGGCTATCTTTCCACTCTATGTCAGAGTAATGTGATGTGTATTTTAACAAATTGAAAGGTATTAACTCTAGTTAAGCTTTTTCTACATGTGTCATCCTTCTCTGAAATAACTCTGATGCAGTATTTTCCTTGTGCCAATTTGTAATCCTTTTCATTGGGTGGAAATTTTGGACAAATTGCTTCAGACCACAAAAAACAAGCAACTTACTATAATCCTTGCTTTGCCTTTATGGCATCAACAAAAGCTTGGAATCATTTTCCATAATAAAATGTGAAGTTTTGCCATTTGAGTGTGGAAAAATATGACCAGGATTGAGTTAGCTCCATGCTTATTCACAGGAATAGGATAAAAGTGGTGCCAAACCTATCCACACAGCACATGGTTTTGACAGAATCTTCCAATAGGACACTCTGTGAGTTCATTTGTTTTGTTTATTGCCTACTTATTACAGTGACATGTAATTTATTTCTATAGGTGAAATCCAACAGGAAATGTTAGAAGATGCACAAAACAAGCTAATGAACCTCATAAATAGCACAGAAGGAAAAGTGGACAAGTGAGTGATTTTTTAAAAGTTTGTTTTGGAATGTAAACTTTATTTTGAGAAGTAGCACAAGCTTGTTATACTAAAATAGTGGCTGTGACAGCTAATATTTTTAAAAATAGTATTAATTAAGGCTGCAATATTTAATTGACCAAGCCAATTAATTAAAGACCTTTTAAATGTTTTTAATTGACTAATTAATTGAGCCCATTTCATAATTGGTATACTTCTTCTCCCTTTAAATTGGTGCCTGCCATTTCCCACTCCACCCGCTTGGGCAACAGGATTAGGAGAAGGAGTTAAATGGAAGCTTATAGCTCTCTGGTATATTGGTGGCAATACTGGTCTTCACCTTAATCGTAAAGGAGTCAGCTTGGTAAGAAAAAGCCTGCCCAACTACCAAGGCAAGACATCATACTAGCCACTTCCAACCAGGCTGTAAGGCTGGGTTTGTGTAGATTTCCTTGGAAGTAAGCCCTGTTGAAATGAGTGGGACTTACTTCAGAGTAGCTTGGTCCAGAAAACATGTTCTTTTCCTTCATAACTACTGGTTTAATGCAAACTTGATTGATTGATTGACTGACTGACTGACTGACTGACTGACTAAAATAGTGGATAATCTAGTTGAGCCCTGTGTCATAAGGCAGAATTTTCCGCCCACAAATCCAGTTGCACTCCACAGGACATCCCCTCTCTTTACAGATGAATCTGCATCGTACAGATGATAGTGTACAATAAGCAAAGGGCAGGAGTAGAAGAGGTGCACTGTGCCAAGTGTGTGCTTGGCACAAAATAGTTTAGGAAAACCTCATTCATCTTGATCTTTCGTTACAAATAAATGTCAACATCACTTCCTAATTCCTCCCAGTTGTAGTCCCTTAATCTGGAAAATGTTTCTTGTTTTGCAATGTATTGCCTATACGTTATTATTTTATATTGCTTACCACTTAAAAACAGTATTGGAGGGAGATGCAGAGTCATGCCAAGGCAAATGCCTTGTGGTTCCCACCCCCCACCCTCTTTTTCTCTATTATTGGCAATCTCAAGTGATGTTTGCTTTTGTCTCCACATGTGTAGGGTCTTAATGAGAAATCTTTTCATTGGGCATTTCCATACTCCAAAGAATAAGCGTCATGAAGTGCTAAGACTAATGGGAAGCATTCTGGGAATAAAGAAGGATGAACTAGAGCAGGTAATCCTCATCTCTCATGCAGCTATTTTTTTTTCTCTGTGGCACTGTCAATAGACTAGCACGTTTTCTTCTTCTGCTGGGCTAGACACAATGGACAGGCAGTCCATTCTAAAGTGGAACATTCTGTATGTTTTCTAAGCATTTTGTGACAGTTGCCTTTATTTTAATAATATAAAATCCATGGAAATATGTCACTTTCTGTCAAGTGTTCATGCCCTAGAGCAGGGCTCTCCAGCCTTGGGTCCCCAGATGTTGCTGGACTACAGCTCCCAGAATCCGTTGCCATTAGCCATGCTGGCTGGGTATGCTGGGAGCTGTAGGCCAGCAACATCTGGGGACTCAAGGTTGGAGAACCCTGCCCTAGAAGGAAGAAACTCTCTTAATTGCTGTTGGCCACAAAACTCTTATTCACTTATTAATCATTTCCTAGAAACTAGCTTTCTCCTTGCTGAACTGTTTATCCAGGTCAAATTTTATAAACCAACTTTGACTTGTTCATTAGTAAAAATGAACTAGTTATCTTCAATACAAAAGATCATTTCTGTCCTATTTTTCTATCCTGATATAATCTAATTATAGGACAGGGCATTTTGTAAGCTGTTGTGCAACAAACAGACTGTATGTGCTAAGAGGCAACAATCCATCTAAATTCTGTATAAATTATACATTTCCATTCTCTAGTGCATAATTTATTCTGCTTTTGCTTAAAGTTGATAAAGAAAAGCCCCACATTCTCATCACTAGATATTCTGCTCTCTTGCTGGCTTCTGAATGTCTTGAGTGATACATTTCAGTTTTCTTCTTCGTAATGGTATATTTACTTGATTGGTCCAACTGTATCTTGAGTAATTCCTCTTTGTACGTCACTTTGTGAAGGTTTAGTCCTAAACAGCAGATGATTATGATGACTGAGAGTGGATTATAACCTTTTCTTTTGGTTTAAATTGCTCTCTAGTTACTGTCAGAAGATCAGAAAGGTGTTACTCGATGGGTGACTGGATGGTTTGGTGGAGGAGGCACTGGATCAAAGAGTGTCCCCAATACACCACTGAGGCCAACCCATCAATCAATTTTCAACAGTGTAAGTATTTCACGTTACCTGCTTTTGTGTGGAAAATATAGGACTTGCATATTATGTGTGTTGACAACCTAGGTCATTACTCTTGAAGAAGGTTTGAAGGTGTTTGTATTTCTACATCAGCATTTGTGGCTTTTAACCTCAGTTCAGTTTGTCCCTCACTCTCCAGTTACTAATTTTCCATAATGCTTCCCATACATAGGTGTTTCCTCCTTTTGGAATTACAGGTGTTCCTTAATATTTCCCCCTGTAATAGAGCTCTATTCAGAGTTTTGTCCAAGAGCTCTTTTTTCTTGTTTTGTTTTTTACCAAGGTGGCATGAAGCTGGTCTTGCTGCTTATATAAAGGGTGAGTTCACACGACACGACAACCCACCCTGCGAAAAAGCTACGCATGGAACAATCCACAGTGCGCCTAACAGACGATGGGGTTTACCATGGGTTGTACTCCCCCTCCTTCCCCCCCGGTCCTCCAGCCAGTATCCCAGGTTCCTGCACAGCAGAACCTGTCTTGTGTCTCCCTCCTTGCTCCAGTCGTGACCCCATTTTCATTCACTATTTTTTCCCAGGAGTGCCGTGCTGCTGCTGCTGCTGCTGCTGCTGCTGCTGCTGCTGCTCCACCAATGCCCAAGCAGCACTTTGGAGTGACCATCACTGGCTCTTTACCGTTTTTTTTTCTTTTGGGGGGGGGGGCAGAAATGTGCACAATTCTAACCGTAATTTTGCCCCCTGTCTTTCGCAAGCGCACGGGTGCACACTTACAGGTGCCCCAAAAGTGGCATCTTGCCCAGCCAATGTCCCGGTAAGTGCCTGCTGTGAAAGTGCAGTAGGTAATATCCATGGATATTGGCAAAGCGAGGCTGCATATAGGTTAATTTGTGCACACTTGTCAAAAGAAAGGGTTCTTTTTTTAAAAAAAATCTATCTGGCCAATTTGAGCATTTTTTTGGGATGGAAATATATACAGATTTCATGACTGCATATTTCCCTGTCCCAAAAAAATGCTCAAATTTGCCAGATAGGTTTTTTTAAAAAGAGTCCTTTCAAACAGTTGTCAAAAGTAAGTGCTTGCGAAGAGGGGGTGGGATGTAGATCTCCCCTTTCTGAAGTGCCTAAAAGCTTGGGGAAGTATGGAAAAGGTGGAGGGCACTGATAACTGTCAGGGCAATACTTAGAAACTGGAGGATCACACTGCTAAGGGGGAGATATACTTACCATCCCATTTTGAGGCAAAAACCCCTTTGCCGCTTTGCTTTTCACTTGGCAGCTCATCAAATGACAGCTGTCAGGTGTGCACAAATCAACCTATATGGAGCTTCACTTTGCCAACGTCCATAAATGTTACCTACTGCACTTTGACAGCAGACACTTACCAGGACATCGCCCAGGCAAGACTCCACATTTTGGGCACCCGTAAGTGCACACCTACGAAAGACCTAAAAATGTGTGTGTTTGTTTTTAATTAGTCAGAATTGCGCATATTTCTGCCACCCAATTTTTTTTAAAAGGGTAATGGGCCAGTGGTGGCCATTTCAAAGTGCCACTTGGGTCATCATCATCATCATCAGGCGATCACTCGTGACCGAGTAAGATTGTCTTCCGGGATAAAAGGAGGAAATTCTAAAGAAGATTGTGTAGACTCTAGCGATGGGTCCGTAAGTGACTGTGGAGGCCAATTCTAGATCCACACAGCTTCCCACAGTGAGGACACAGGTTACCAGATAGAAGATGGTCCTGTAAAGGATTCATTTGACGTGCTTTTTGCTTAGCACGTTTCTCCCTTTCACCTTGCACTCGGGCTTCTTCAAAGTCCATGGAACCTTTGTGAAAGGCCAACCTCCATTTAGATCGTTCATGGGCCAGAGCTTCCCAGTTTTCGATGTTTATATTGCATTTTTTTAGATTAGCCTTATGAACATCTTTAAACCTCTTATATTGACCACCGATATTCCGCTTTCCATCCTTGAGTTGGGAGTAAAGTAACTGCTTTGGGAGACGGCAGTCAGGCATTCGAACAACATGACCGGTCCACTGAAGTTGGCGTTGAAGGATCATTTTTTCAATGCTAGTAGTCTTTGCTTCTTCCAGTACACTGACATTTGTTCGCCTATCTTCCCAAGTAATTTGCAGGATTTTCCGGAGGCAACGTTGATGAAACCTTTCAAGGAGGTGGAAGTGACGTTTATAGATAGTCCATGTTTCGCAGGCATACAATAAAGTTGGTAATACAATGGCTTCATAAACCAGTGTTTTGGTCTTCTTACAAATATCCCGATCCTCGAACACTCTATGTTTCATTCGAGAAAATGCGGCACTTGCGGAGCTCAGACGATGCTGGATTTCACTGTCAATGTTAGCTGTAACAGAAAGATAGCTGCCAAGATAGAGAAAATGATCGACATTTTCCAGTATTGTCCCGCCAAGCTGGATAGATGGCATCACCAAAGGGTTGGCTTGCACTTGCTGATGAAGCACTTTGGTTTTTTTGATGTTAAGTGAGAGACCAAGTTTTTCGTATGCTTCTGCAAAAGCATTTAGGATAGTTTGGAGATCGTCCTCTGAATGTGCGGAGACCACATTATCATCAGCATACTGAAGTTCCACAACGGAGGTTGTAATTACCTTACTTTTTGCTTTCAGCCTGCTGAGATTAAAAAGCTTTCCATCTGTTCGATATATAATTCCCACACCGGTGGGAAGTTTCCCCTTGACAAGATGTAAAACCATGGCGATGAAAATGGCAAATAATGTTGGGGCGATAACACATCCCTGTTTAACACCTGATCCCACTTTAAATGGAGCACCTTGAGAGCCATTGTTGTCCAAAACCGTTGCCGTCATGTTGTCATGGAGAAGTCGCAAGATATTCACAAATTTATTGGGGCATCCAATTTTCATAAGGATAGTCCAGAGAGCTGTACGGTCTACAGTATCAAAGGCCTTAGCCAGATCAATAAATGCCATATAAAGGGGTTGATTTTGCTCCCGGCATTTTTCTTGGAGCTGACGTGCAGTAAAAATCATGTCTACTGTCCCTCTAGAGGGGCGGAAACCATATTGAGTTTCAGGGAGGATCTCTTCTGAAATAGATAGAAGACGGTTTGCGAGAATCCTAGCAAATATTTTACCTGCGGTTGCTAAGAGAGAAATACCCCGATAGTTTCCACAGTCTGTTCTATCACCCTTCTTAAAGAGGGTGATAATTATGGTATCCCTGAAGTCTTCTGGGATCTCTTCTCTTATCCAGATTTTTTCGATGAGTTTATGAAGATGTTGTACAAGTTCGGGGGGCCCTTCTTTAAAGATTTCAGCAGGAATCCCATCTGGTCCACTAGCTTTGTTGTTCTTCATTTGATTAATGGCTTTTTTTACTTCATCCAAAGTGGGGAGTATTGCAAGTTCCTCTTTAATTTGTTTTTGCGGGATTTGCGAAAAAATCTCATTATCCACCTTAGATTTACGATTTAAAAGGTCATAATAATGCTCTTTCCAACGCAGTGCAATAGACTCTTTGTCTTTTAAGAGTTTGGTGCCATCTTTTGATTGTAAAGGGTTTGTACCATAGGTTTTTGGTCCATAAATGGCCCTTGTGGCCTTAAAAAAGCCCCGTGCATCATGAGATTCTGCAAGTTGTTGAATTTCTTCAGCTTTCTTTTTCCACCAAGCGTTCTTAAGTTCTCTTGTTCTTCTTTGGACCTCAGCCTTTGCGCTAGCGTAGGTTTTTTTCTTGGCAGCGCAGTTAATATCATTTTGCCATATTTGGAAGGCTTTCCTTTTTTGGTCAATTATATATTTAATCTCATTGTCATTTTCATCAAACCAATCCTGATGTTTCTTAGTTTCATATCCAATAGTTTGTTCACAAGCTGCAGTAATGGAGGTTTTCAGCTTAGACCAATGGTCCTCAATGTTGTCAGGAGGTTCCGTAGGTAGATGTTCCTTAAGAAGTGATTGAAGACGAGTTTGCTTAATAGGATCTTGAAGGACTTGGATGTTCATTTTACGCCTTGGTTTCCTTCCTTGAAGCCTACGTTGGGGAGCAATGTTGATAACCATTGTTATCAACACTTGGGTATCGCTGGAGTGGCTGACACTGGCAGTGGCATGGGTGGTATCGTCAAGAGCAGCAGGGTTTTTTTGCCGCTCTCGCCAAGCAGCTCGCTTGCTGCTGCTTCCTGCAACCCACGATGGGATCCGTCTTCTGGGTTCGGGCAACACGACAACTCATCGTGGATTCAACAACTCCTAGAACAAGCCATGGGTTGTCAGGGTGGCTTCTTGCCCAAAAACAAGCCACCCTGCAGGAAGAGGTCTAGGTTCGGATGACATGACAACCCACTGTGGCTTGTTACCCATGATGGGTTACTGTTTCATGCGAACCCAGTCAAAGTCTCCTCTCATAGCTAGTTTGCCCTATCAGGCCTTTAAAACTATACATGACATAATCTGATAACTGAAAACTGTAAATACTTATTTTTATTTAATTTTTTTATTATATTTATACCCCGCCTTTTTTCCTGCAAGGAACCCAAGGCGGCTTACATAATCATCCTCCTCCTCTCCATTTTATTCTCACAACAACCCTGTGAGGTAGGTTAGGCTGAGAGTCAGTGACTGGCCCAAAGTCACCCAGTGAGTTTCATGGCTGAGCGGGGAATAGAACCCGGATCTCCCGAGTCCCAGTCCAACACTCTCACCACTACGCCACACTACGCCACAATACCCTTGTTAGGGCTTGCACTCAAATCTATCATGAGCTCTGATTCTTAGGAATCAGCTGCCAGATTGTCATACCCTTACTGTTGGTGTTTTGTTAAACTTTATTATTAATTTATGGCTCCCACAGCTACTAGCATCGCTCTGCATCATCAAGCCATCTTTTTTTATATTAATACTTTTTATCACCATCAAGCCATCTTGAACTGATGAGCCAAATACTCATTATTTCCAGAAATGTTGTTTGCCTTGGCTTAATTAGTGTGTACCCTTTCAGTCTTTCTCAGAACTGTTTGTGAAGTTCCTTGAAACAGAATCACGTCCAACTCTTCCCCCACCAAAACTCTCTGTTCATGACATGAAACCTTTAGGAGCAACAGGAATTGGCAAACCCAATGTTAGTCCTTCCAGCAACATGACAGGTAATGTCTTGTAGGTAATGTCTTTTATTTTCATAAGGTATGAAATGTTGAACTTGAGCAATGATTTGTGTCACTTGCTCATTGGATTTTCAAGGTTGTATGGGTTGCACTGCACAAAGAGAGTGCTGAGTAAAATTAGAAGTATTTTTTAACTTAGCAAAATTGTGTGCTCAATTACGGCTGGGTATATTTTTGCAAGGTGATAGCCTGTTAGCATAGCACAAAACCGGTCATCCTGTGACATGATTTGTTGTTGGTTTATGATTCTGGCTTCTCTGGGGAGAGACAATCCGGAGTTCCCAGTTTGCAAATAACCATGGATAGAAGTTTCATGGTTTCTTTAACCACTTCCATTAGTAGGAACAGCCAAGCGGGAGTGATCCGGCAACATGCATCAGCATGCTGCTCGAACATGATACATGTATCTTTTATGCTTTTTACAATAAAGCGTATCTTTATGTCCAAACTGGGCCTTACTGTAAGCCCATGAGTTTTGCCCTTCCATTTCCACAATGTTGGAACTGGCCTTATTATCCCAACCGGACCTTAAGACAATGAACTCTGTAAACCAATGAGTTTTGCCCCTCATTTCATAGCAGCAAAAGAATGTTGTATGATGCTGATGGGTTACTAGGACTGCAGGATATGACTTCTAATAAAACTTTGAAACTATGCCTTTACATAGCGAAAGTTGCTAGCTACAGAGTTTCTAAAGTTTAGCAATTGTGGATGTTTGGATTTAAACTGTTTCAGTAAAACTGGAGAATGTCCAGTCTGAAAGCTTATCTTTGAAAGTTTATATTTTCAATAAATTTGTTTTATATCCTTTTGTCCTCTTGTCGCTTGTGGTATAATAGTGAAGGTGCCCTATTTTGTTTGGCAGGCACCCAGTTTTCTTGTCTGGACAAAACGTTTGGAGGGACTTTGTCCATTCAGGAACTGGATTGTTGCCCTATAGAACCAGACATGAATTCTGTATCCCTTAATTGTTTGAGTATATAAGATTTTTTAATATTTAGAATAGATTAACAGACATAAATGCATAGTTCCCAGGTCACCCTTTGTGAGTGAAAGATTTATCTGAGGCCATGGTATTTATTAACTCCTGAGAGACTCACTTTTGTTTTTAAAAGAAACTAAGTTTATGTTTGCAGGAGGGGAAAACTTATAAAGGCCTGGTTCACACAAGATAGTAGTGAATTGCAGTGACATGGAGGCTTCCCTTTGACAAGCTATTTGTGTGCAGCATCTTGCCACATTGATTTGGTGATTGTTCACTATACCACTGCAGAATCTTTTAAATGACTGCTTTTCAAGAAACTACTACACCGCTGTTTGTGTGAAATTTGCATGTGGATGCCTGCAGAGCTCAAAGTACAAAGGACAGATGGTGTCTGGCTGTAACGAACGCATGGTGGATGGTAGAGGTGGTAAATGCCGCCTTGAGGAAAAGTGTAGCCCCCATGGCCTTGAAAGAGGCTATGTTGAGATTGTTCCTGGGTGGGAAGAAAGCAACCACTGGGTAAGTTTCCACATAATGCTAAACTGTAATGTAGCATTACATGCACAAGCCGTCTCAAAGCACCAGGTTCAAGTACTCCCCCTTCCTTCTCGCAAGTGACCAGAAGGAGGAATAAACCAGACTTTAGTTTCACTTGTCATTCCTGCCTTGTCATTACATGTGAACCAGGAATTGTAGTTTAAAGTACACACTAGTGAATTGCTCGACTTCAAATCCTGGATTATTTTGTGGTTCATTTATCAAGAGTTTATTTTAAACCACATAACAAGGAATCTGTTACAGTGTAAACTGTGGGAACCATTGATTGCTACTTTCATAAATTATTTTAAAAAATAAAGGAGGTCAGCAGTTCCAACTCAACTGTATGGCTTCCATTTATATTTAAGACAATGGAAAAGAATAAGGTAAGATAAGGCGTATGTGGGCCTGGTTTGCACATAATGTTAACCCATGGCTTATTTACTCTATCTTTTGTTGCCCTACCCAGGGTTTGTCTGGCAGACAATTGAACAAACCATGGTTTATTTTCTCAATCCCTGGGTTGTTAGTTTCCTTCCTTGTTCACCTGGTGCATCCCAGTATCCGAAATGTTTTTGCAGCACCTTAGTACTGGCAGGCATACTGGCTTGGTTTTTTGACCAGCTCTTGCTCTCTGCCTCTGTAGCCTGGTGAAACAACCCAAAAACAACCCACAGTTCAGGGTTCACACTTGAGGACAACCTATGATTTAAAGAACCCAGAGTTCACAATCCAGCATGGGTTCTCTTTCTGGATTGTTTGTGATTAACAAACCATGGTTTGTTAGCGTGCCACATACACACATCACAACAACCCAGAATTCAGCAACCCATACCATGGGTTAGCTTTATTTATTAATAATATTTATATGCCACTCAATATAAAAAGTCTCTTAAGCGGTTCACATCTAAATATTAAAAACACATTTTAAAACGCTATTAAAAACAATTTCAATTACAATAACATACAAATACATTTAAAATACATTATTGAAAACAATTTCAAACTGCAATAACAATACAAGGAACAATAAAATGGAGCAAAATATAATTAATTGCAATTATTTACAAGCCAGAGAAGGCCTGGGTGAACAAGTGCATTTTCAGGAGGTGTTTGAAACATACCACATTTTCCGCCTCTCAAACTGCACGGTTTTGTTTTTTTACAGAAGGTGGGCATCAGCACTGAGAAGGCCCACTTTCGCAATATAACATGGTGGCATTCTGTTGGTCATGCAATGACCAGCAAGGCCTTCTCTGAGGATCTTAAAGGTTGGTTGGGTATATATAAGGGAAGGCTGTCTGCGGGAAGGTGATTATGTGTGAACTGGCTACCTACAGAACTTTATATTGAATTTTCCATCAATGTCATAATGTTAAAATGGGGCATTTGGGAGGATTTGTCCATTCTAGACTTTGGTAGAATGGATGCAGAGTATTACTAAACTAAATGTAATTATATCATCAATTTTTACAGTGAAAATTTATCACAAGGTAAAGACATCCCCGTGAGTTTTCTGTAGTTTATTCAGTCTCTAGCCAAATTTCATGTGGCTCTTCTTGCCATATCATGGCATGGTTTTAAGAATTGTGAAACAATGGAAACATTGCAGGAGAAATTGCATTTCATTATGCTGTGATTTGCCTGTAAATATATACACATATTACAGTGAATATCCAATACTGCTGCTGCGCTCCCAGTTGATCTGTTGCACAAGCGGGACCCACCACTCGCGCGACAGGGAGCGAGCAATTCTAAAAGCAACCATGCAAACAAGCAGAAACCCTTGTTTCCTAATTGGGACAGGTCAGTGGTGCTTCCTTCCGCAAGCTCCGCTGACGCTGCCCCATTCTGGAAACAGGCATTTCCATTCGTTTCAGGTTGCTTTTAGAACTGCTGGCTTCCCATTGCACTAATGGTGTGTCCTTCTGGCATGCAGGCAGGCTTGGATATACTGCCCATTGTATACTCATGTCCTGCTTGTGGGTTTCCTGTGAGCAACTGGTTGGCCACTGTGTGAATAGAATGCTGGACTAGATGGACACTTGGACCGATCCAGCAGGGCTCTACTTAAGTTCTCATGTATGTATATGTATATTCACTGTTATTATAAAGAAAATGATTCTTACACATGGTCAGATGTACAGTTGTTGTTGGAGAGGTTTGGGTCCAGGTGCTGCTGTTGGTTCAAAGAGAAGAACTACTTAAATTCTGTAAAACTGGAGGCAAATTTATTGAAGTTTGCCTCTGGGGAAGGCTTGCTTAGAAGGCTGTCTTATTTTAGGAAATGAATTGTTAGGTAATATTTTAACTGTACTGTTTTATTTCTGTCAGATCCAACAGGCTCAGGAACCAGTAGAAGACCAGATGCTAATCCATTTCTTGCACCTCGATCAGCAGCAGTCCCACTCATCACCCCAGCTAATCTTGGAACTGGTGGATCGGGTCATCTGCTTATGAAACCCATTTCTGATGCCTTGCCCACTTTTACACCATTGCCAGTAGCACTTGATGCTAGTGCTGGTGCAGTACTAAAAGACCTGTTAAAGCAATAGACACTTCTGAGTCAATGATGATAGTAGCACTTTAAGGAAAAAGAGAACACTGCATTTGTATAATATACCACAGAGGCCTTTTGTAAAAAGTTGTTCATTTTCAGTTGCTCTTAAGTTGTTTGCGTCCCTCCTCCTATCAATTTTAGAAGGTGAATTTCTGGACTAATCCATTGCTTTTGGGATTTTGTAGCCATCACAGGAAAAATAGCCCTCATTATATTTAGTTTGCGGAGTTAACTTTTAAATGGAAAAAGCCAATTTACATGTAAAATAACAGAAATTAAGGTTAGAGGTTTAACAGAATTACTCAAGGTCTTCCGGCCATGCAACATCCATTTTACTACACCAGTGTCAGTTTGACCACATGTTCAGTTTCTTTTAGGGTGTCTAAAGGGCACAACTTCTCCAGAAAAGGCTGTAGGCACATTAGGAATCCAGTGCAATGGGGATAGGCAATAGACAGCCTGTGGAATGCATCTGGTCCATTTAAGTATCGCTTAAGCAGTTCCGGCCACCTGGAGCATGGAATGATGGGGAAATAAGTACACTCTGCTGTTTGTGCTGTGGGAGCCTGCAGGCCATATGTTCCCAGTTCTTGCAGATTGTAATCCCGTCCTGGCACTCCTTCATTAAGTGTGGGAAACAATTTCATATAATCCCAGGTAGTACTGATCTAGAATGTTTTTTATGCTTTTAAGCATCCTCTCTGATTTGAATTGAGTCAGCATGGGTTGCACTTGTGACATAAGGAGTTGAACAAGTATGAGGCTTCAAAGCAAATGGCATCAGGACCAAGTCTATTTTCTGGCTCACAATAATGTTGTCTCTGGCTGACCAAGAAATAGTCTTCATCTGTCAAAGCCCAGTGAACTTAAATATGGAGGATGTGCTAGAAAGTGCTGTGTTAGTACTCATGCACCTGCGTGCACACACACACACACACACCTTTCTGCTACTCGCATAACAGGCGTCAGTGAAAGAGGATGTTTTTGTTGACATTCTGTGAGAATTGTTAGTTGCAGTATTTTATTTTGTGTGCAAGAATATCAGTGCCTCTCATTTTATTTCTGGGTAACACCTCAATTGGAGTTCCTAGCTTTAGTAGCTACTTGGGACAGTGACAATTCCAAATCTACCAGCATTAAATAGTTCCTGATCATTTTTCAATTTTCTGTATTTCCACATTTACTGACTGACCACTAGTAGGAAATCTGATATCTCATTTGTATATTCATAGTGTAAATACGGTTGAAGTATGCAATACTGTAATAGTTCAAGATGTATATTTAAGAGATCACTGCTTATACACATAGATTTGGATGGAGATTTAAAGTATGAATATATGTATAAAGCTTAAAATGAAGAATGATGTTTATTCCAAATATGTAAATAGATCTACATTAGAACAAGTAGAATTCTGTAAATCTTGCTGCACAGACTTGTACCATTTATATTGAGTGTGTTAATGTTGACGCAAGTACTGGAAGGAGTTCTTGCTGCCTTGGAAAAATAATTTGAGACACAGTATCTCTTTAAAGTGTCCCTTTTTCTATAAAACTGGTTTTACGTCATTATTCATGTAATAAAAGGTAATATTGGGTTGTATCCAAGTAGCCTCTCCCGCTGGGTAGAACAGCTTCCATCAGCGCAACAAGGAGGGGGCAATTTCCTCTCTCCCCTGCAGGCCCCCACACCCTCAAAAATCTGTTCTGAAGGGTTGGGGAAAGGCCCATTGCATGAGCAGAAGTCTTCTCACATGACGCTGGATTTTGCCTATACTGTAAGTTCTATGTTAGAACTCACAGCCTTTTCTCCTATGTATCTTAGTTAGTTTCCTGCAGTTTGAACTGAATTATATTTGAGTATACAGTAAATCATGGAACTGTAGTTACCTAGAAGCTGCCAAATTAATGAATGCAAAGAGTGTTTTATTTCTATTTAGATATTGATAAAACTAAATCCTTATAAATTAATCTTTGGCAAGGTTTCAAGAGTTTCTGTTCATAATGAAGTGTTACATTTTGACTTTTCATACTTTTAATCTATGCTTTTTGTAATTTAGAAGGGGACAGATTATAGAATAAAGGAGGTAAGTTTAGGTTTTGGTTTGGAAATGTAGTATCTGTTTCTAATATGTTAATTCCCAGTATTGGGGGGGGGGGGATCCGGATTTCAGGAAGTTTAGTGGACACAGTATGGATGTGGAAGAGCTTAATCTTAAAACTTCAAAATGATTTCTTCACACATTTTCGGCCACTTGAAATATTTACTTTCCTTGAAAAAACAGCTTTCTGGAATGGCTATAATTTTAACAATAGACTACCAAAAAAAATTATAATATGAGGGGTGTTTGCATTCTGTTGCATACATTTTTATATCAGGGTGGTTGTCCATCTAGTCCAGCATCCTGTTCACACAGAATATCCTGGAGGTAATACATAGACATCATGACTAGTAGCCATTGATAGATAGCCTTATCCTCCAGGAATTTGTCTAATCCCCTTTTAAAGCCGTCCCAAGTTGATGCCCATCACCACATCTGATGATAGTGAAATCCATAGTCTAAACTATGAGAGGAATAAAAACTTATCTATCCATTTTCTCCACACCTCTATCATGTCCTCCCTTACTTGCCTTTTTAATAATACTGTACACAGTATTCCAAGTGCAGTCACACCATAGATTTGTTTAAATGCATGATATTGGCAGTTTTATTTTCTATCCCATTACTAATGATCTCTAACATGTGAATTTTTTCATTAGGGTACCTGTTTTTTCATTAGGGTACCCAAAGTTCCTTCCCTGGACTCGGTCATTACCAGCTCAGGCCCCTTCAGAGTATATGTGAAGTTAAGATATATATATTTTTACACCAGTATGCATCATTTTACACATACATTGGATTGCAGTTGCTATTTTAATGTCCATTCACCCAGTTTGGAGAGATCCTTTTGTAGCTCTTTCCTATGCTTTTTCACCCTTGGCCAAGCAGTCTAATAAAATATTTCTGCCTCAGTCCACCTGTAGACATGCCTATTAACATGTTACTAACTGTGCCAGAATGTGAATGCATAACTGAATGCACATCCAATTGAAAGTGAAGCAGTGCAAATTGATGACATCTGCATTCAGATATGCATCCGTGGGTGTAAATTGGAAGTGCATTTTGATGAACATGTAGATGTCCATCCACACTAAAATATTTAGATGCACATCCTCAATCTGGTACCAGTAGTCACACATAATTATTAGCAACTGGAGCTGGATCAGCAACTGCAATTGTGTCCTTGGCAGTGATAAGCTGTGTGTTTAACTAATGAATTGTTTACGAATATAAACCTATTTGTTAGCTTATAAAATCATGTTCTTGCTACTGCTGGAAATTAATACCGAATAGTGCTCTAAGTGCATGTGGCTTACGCTGGCTCAGCTTGTCTGAGCGTGGAAAGCTAAGCAGGGTCAAGCCTGGTTGTTACTTGGATGGGAGACCCCTCCTCTAGTTTCCTGCATTGAGCAGGGGGTTGGACTCGATAGCCTTGTAGGCTCCTTCCAACTCTATGAAATCTAAGTGGTAACTGAGGGGGGAAATCCCTGTTTGTTTCATTGTGCTTATGGAGTGGTCCCTACACTTGGTTGAAACATTAAAACATACATTTTAAAAAATCACTGTAACAGTAAAAATGAAGGAAACTGCTTTAACCAAGGTCCAGACAGGCCGAGGAGGAGGTACAGCATAAAGACCAATCACTAAAAATCACTACTCAGACCAATCACTAAAAACCTTGTACTTCTTTAAAGAAATAATTAAGTGACACAGGCCCACAGTGGAGGGCTCAACAGCAGCAAAAAGGAATGTATTGTGAACTGTACACCCTGCAATATTTCACTGATGAAAATATGGATCTGCTTGTGTATTTTCAGCATCTGGGTTCTAGTCCCCGCTCGGCCATGAAACTCACTGGGTGACTTTGGGCCAGTCACCGCCTCTCAGCCTAACCTACCTCACAGAGTTGTGAGGATAAAATGGAGAGGAGGAGGAGGATTATGTAAGCCACCTTGAGTTCCTTGCAGGAAAAAAGGCAGGATATAAATATAATAAATAAATAAAAATAAATCGCAAGAATGGCTGCCTCAGCCTTCTACCCTCATTGCACTAGAAGGGTAATCTCTGGCTGCTGCATGTTATATTTATTTTGCAACAGCCTGTCCTACCCTGATTCAACAGCAAAAGAGGGGGTTGATGGCTTCAGCTAGATATGCTAGAAAAGGCATACTTGCCCTATAATATCTGTTCAAAAAACCTTACCAGTTACAGCATGAGGAATGGCAGGCAATGCACTACTTGGTGCCTTAGTGTTCATCTGTGCATTTACATTCATGTATAGTAAGACAATGAATCTGCTCCCATTTCTCTTAAATAGGGGAGGGAGAAAAGTTACTAGAGACAGGTAGCAGACAATCAGAGTTGGGAGCATATGAGATTGGGTCCTGCAACAAGTAGGAAACCTGGATAAACAAAACACTCATTTACATATACCCTAAGACCCCAACAATGCAATTTGTGTCAAAAGTACAGAGAAGTAAAGGTGTGAGAATTGGAGTATTTTACAAATATAGTGCAAGACACTTAAAATATAGTTAGTAGTATGCAACGGTAGTGCGGTCCTAGCGTCTATGACATTGCATTATTGTAAAGCAAATTTTGGCAGCAAATCACTATTTCCCTTTGCGCTACCAAACGCTAATGATGTTGCACTAGCATTGCTTTATGCTAGTGCAACATCCTTAGTCCTAGCACTGCATCACCGTTGAATACTACCCTTAGCCTGCATTTTAGCAGCTTGAGTTCAGTCAGTGTGGGAATGGTGGATTAGTCCATCTCATTTATTTATTTTCAGTTGATTTTGACTGGATATTGTATGCCTGAATTTTGACTTTGCCTGTAAGCCTTCAAGATTGAATAGACTAGAAATGTAATGAAATAAAAAGTCACTGTAATTGAACTGTTTAAATTAATTGGTCTTGGTTTCCCATTTAGGCAGAGGCTGCATAGTCTCCTATTTAAATTTCACACCATTAGCATTTATTTCTGAGTACTGAATGATAAAGATACATGTACTTTGCCAACATTATGATGAACAAAACCGAATGGCTGCTGGTTTTTAAAAGAATTATGACTCTTGCACAGATGGTTTACAGCTGCCAAAAATGTCAAATTTTGGGTGAATGAATGCAATGAAATTTCTAAAGGTTTAACTGTAACAAGCAGTATGATTACGTGAAGTTTTAAAATCTTCAATCCGTAGTACTGCTTTTGCTATGACAGGTAACTTGGGAACATGCTATTGAGTAACATGACTTCAGTGTGGGGGAGAGAAAGAGCAAAAAGTACAGCAAGCAGCATCCCTGTAGACCAGGGCTCTCCAAGCTTGGGTCTCCAGATGTTGCTGGACTACAGCTCCCAGAATCCCTTGCCAATAGCCATGCTGGCTGGGTATGCTGGGAGCTGTAGGCCAGCAACATCTGGGGACCCAAGGTTGGAGAGCCCTGCTGTAGACTGCAGTTGTTAGTGGATCTGTGGTAAGTTCAACAGATGATCACTGCTAACCAATGGAATGTTGATAGTTACCGTAAATCCATTAAATTGTGTATAATTCCATCCTTGAGGAGTAAGATATTTCCAGATCTAGAGAGGCCCAGAGTTGTGGAGAAAACCCCACAGTTCCTTTTGTGGAAGGAATCTGGTGGTGGTGCAGGAGGGTCAACCCAAGACATGTTATTAATTTATTAAATTTTTGAAAATAACAATGAGCAGGCTGAATTCAGGTTTACATTATCTTTTACTAGAATTGCTATGGTCCACAGACATGTTTTTTAATTTACAAAGCAAGAGTGCATACTAGAATCTGACCAGTTAAGACTACAATCCTATATCCAGTTACCTGGGAGTAAGCCCCAGCATTGCACTCAATAGGACTTACTTCTGAGTAGGCATGTATAGACAGCGAGGTACAGCATAAGTACTCTATGTTATGGGTTCCTGGGCATGTATGCTTGCTTACGAACATGAGAAGGAACTCACTGGATCAGACCAAAGTCCACCTAGCTCAGCATGCTTTGCTAGAGTCCCAGCACTAGGCCAGAAATTGGCCAGTGGTCCACTGGTGGACTACAATTTACTTTATGCCTGCTCCTGATACATCTAATTGGTTTCTCCACAAAGGTAGCCTTCTCTCATCCCCTCCTGCTGCTGTTTTAGAATATAGCATTTTAAGAAACCAACCTCATTAGTGAATGTTTGTCTTCAGAAATGCACCTCGTAGAAATTTCCAGAAGGGTAGCCATGTTAGTTCTATTACAGCAAAAACAACAAAGAGTCTTGTAGCACTTTAAAGACTAGCAAATTTATTCTGGCATAAACCTTTGTGGACTATGGCCCTTTAGTCCACAAAAGTTTATGCCAGAATAAGTGTGTTAAGGTGAAATCCTACACGAGTTTAGACAGGAAAAAAAAGGCCTACAACTCCCAGCATGCCTTTATTCTGTCTAAACTTGGATAGGATTGTACCCTTAGTCTTTAAGATACCACAAGATGCTTTATCATCTTTAGAAATGTTGAGTTTATTACATTAATGGTTAACATTACGACATTGTACTGTTGTAATTGGGAAGTTGCTCATTGATGGGATTTCCAAAGGGAAGAGTAATGTCAGTGGTAGCTTTCTCACACAACCCACCAGAATATAGTTGTTATAAGCTAGTTCTTCTGTTGTGATGTGCTTTTGGCAGGGAAGCCTTGCCAAGAAGAACAGCAGGGAGAGGGCAGGAAGGGGGAGAGAGAAAGAGGAATGGGGGGTGCGGGCAAATCAGAAATGGATTTGTATGTCTGTATACAGAGGGGAGAAATAGTCTCCTTACATTCAGCCCTGATGCTAGAAACAGATTTCTAGCACAATAAGGCACTGGGCAGCAGCAAAGAATGTAAAAGTAGTCTAGAGAGGCCCAGACTTGTGGAGAAAACCCCATAGTTCCTTTTGTGGAAGGAATCTGGTGGTGGTGCAGGAGGGTCAGCCCAAGACATGTTATTAATTTATTAAATTTTTGAAAATAACAATGAGCAGTTACAAATGTATTTACACACCACATGTGAGTCAAATTTCTTAACAGTCTTTCTGATCACTGAGGATCTCTATTTGGTACAAGATTATCTGATAAAGTCAGGGCTTTTTTTCTGGTGGAACTCACCGGAACTGAGTTCCAGCACCTTTTCTTCTATTACCGGTAATTGCATTACAATTTAATTGCCATCTACTCCGGAGGAAATGTAATCCAAGAGTTCCGGTACCCTTTTCTCCAGAAAAAAAGCACTGGATAAAGTTATCATCATCCCAATATGCCATGGAGTTCCGTGTGTATTAGGAGGTTGTCGTATATTCTTCTCAGTATTAGCATCTGGGGACCCAAGGTTGGAGAACACTGACATGCATTCATCCATCTTCAGATTAACCAACCTCAGTGCTGAAATGGAATTGGTGATCTGAG
The DNA here is from genome assembly GCA_021292165.1 of Shinisaurus crocodilurus. Lineage (NCBI taxonomy): Eukaryota > Metazoa > Chordata > Lepidosauria > Squamata > Shinisauridae > Shinisaurus > Shinisaurus crocodilurus. The sequence goes on along the minus strand of CM037876.1, from coordinate 285,439,527 downwards.
TTCTGTCAGTAAAAGCAAACAAAAATCAGTCTAGTCTGATGCCTTACCACAAAGGAAAACTCCTTTACCGATTAACTGCACCTGCAGTTCAATGTCCAAAGCAGTGTGCCACATACAGCAAGTTAAAGTGTATCTGTCCCAGGGCATGCATGGCCTGAAGGCACATGAGGCAGCCACCTTGCTAAAGCTAACCAGGTCTGGGTCTGGTCAGTGCCTGGCGGGGAGACCACCTGGGAATCCCATGTAGCCACCTTGAGTTCCATGATGGAGGAAAGGTGGAATCTATGTAATAAATAATGTTCCCTCTGGAATTCCCTCCCCAGGGAGGTTAGAGTGGCAACTACCTCCCTGGTAAGCTTCCGGAGGCAGGCAAAGATCTTCCTGTTCTGGCAGGCATTTGGGACTAGCCTGTGATGCAATGGAATGCTGTATTTTATAATATTGTACTGTTTTTAAGCCTTGGATTGAGGGCATAATTCATTCTGGAAACGTGCTTGTAATCCAAAACACTCTTATATCAAAACAAAAAAACCCCAAAAAATATGTACAGAGATTTTTAATTTAAGCCGTACTACAGTACTTGTATTGCAAGACGTCGCTTGTATATCAAGTAAAAAAAAAATTAAAAAATTAAAAATTTGCTTGTCTTGCAAAATGCTCTCAAACCAAGTTACTTGCAATCCAAGGCATTACTATATATCTTGGGTCCCAGTGTTGGGGAAAAGGCGGGATACAAATAAAGATGATGATGATGATGATGATGATGATGATGATGATGATGATGATGATGAGCAAATGGTTCCCAAGGGCTAAAACCAATAAGCTAGCTTCAAGAAGGTGGTTTGCCATGTGCCCTACTTTACAGAGAGCAGCCTTGTTGAAAGGCTGTTAGAGCAGTGTTCTCCAACCTTGGGTCCCCATGTTTTTTGCTTACAACTCCCAGCATACCCCAGCCAGCAACGCCAGTTGTAGGCCAAAAACATATGGGGACCCAAGGTTGGAGAACACTGTGTTAGAGGACTATCCTCTGAAGGCATCCTCTGTTTGAAGGGCTGTGCAATCAGAGTCTGGTTTAAACTTTAAGAACCATAAGAAGGAAGAACAGGGGCCTTGAAGTTGCCCATCAACAGGCACACAGGGGGCCCTGGTCATAGTTTCCCCACTATGATGAGATTTCTATTTAAATTTCTATTCCTAAACAAATTCATTATTTCTAAATTTGCATTCATAGCTATAAACTAGCAAATGCTAATTTTATGTAAACTTTGGTCCTCTTTTTTTTTGGGTGATGCATAAGTGGCCACCACCTTAGCCTCAAGACACAGAAGAAATTAAAAGTGTAACCTCAGAAAAGCAGGTTGAACCAGGTCACATTCACATGCCCATTTCAATACACACAAATCTACTGAAAATGCCTTCTGTTAATTTAGGGTGCAATCCTATGCATGTTTAGACAGGAAAAAAAGTCCTATAATTCCCAACATGCCCCAGCCAGCATGGCTGGCTGGAGGAATGCTACAAGTTGTAGGACTTTTTTCTGTCTAAACATGCATGGGATTGTTCCCTTAATCACGAACTACTATGACTATCATCTAATTAAGGAGATCGTAGTCAATTAATTATATGGGTTTTAGTCAATTTAATGGATTAAATTTGTATATGAAAGAAAGCAATAGGAAAGCAAAAAAACAAAAACAAAAAAACCCCACACAAAACAAAGCATACCTTGAGATGACACATACATACATCTGTCATTCCAAGCATAATCTTAGAAGAGGCATTTCCTCTTCCTCCAGTGTGAAGGGTATGCAGCAGTGCCCCTTTTAAGTTGGTGCTTAAGAACGTGAGAGCCACGCAAGATGAGACTAAAGCCCTGTCTAGTCCAGCATTCTGTTTCCACAGTGGCCAGTCAGATGCCTACGGCCCCAGCCTCCTGCTCATGAACCCCGGCAACTGGTTTTGAGAGACATACTTCCTCTGATACTGGTCAGTCAGGTGATCACTCGTGACCGAGTAAGATTGTCCTCCAGGATAAAAAAGAAAATTTACAAAAAGGAGATTTTAAAAGGAGGAGAATTCTAAAGAAAATTTAGACTCTAGCAATGGGTCCGTAAGTGACTGTGGAGGCCAATTCTAGATCCACACAGCTTCCCACAGTGAGGACACAGGTTACCAGATGAAAGATGGTCTTGTAAAGGATTCATTTGACATGCTTTTCGCTTAGCACGTTTCTCCCTTTCACCTTGCACTCGAGCTTCTTCAAAGTCCATAGAAGTCTGATACTGGAGGTAATATATAACTATAGCTATTGATAGCCTTCTCCTCCGTGAATTTGTCTAAGCCCCTTTTAAAGCCGTCCAAGTTGGTAGCCATCATTACATCTTGTGGTAGTGAATTCCATTATTTAAATGTGCACTGTGTGAAGAAGTATTACCTCCGTTTGTCTGTCCCGAATTTCCCATCGTTCAGCTTCATGGGATGACCCCGGGTTCTACTATTAAGGGAGAGAGAGACAAACTACTGCCTATTAATCCACTTTCTCCACCACGATGCATAATTTTATACACCTCTATTGTATACCACCCCTTACTCACCTTTTTTCTAAGCTAAAAAGCCCCAAAAGTTCTATTTCCTCATAGGAGAGTTGCTCCAGACCCTTGATCATGTTGGTTGCTCTTTTTTTGCACCTTTTCCAGTTCTACAATATCCTTCTTGAGGTGCGGTGACCTGAAATGTATTACAGATGTGCTTGTATAATTGATTTGTATGAAGGCATTATGATATTGGCAGTTTTTATTTGTTGAAACTCTGCTGTGCTAGGATGTTGCAAAGATAAGAGTTGTGTGCAAGCTTGAAGAATAACGAGGTGAGCTCGTCAGTAGAATCTTTACTGAAGTTTTTCACACATAGACTCATTACATTTTACAGCTATACAATCAGTGCAAGGTTCTTCATGCACGGCACAGAAAAACATAGAGGCAAAGACTAGTGGGGAGAGAATATTACAGCATATAACTCCTCCCCTCTCATCGCTCTGTTTATGACCTTGAGCACACCACCTGTCTTTAATAAGTTATACTCCCCAAAAGAATCTTTGTTCACAGGTGATCTGGCTCAGTCCTTTCTGCTTCAAGGACACATTAGACTCTGACACCCCTCCTTGTCCACAGACAGAAAGGGTTGTTTTTTTTCTTAGTTAAAGATCAGCATCCCTAGTTCTGAACATAGTTCTTTGAACCTTGGTCCAGGGAGTGGCTTGGTAAACATATCTGCTATATTCTGCTCTGTTGGACAATAGATCAATTCAATTGTCTTTTTCTGTACATAATCACGAACGTTGCAGTATTTCACAGCTATATGCTTTGTGAGCCCCTTTAAATATTCAGATTTTGCCATTGCAGAACAGGCTTGATTATCACAATACACATGAACTGGTAATGCCACTTGTAAGCCCAGGTCTTTTAAAACCTGAATTAACCATGTGATTTCACCGCATGTTTGTGATAATGCAGTATATTCTGCCTCACAACTTGAGACAGCCACACTGGACTCACTCTTTGCAGTCGGGGCAAAAACTTCATCATAATTTAAACCTTTAACCTGGAAAACCCTTGTGCTACAGGTGGTGCTATACATGGTGTATATACTTCATTGGATTCCTGGATTCCTGCATTGAGCAGGGGGTTGGACTCGATGGCCTTGTAGGCCCCTTCCAACTCTACTTTTCTATGATTCTATGATTCATTGCGCTGAAATGAAGTCAGTTCAGCCTGCATGGCATTTTGCCATTTTTGTTTTCCTGGACCCGGTAATTCTAGTACTTGATCATAAGTTTCTGGTTCACTAAATGTGACATTACATACTCAAATACCTGTAGGGATGTAACAGCTTGCCTCGATCGGGCGTAGCGGGCCGAAATCGGCCCCGCTCACACCCGCCTGAGGCGAGCGAGCCTTACCGGGTCCCGGGCCTCCCTTGCCGAGGCAGGTTTGTGGACATCCCTAGGGGGTGTGCCCGCTCGCCTCGAGGCGGGCATAGCGGGCTGAAATCGGCCCCGCTCACGCCCGCCAGAGACTCTTGGGGCCTTACCGGGTCTGGGGTCCGGGGCTCCCTCAGCTTGCCACCTCGAGTCCGCCGGTCCTGTCCCGTCACTTCCGGCTGGCAGGGCTCTTCACGGAAGTGGCTGCCATGGAGACGCCACCACTTGCGCGCCTAGGGGAAAACTCGAGCCGCTGGAGACTGCCCCCAGCAGCGGCCGCCGCTCACGGAAGCAGCCTCCGCAGAGACGCCACCGCTTGAGCGCCTGGGGGAAGACTCAGGCTCATCAGTGAGCAGCCGGAGACTGACACAGCAGCAGCAGCCGCCACTCACACACCTAAAAGATGGGGGGGGGGTGTGCCGGGGATCGGCTGAAGAATGCAAAATGAGACCAATTTGGACAAAGCTGCGCCGCCCACCTGGGTGCTACACAGGAAGTCCCCCAACCGCAGCAGCGATCCGGTGGTAAGCTCTGAGCCGCCCCTCCCCAACACACTAAAGTCACCAAAGAAATTAATATCAATAGGCATACACACACACACTTTGCCCTCCCCCCAATCCACTCACTCAGCCAAATGAAATCGAAAAAACATGCGCACCCACACACACGATTAATGATACCATGTGGAGGGAAGGATGAGAGCAGTCACGCTTTGTTCGGAATGAGCCAAAGAGCCAAAAAGTGAAAGAGAAAGGGGGGGGGAAAATAAATTTTTAACTTTAAAAAAAAGTTTTAAAAAGTTAAAAATTAATTTTTTTTAAAATAGCACCAAACTGTAAGGGTGCGGCTTATAATCAGGAGAGGCCTATACTAGGAACAATACAGTAACTTTGTTATTTCCACAGAAAAACCTCCATGATTTTGAACCCTCTGTCCCGGCGTAACCCACAAAACGTAATCGTTGAGCTTTAGGTTCTCCTTTTTTTCTTTGTGCCTTGGGGATATGCACAAATGCAAAACTCCCCCAGACCCTCAAATGTTTTAAGCTAGGGGTTTTACCAAATAACCTAGTGTAAGGGATATCATTTATAGCTGCTGCCCAAGTTCTATTACATAAGTAATTTGCCACTAAGAATGATTCTCCCCAGAATCTGCAGCCACACAAGCTATCACACAGTGCACTGTCCCTTGGCTCTTGCCCTGCTTGAAGACTGTATCCGCCGTAGTCATTTACGACACATTTCTCCTACACCTGCTCTATGCAAATCTGGTAAGTAGTAGCCCAGTCACAAGGCTTCCATAACCTGCTACTGGGTTGGTTCTAGGCACAGCAGAGAAATCCATTCAGTTCATATTTTAATGCGAGCATAGCTAATTTCACACTTTCAAACCTCTATTAAAACCGAAACGCAGCCATCCTTCAAAATTTGTACTTCTCCAGATTTCGCAGCGGAGTCCTCCAATCAAAAAATGTGTACAAAAGCATTACAGGAAAGTGCACTAAAAATGCGTATACTTGTGAAAATAATGGAGGGGGGATGCATTATATTAGAAAATTGCTTGCAAAAAATGTGTATTTTAGGCAAAATTGCATACAACAATGTATGCATTAGGACAAATGCACACAAAAACATGTACCAATTTTCATGTGAATGTTTTTTTTAAAAAACACCTCAAAGTTCGGGATCAAACGAACTTAAGATTGGGGAAATTCTCACTGTTCGGGACGAACCATACTTAAGTCTGGAAAAATTAGAAACTGAGAGAAATCACAACTGAGAGATTCGTCCACCCCTAGTTGGGATTTTCCATTTTAGATTCACCGGATCGGAGTAATGACCGTATGTCATGTGATATGAACCTTGAAACAATCTGCAGCAGCAATGAAAGACCAATAATCTTCCATCTTGGCAAAATGCATCCTTCACCTCAGTGTAACCTTGGGGGGAAGTCCAAGATGTGGATAACAACATCTTTGCTGTCAATTTTTCTCCTCTTAAACATTTTAACTTGTCTGCCTGAATGCATTTTTTTAAAAGTCATATATTATTATCCTTGTAGTGACAATTGTCACGAAGTTAAACTCATCTAGCAGATGGCCCAAGTTCTCTTCAGTATTGTTCCGGAAACGGTTCTTGACAGGAGGCTTTCTGTCCATGCCGTGGCCGTGCTGCCTCTCCTGCGGCATCATGCTCCTCTATGTCTGTAGCGGGAAAGGCTTCCCTTCAAACTGAGAGTGGTTTTTTTCCCCTTCTTTTTTATCCTGGCAGGCTCCTCAGGAGTGTTGTGAGGAGTCTAGCCAGTTGGTGAGCTCTCTAATCTAAACCAGCTGTCTCCAGACTGAGGCCTCCTATTTGCATTGTTTAACATACTTAGAAAATGAAGTGTTCATTTTTAACATTCCTCCTCCAATTGGTTTAATGCTGAATTACAGAAGAGAACTAAGCAAAACCAGGTGCTTTTGCTGTATTCTCTCCAGTGTCTGAGGAGGAGCAGACCTCTCCTTCTCCCTTCCCTCTTCTCCCCCCCTTCCTTCCCTCCTCCTTCCTTTCCCTTCTCTCTCTCTTTCTCTCCCTTCCTCTGTTTCTCTATGATCTGGTATTTCATTCTCTCTGGATGGAATATAAATGATGGCAGGACTGAAGTTCTAGCGAAAGGTTTAATGTACAGAACTATTTTTTAGCTATTCGGCTGAGCAGGCACTATTTTTCTCCCCTCTGCTTTCTTCATCAGTTTTGGACATGGCAGGATTAAAAAGGTAGGTGCGATGCACTGCATTTTTATTTGGAGGGGTTTTTTTCTTCCCCCTGACTGTTTGCTAAATGCACATCTCAGTCAATTGCTGAGGCTACTACTCATCCCATCACGCTTGTTGAAGTTCTCTATAAAGTAACAGGAGGGGGAGGGAGGGAGAGGAAACACCCAATTCTTTAGTGTTACATATAAACCCCTACCAATATTCCTCCTGGCACTGTATTCTGCTCTGTATGGCTCCAGCAACTTGTGAAACTTTTTCTGTTATATAAAGTAATTATTGTTTTCAAGCTGAAAATCAGTTAACTGCTGTGGAAGTCTGTTCCTTGCTTAATTTGCCGTATTACAGCTGTTGACTAAAGCAACCCCTCTGGCTTGATAGACCATGCACTTTGTCTATTAACACCTCCCTTGAGAATATAAGTGTCTTGAAGAGGTAGTTGGAGAGAGAACTCTTACAAAAGGAACTGTTTCTGTTGTTTGTAAACCTAGAAACATTGCTTTAAAAAAACCAAGTTATAACACTGAAAGGATATATAAAAATTGCAGCAATGTGTTGTTTGCTTGTTGTTGTTGTTGTTCTTTTACCATCTCTGTAAATTGAACTTTGCAAAGTATCAAAAACAAAACAAAAAGTCCCTGCCCCAAGGAACTTACAATCTACATTTTGACAGGGAGAGACTACAAAGGGAAGAAGAGGAAGAGCGGAAAAATATGCACACATTCAGTTACCTGCAGTTAAGTTTAGTTTCAGTAGAGGTGAGAGAGATTAGGAGCTAAGCCAAAAGCTTAATATTGCAGCTGTTAACTGCCTGTTTTTTTGGGTTACTTTTGATTGGTGTCTCTAAAAATCCCCCCACCTCCACCCAGTGTCAAGCAGCAGCTACAGCTAGCTGTGCTTTAAAAATAGCACTTCGAATGCAGAGCAATAGAGGTTGAGGGTAGGTTTATCCATGGCTAATATTTATTTATTTTGTTTATTTATTATATTTATATTCCGCCTTTTTTCCTGCAAGGAACCCAAGGCGGCTTACATAATCCTCCTCCTCTCCATTTTATCCACAGAACAACAACCCTGTGAGGTAGGTTAGGCTGGAGTCAGTGATTGGCCCAAAGTCACCCAGTGAGCTTCATGGCCGAATGGAGACTAGAACCCGGATCTCCCAGTCCAACACTCTAACCACTACGCCACACTGGCTCTCATGTAGCTCTCATATAGTAGCTAGAATGGCTAAATGGAACTTGCATATTGAGGCAATATGCTCTGAAGACCAGTTGTCTGGTACGGTGGTGTGGGCGGCAGCAGGAGGAAAGGGCTGTTGCCTTCAGGCCCAGCTTGTGGCCTTCCTGGATAATCTGCCTGTCAAGTTTACACACACTCAGTGTCAAACCCACATTTACAGCTATGTAACTATGCAACAGCTTCATTTTTTTCCTTCTGCTAACTCTATGAAATGAATCTGCATTTGTGCATGCAGTGTGCACTTCTGCAATTGTACTACTGCCTCTCCGGAAAGCTTTTAGGACATCCATAGACAAAGTGCAGCATTAAATGATGGGTGACATAGCACTTCAAAATGTATTGGATCCAATTCTAAGCATTGCCTCTGGAGAGTGAATCTAGTTTTCTGTGACTGAAAAGCCTGCCAAGCAAGCCACATCTGCCTGCGTAGGATTACCAGCTGGGGGATTTGCTTAGTTTTGTGTGCTTTTATTCCTGCGTCTTGTTCTGAAGGTTTTAAGAAGTTGCTGGGCTTTTATTCCTGAGTCTTGTTCTGAAGGTTTTTAGAAGCAGCACTGTCTGCCTACTCTATATTATGCAGACTATAATACGGACAGATGAGGAATGTGTTGTTGGCTTCCACTTGGGCATTGGGGATTGTAAAGTCTGGGAGTAGCAGTAGTAACAGTTTCCTAAAACTGTTTTCTGTTTATATACTGCTTAGATATTTTATTAAGCAGTATATAATTATTATTAATCAATCAATCAATCATTTTTAAAAGACCTCCATCTCCAGCAAATGTACCCATTTAATCAGCATAGTAGCTACAGTAATACCTTGGATTGCAAGTAACTTGGTTTGAGAGCGTTTTGCAAGACAAGCAAATTTTTAAATATTTATTATTATTATTTTGACTTGATATACAAGCAACGTCTTGCAATACAAGTACTGTAGTGCGGCTAAAATTAAAAATCTCTGTACAATTTTTTTTGGGGGGGGGAATTTCGTTTTGATATACAAGTGTTCTGGATTACAAGCACATTTCCGGAACGAATTATGCTCTCAATCCAAGGCATGACTGTATATTCATTCATATGGGTGCGATCCATCACAAAAGCCTCCCCCAACCTGGTGCCTTCCAGATGTGTTGGATTAGAATTTTTGTTGTGGCTAAGGATGATGAGAGTTGTAGTCCAACACATCTGGAGGGCACCAGGTTGGGGGAGGCTGTACTAGAAAGTGTTCTTGCACAAGCCCCATGGAACTATTTGGCTCTTGTCATCAGCCTCATTTCAATGTGGCTTGTACAAAAGAATATCCTGGTGGGGATGATGGGAGTTATAGGCCAACACATCTGGAGGGCGTGAGCTTGGGGAAGGCTGGTCCAGCATTTAACACAGGACAGAGATGAACCCAGTAATTCTCAAGCTGTGTACCATAAGGGAACAGTTAGTGTGCTGTGAAAAACAACTTAAGAAGTAAAAAAAACAAAGGCAGCTGTGTTGGACATAATAAAAATTTGAAAATCCATGTAATGTAATACCTTTATTAGGCCAACTCAAAGATCACAAAAAATGAGGGAGGGAGCAAAACATAAGGAGGGAGTTCCATAAATATGGGGCAATTACTGAAAAAGCCCTGTCTCTTGGGCCCGCTGGTGGCCATTCATGAGAAGCAGGCAGCTTCATATCATGAAGGCAGCCCTTCAGTTACTGGTAAATTGATCCCAAACCATTGAGGGCTTTAAAGGCCAATACTAGTACTTTAAATTGAGTCCTGAAGTGAACTGGTAATGTCTCTGTGTCATCCTGTTGCAGAGGAACAGCAGCATTACCTGCCCTCAGAGGAGATGCACCCAGGACAGTGACTTGGACAGAAACAAAGAGGGTGGGGGCTTCTCTAATTATTCTTACATACCCCAAAGTAAATCTTCATAAGAATGAAATATGCTTCCAGTTTCAGTTCAGGGAAAAAAAGACGCCTCTGGCCCACATTACACACAGCCACACATATCTTTTCTTTGACATATATTTTTTTTAAAGGCTGTGCGTTTCAGTGGAGGAATGGTTGGGTGAGGAAGAAGAGCTGTTTAACCCCTTTCTTCTCAGCCACCTCCCCCCCCCCCCCGTTCAAATACCTCTACACATGCACACTTGCTTTTCATCTCATTATGGGGTGAGAAAAGATATGTGTAATCATGTATTTCCTTTGTGGAATGAAAAGCAACTGGAGGAGGGCAATCTTGAGCAGAAAAACAGCTGGGAGGGAAAGGAATAAGCCACCCCTGCTCTGCTGCCATATTTCTACTGAAACTCACAGCTTCCAGAACCTGCTTTCAGGGTTGTTGTTTTAACTTTCAGATAAAAGATATACACACCTGCATGTCATGCGTAGTTTGGCCCTCAGATATTGGAAGTTTTGGAAATACTCAATTAACTTTTGGATATTCGGGGCCTGATTTTAATCTCTGTTACCATGCCATGTAAGCCTTGAATTATTCCAGGTGACAGCTACTAGAGTTTATTTTATTTATTTATTATACTTATATCCCACTTTTTTTTCCTGCAAGGAACCTGAGGTGGCTTACATAATCCTCCTCTCCATTTTATCCTCACAACAACCCTGTGAGGTAGGTTAGGCTGGGAGTCAGTGACTGACCCAATGTCACCCAGTGAGCTTCATGGCCAAGTGGGGACTAAACCCAGATCTCCTGAGTCCCAGTTCAACAATGTAACCACCTCTACACCAGTCTTTTCATTGCTAGCTACAGTATCCTTGATTGCCAGTACGGTTGATAAGCAAACTTTTATTTACTTTTGCCTAAGCGATGTCTGTGTGTATGGCTTACTATCTGTACAAATTTTTTTGGGGGTCGTTTGATACACGGAGGTTTGGAAGCGTTCGGAGAATTAAGCTCTACCGCGCATGATGTGATTTTTCCAAAACTGCCCAGTGAGGGTGGGGCGTCGCTATACGGCATGGGGGCCGTGGGGCGTCTTATACCTTATACACGGAAAAATACGGTATGTTATGAGTTTGGCTATTGCCAGAACCCAGTTCTTAGATGATAATAGTTGCCCTTAGCTAAACTTTCCTCTGGTGTACCTCTCAGTGTAGTGGGACTATACTGGAAAATGGCTGGTTTACTCTCTTCTCAGTTCCACAGAATGACCATGCATATGATAAGGTTTCTGTTCCTATTACAGGATATTGACCATTTTCATGGTGGTTGGCTGCTGCCTTGTAAGTCGTGGGAAGACACAGGTGAGATATATATGTGTGTGCCGAAATATGTCAACTTTGTATACCAAGGGATTTCATTACCGTGTGCTGGCAAAGAGGTAGAGCAGGAATCAATACAATAATAGATTCAGATTACGGTACCCTAATGGCTTAGATCCAGACAGAACTAGAGTCTACAATCAGCTGAAGACTCATTCTCTATCAACTTGGCAAAAAAGTAAACAAGGTATATGTTTGCAAAACCAAAACGAAGATGCTGCATCAAAACGTAGAGGTTTTGGTAAAATGTCCTGGCAAAATCATGCTACATGAATAGTAGCCGCCTAGTGCCGCTATCTATAACTTGACTCCGCCGACTTTGGTGTCTTCCCACCACCGCACCGCAGCTCTGTGGCAGAGCACATGCTTTGCATGTAGAAGGCCCCAAGTTCAGTCCATGGCTTCTCCATATAAAAAGATCAAGTTGCAGGTGACCCTGAAGAGCTACCACCAACTAGAGACAATTCTAAGCTGGATGGACAAATATTCTGACTTGATATAAGACAGTTTCCTAGGTTCACCTATTCAACTCCTACACAAATCCTACTCAGGATCATGATAGATTCAAGTCAGCTTTAGAACATCTTCATGTTGCTGAGTCAAAATCATGTCCTAAAGTCAGGGTGGGAAATGTTTTTAAAGTCAAGCACTGTACTCCTTTGGGGGAAAGTGTTCAAGGACCAATTACTGCTGGTGGGTGGGGCAAAAGCCCGAAGTGGGCAAGGACACCCCTTTTCTCTCTCTTTGTAGCACCTCTTCTCTCTCTCATTTCATCTTTTTCACACCCCCATCATTTTCACACATCCATCCACACACCCCACCATCCACACATATCCATCCATGGTCCTGCCTTAACCACACCATCTGCTGGGTCATTTGCTTTTGAACCCAAAGGCAATGACCTAGCAGGTGGTATGTTTAAGGCAAGGAGGTGTAGTTCAAATGCATTACCTATAGAAGCATCTGCAGAACAGAATTACACACCACGAGGGCTATAACAAAAGAGGTACATTAACAAAAAGACTGTTTAGTATATTTATAAAATGTATTAGAATCATAGAATCATAGAAAGTAGAGTTGGAAGGGGCCTACAAGGCCATCGAGTCCATCCCCCTGCTCAATGCAGGAATCTAGGTCAAAGCATCCCTGACAGATGGCTGTCCAGCTGCACCTTGAATGCCTCCAGACTGGGAGAGCCCACCACCTCCCTAGGTAGTTGGTTCCATTGTCTTATTGTTTTGACAGTCAGGAAATTTTTCCTGATGTGTGGAATCTCTGTAACTTGAGCCCATTATTCCATGTCCTGCAAACTGGGATGATCGAGAAGAGATCCTGGCCCTCCTCTGTGTGACAACCCTAATGCTTACCGTAATTGCTTTTCTACCTATAAAAAGTTTCCAAGGTTAACCATAGCTAAGAATCAAAAACTAAAACAATCAGTCCTCAGAAGGCAGAAGCGAATACCATATTAATTTATATCTGGGGAGACACACAGGTTTCCATTCGAAGCCTGAAAGCAGAATGCATGTTACATGCAAATGTATGTAATGAAGCCCTGACTGTGTGTGTGTGTGTGTGTGCGTGTGCACGCGCATGCGTGCGTGTGTGCGTGTGCGTGTGCGTGTTAATGGAAACATCCTTGGGACTGCTGTTTTAAGGAGAGGAGCAATTTAAGTACCGGTAATCATCCATGTGCTAACATGACTTTTTACTGAAGGGCGGAGACACATACAACATTTTTAGAGCAGTGAGGCCATGCTGGAACCAACCTCACTACATTCAGTCCAGCCATAACTATTCTCCGAAAACACTTGCAGGTTTTAAGCAGATGCTGGTGCTGACTGGCTGGCCTCTGTCAAGAACCCCCCTCTCCCATTCTTAGAGCGAGTTTGCACTTTAAAAAAAAATACTTTAAAAAATTCATAAAACAACTAATGAATTGATAAATGCAAGAATATTCTTGCTGTGTTTTTAAACATCAAAAAGACGCACAGCCCACCTAAAGCATACAGGGAGGGAGACAACTAATAGCTGAGCTAGCATTCAATGGTGTGCATGTCCGCCACTTCAGTTGTGAAGCCAAGAGGAAGCTAGGCCTACAGACTGAAGAATTAGAGTTAGCTGTAAGCTCTTCTTTCCAAATTGCCTTGTGGATGTATACCCAATTACCGTAGTGTTTTTTACTGTTATGTGTATGTGTAATAACAGGTTAATAAGTCAATGCCCTTGATTGAGATGAAATACCATTATAACTAATAAAAATAAAAGTCTCTTAATTCTTTTTCTCCACTGGCATTCCCACAATATCTTGTATAAGGCATATATACTAGGTATAGATATCTCTCACATAACATATGCACCTTTGGATACATCCAGTGTTGCACAAGTGGATTTTTCTCATCCTCCCTTTCCTCAGTGCAGCTCCCTACATGCCCCCCAAATCTGCTCCAGGGGGTCTTCAAACCCTCCAGAGCAGACTTGGGGGTATGGGGGAGGGTTGCAGGGGAGAGAGGAAATCCACTTTGCTGTCAGTGGATGAACACAATTGGATTGGACACATCCCTTCTTGTCATCAAGCTAAGAGATAAGTTGAGGGTTGAATTTTATAGTTGGGGTGCTACTTTAGGTTTTGGGGAGAAGCAAAAAAAGGAGAGATCCGCAGCAAGGTAAAAAGGACTGCTCTAGAGTTCAGCATGGTTAAATTGCAGAAAAAGACGTTTCTATTAAGAGCAATTCTTTTTATTATGTTTTATACTACATAATAACTAAAAATATGTGCTACTGAGGAATAATGCAAGTGGTCTGAAAAATGAAGGGTGGGAAGAACTGCCTCCTACCCTTTCTAAATGATGCCTCTGGCTATAGTTACAAAGGAGGTACACAGTAAAACTAAATACCCCAATAGTTTGATTTATGTATTTAAAGTAACTTTTAGCCACTTTTCAGGGCTATGCTTTTACAAAGCAGCATACAAACAAGAGCATCATCAGATATACAAGACATAGCAGCCATAATAGCAAGCACATGGAATACTTTGTGAAGCTGCTTTGAACACCCAAGCCAATTACAAATTCAGCTGAAGGCGGCTTTAAACAGAAAAGTCTTTCCTGCTCACCCAAACACCTGCACAGAAGAGGTTAGGCCTATGTCAATAAGGGAGTTCCACAATATAGTTTTGGATACACTGGTGCATCCCTGAAAAACCCTTCTACAAAATAAATGCATACATGTGTCCAGATAACACAACTATTAGGTTTTGTGTTCTTTAAACAAGCTTGCATCTTAAACAGAAGAGTGCTGTGTTTGGAGGGTTGAACACTGCCAATGTTAAATGCGGGAGTAATGTGGGAAAGAGATGGGAGAGAGGGTGGTCTTCTAAAGACTTCATGTTCACTCAGCAAGATCCTCTAATGGTCTGCCAGAAGATGCACAATGGAATTTGGAGAAACTGAAGCCAACAATTCTGTTGAGCCACCTGTTATTTTGAACTACACTGGATTTTAGCAAGTTCATTTTTTGCTAATTTTTTAACAAAAATTAAATGCACAAAATGTGTTGAAATTTGTATCTTTTAATTCTTTCTTTCCTTTCTCTCTATCTCTCCCTCTCTCAAAAGGGCATCAGAATTAAAAAGACACCAAAATGTTGGCAGACATCGAAATCCAGTTTGAGCAATTGATAAACCAGGCTCAAAATTTGTGGGATTATTTTGCAACAGTGCTTCTTTTAGCCTAATAGATACACATTGAATGACAGAGTAAACCTGTGTTTAACCTTTTTAGCTCTAGTACTAGACATCCACAAATGCTTGTGTTTAGGGCCTGGGAGTTGCAACACAAGAGTTGTAGAATTTTAGAGTTGGAATTGTCCTAGGAGGTCATCCGGTCCAACCTTCTGCTAAATTTAGGATCTACAATGTAGCATGCAACTACAGCTATGCTGGCTGGGGCATGCTGGGAGTTGTAGGCCAAAAACATCTGGGGACCCAAGGTTGGAGAACACTGAACTACAGCATCCTTGACAAATGGCCATTCAGCCTCTGCTTATATACCACAGCTGGACACAGTACTCAGTCAAGATGCAACCTGATCTATTCACGCATTCAGTACCTGCAGAAATGTGTAGGGATAGCCTTGCCCCCTCAATACTGTTGTGCATGCCAGCCACACCTCTGCCGATATGTGAGCACCATCAGTTTGAAGTGGGGGGGGGGGCTGCTGCTATGCACATAGGAGTTCCTCCATGGGGACAAGGAACCTAATTGAGCAGGGTTCCCGTCCCCATGTTGGAAACTCCCTATGCATGTACAAGGCAGCCTGCTGCAGACTGAGATGATTGTGCATGCATCGGCCAAGGGTTTATGATCAGCATGTGTTATTGTTGAGTGGGTTGGGTTAGCCCCACGCATGCAGACTGAACATCTGAACAGGGCATCATATTTATCATGGTCTAGGCACTATGTTTCTGTAATTGTAGCCCAAGATTGCATTAGCTTGTTTAGCAGCTGCATCACAATGCTCGGTCATGTTCAGCTTGAGATCAACCGAGGATGCAGTCCTATCAATTGCGCCCTTGATGTTTGTAAACTGCCAAACTCTGAGGCGTAATGAGCATCCAGTGCAGAGAGGGAGGAATGGCAGAGGTGACCTCCGCTTCCCCGCTCCTCCCACTCTGCATTCTAGCTAGACGGACGTTTTTGGCTGCCTAGCTGGGGTGCTTCAGAGGGGGAGGGGAGGAGGCTGCAGTGCGCCTGTAAGGATATACCTCATATCGTGGCGGCCCCAGTCTCCTTCCCTCCCCACCCCTTGGAATACCCCCTTTCCCCCCTCTCTGAGGTCAATTACCTGACCTCAGAGAAGAAGCCAGCCTGGTCCTTTCCACACCAGCTGCGCGGAGGAGGGAGGGGGAATTGGAGCACGGATTCCCAGCTCTGAGGTTGGAGCGCTGTCTCTGACCTCAGGTCTGGGAATCTGAATCATCCTATGCCCCCTCCCCCAGATGATGTCTAGGGGCCATAGGATCGCTCTGTAAGACACCTAGATCCTTTTCACATATATTATTGCCAAGCCAGGTCTCCCCCACCCCTTTACTTGTTCCTATACTTCATTCATGCGCGTTCTCTCATGGGCTCCTTAAGGGAGTACCTGAATTTGTGTGTGCGCTGTACATTTTTGGATTTAGCAAAAGAGTGTGGAAGCAAGGGGAGTGAGGAGAATAATATTCTTCTGATCTGTAGTTTTGTGTTCTTCCAATTTTCCATCGACTGAATAACCTTTCTTTTCTCTTTTTAGCAACAATGCTCAAATGGGTTTGAGATGGATCGTGCCTCAGGCCAATGCCTAGGTAGGATTTTGATTACATCATTTCCTTCAAACTAGGCTTCAGCAACTCATTACATGCGATGTCTGGTGAAAACATTTTGTTTATGCTTATGTCCTTCAATATGGAAATGTCTGGTTCAGGGTATTAATTGACTCTGCTACTTTCGTGACTGTGTGTAGATTCAACTAATTTAATGGGAATTGGGCATAATGGGAAAAGGTAATAGCCTGATTGCTGGATTTGGATTCTAGAGACCTAGAGCTTTTCTGCATGAGGCATTTATCGTGCGCTCATCATTCTCTACTCACGGTTGTTTACAAGTTCTTTAGATGGCATCGTGACCCTCCAGTTTTACTTTTGTATCTAATGGGCAATTTCGGAGAGTTTTTTTAGAGCAGGGAAAATGCGACATTTAATTGTGAAGGTGAAAGAAAGCATGATTTCCTCTTCTGTGTTTGTGCTATTCTGCTATCGCACAGTGCCACCTAGAGGTTATGTAGCAGAAAAGCAGGAAAGGAAAAGCTCCTCGTGTAGCGCTCAGATTTCAATTCTGTAACAAAACCGAAAGTAGATGCAACAGATTAACAGCCTCATGTAGAAAAGCTCCTAGGTTCAAATCCATACTCACCAATCGAATCCTTGGGCTCATTTCATGGCATCAAGTATGACCACCAAAATATTCATTTCTAAACTGAGATTTCTAACAAAGGAGACAAAACAGGAAGAGGAAGAAGCCACTGGCAAATCTGATTTATCTGACTGAAATTGGATCAGTCAAGTTGGCCAGTGACTGCTTCCTGTATTTTTCAGTGCCCTGGGTTTCAGAGAAAGCAGAAGAGTTGGCACTTGGCAGCTAAGCATGACATTTATATTAGCTGTTGTAAATGACAAAATTCTGGATGGACTGAAACAGCAGAATGGAAGTGCTGCTCTCAAAAGGCTGTTGTGAAATCAGTGACATGTGGTAAATAGAGATAGTCCAAGACATCGTGGTGCCTGAGGCAAAAAAATCCAGACAACTCCACCATTGCAGTAAAAATAATAATCTAATAACCAACTTTTAATGGTACCCCCAAATCTTCCACCTGAAGTGGGTCTCTTCACCCTGCTTAATGGTAGCTATCTAAGAGTTTGGGGGTAACAAGGATTCTGATAATGCGAGTTTGATATAGGTGTCCATAGATACCCAAAGGCAGCCTTCCCCAACTGGCCATGCTGGTTGGGGATGATGGGAATTATAGTCCAGCACATCTGGAAGGCACCAGATTGGACAAGGCTGCCCTAGGAGTTTGCGGTAGTGGACTTTCTAAATCACATAGCAAGAAGCCATGAGTTGCATTTTATTATCATGATACTGTATATGGGTACATACTAGCTTTTGCAATCTTTTCCACAAAATGGACACATGCGCACGCATACACGCATGATCAAATAACAAAATGGCCGTGTTCCTCCAAATGGGAGCAGTCTTGATTCTCCAAAAAAGGCAGCCACTCTCTGATCTTATGAATCAGTTTGTATCTGTCTGAAGTCAGTTCAATACAACATGAAAGAACTTTAAAATGTTGGTGAGAGCTAAGAGGAGATCTGAAACAAATCCTCAGAGTTTAACATCCTGTATCTATGTTTATGCAAGCAAGAGTGTGGAAGAAGCTTGGAGTTCTAGATCAAGAGCCAAGTTTCACAGCTGCCAGATAAAACCATTGGTGTCTAAGGAGCAGTGGGGGAACACAACCTGAAATTTGTATCCCAGTGTTGTGGCTTGAACAAATGCATTAGCAGGAAAAGGCTGTTGATGTTTGTAATTAACAATGAAACTGCAGGTTAAAGGAAAGAGAACCTGGATCTTTTATATTTTCACTGGAAATATAAGAGTAAGATAAGGGGGACAACTGCTCTGCTAATAGTGTGTCCTGTATGGTGGTGTGAGCTAATTTTAAAATGTAATAATAAAATCATGAGAGGTAGATGGGATGTTTTTAGTAGCATAGTTTAAGCCAAATCTCACTATTGGTGTGTGCAGAAGAGGAGCCCAACTCCTGACTTTTTTTAATGCATGCCTAGATTTTATTTCACAGTTAGAAGGCTTGTTAGCAATAGCATAGCAAGATGATAAAAATGGAGGTCTACGGGAAGTATCCCACCGTGTCATTTTGCTAGTGCAAATGATGTTGCGCTAGCAGAAACTAGGTTCCGAACTATGTGCAAGAGGAGGATCCAACTAAAGTTACAATTGCACAAGCGGTTGTACATTTCGCTTGCGCAACTCGTGCAACCGGTTGCACATTACAGTTGTGCAACCCATTGCACGATGAGTTGTGCAACTTATTGTGCAAGCAGTTGTGCAACTGCTTGCACAAACATTTTACACAAGCATAATGTGCAACTGCTTGCGCAACGGAAAGATTCAGCGGAGCTCTGCTAGCGTTATTTGAGTCTGCAGACTGACACCATTGGATACTGCCAGGGCCGGTGCTACCATTAGGCCAACTAGGCAGCTGCCTAGGGCGCAGGGCTAAAAGGGGCGCCAGAAACGCCTTGGAAAAAAATACAGCACGCTCAAGTGGGAAGGGGGGGGAGCTAAATATCTGATCTTGCCTAGGGCACCAAACTGCCTTGCACCGGTCCTGGATACTGCCCTAGGTAACTGTGTTACTGCTTCACCATATGCCCAAACTATGTGTTGCACTTATACAATCAGCCCACATGACAGCACAAGACAAAGCCAGTGTCAAGGAGTCTTCATTTTGCTTTAAAAATGAACAATCAAGACTGGAACATACTGAATAGGAGCATATATATTGGGCTGCCTGCATCAAGAGTGTCCTGTAAACTGAAGGGCTCCTTCTGTTTGTGAAAGGGACTGATATCCAGCAGAGGCTCCTACTGGAGGAAGCAGTGGGGAGGCGATTTTCTTCAATTCCCACTTCTTCCTCCAGCACCCAGCATCCCATCCCTCTCTGTTCTTGAGAATCCCCCCCAACTCTGTGGAGCAGTTTTTCAGAGGGATGCAAAGGGAAGGAGGGATCAGTAAAAAGAGCCCCTCTGCTTCCTCCAGTAGAGCCATTCCATGAGCAGAGTTCTGCTCATGGGTGGTGTGCATCCAACATTGCATTTCAGTTGTGTCATGAAAATGTCATGTGTTTTAGAGTTCAAGTTCTAAAATACAGTCCTATGCACAGTTGCTTGGGAGTAAACCCCATTGCACACAGTAGGATTTACTTCCAAGTAAATATGCACAGGATTGCTTGGCATGTCAATGTGATTGATAGATTAAACGACTAAACCTTTAGGATCTTTTTAAATCAGTGAATCCGAGATGAGATATTTTATCTGTTTTATGGCAATGATTGTTTATGAGGCCATTCTGTGTCATGTGTGTTACAGGTAGAAAAACATTTTAAAAATGCCCTTTCAACAATGAGTGGTAGCTTTAAAAAAATGTTCATGGAGGATAAGGCTATCAATGACTACTAGTTATTATGTCTGTATATTACCTCCACTATCAGAGACATTGAGCATTTCTACATGAGGCTGTTAATCCACTGTTAATCTGCTGCATCTACTTTCAGTTTTGTTGCAGAAGTGAAATCTGAGCACTGCACGAGGAGCTTTTCCTTTCCTGCTTTTCTGCTACATAACCTCTAGGTGGCACTGTGGGATAGAGGAATAGCGCAAATACAGAAGAAGAAATCACGTTTTCTTTCTCTTTCACAATTAAATGTCACATTTCCCCTGCTCTAAAAAAAATCCTCCGGAAGTGCTCGTTAGACACAAAGGCGAAATTGGAGGGTCACAACATCATCTAAAGAACCTGTGAACAACCATGAGTAGGGAATGATGAGCACACAGTAAATGCCTCGTGTAGAAAAGCCCATTATTCCCCTGCATACCAGTTGACGGGGAACCTGAACATGCTATTGCATTCATGTCCTGCTTGTGGGCTTCCATTAGGCATCTGGTTGGCCACTGTGTGTAGAGAATGCTGGACTAAATAGGCTTTTGTTCTGATCAATAGGGCTCTTCTTATGTTCTTATGAGATATCTCAAACTTCCTTCAGTACCTTAGAAATATTACTTTTTTATAATATGAAAATGTACTACAATCTAAGGAATTAATTAATGATGAATTGACATAAATACATTATGTATTTATTTATTTATTTATTTAAACAACATTTGGTTAATCAGCTAAAAAAAAAAAAACTTTAGCAGAGAGCCATGCTGATTGTTTTATTTTTGCATTCTTTCAGATGTCGATGAATGTCGGACTATTGTTGAGGCCTGTAGAGGAGATATGGTGTGCGTTAACCAGAACGGTGGCTATTTATGTATTCCACGAACAAACTCAGTTTATCGATCACCATATATAAATCCTTACACATCTGGTATATACCCACCACCTCCAGCTCCAGCTCCAGCTCCCAATTACCCTACTGCAGGAAGAACTCCTCTTATTTGCCGGTTTGGTTACCAAATGAGTGAAAACAACCAATGTGTGGGTAAGCACAAAATATCTTACAGATCCCTGTGTGCAGATTTTTAAAAAAGTGATGGTTGCATTATGATTATCTGCAATTTATTTCCCATTGTTTTTGCTGTTGCACCACCTTCACCATTATTTGCTCACACGGCTAAGTGGTCCAAATGTTAAAACTATGTGTGTGGAGAGGGTATGCAGAGTGGTAAGCACTGATAAGGGTGTGGCAGCATCTTCCTGCTGTACCAGCCTTCCTGAACCTGGTACCTTCCAGATGTGTTGGACTACAGATTCCAGGATCCCCCAGCCAGCATGCTTTGCATTAGTTTCTTGGGCAAGTTACTTTTCTTTTAGTCTCACCAGTTTACCTTCTGGGAAATGAATGTGTTGTGACTGGCCATGACCACCATGGCAGCAATTTTATGAATGGGCAAGCCACCCTCCATGTGAGTGTGCCGATTTTTTATTATTATATTTATTTATTATATTTATAACCCACATTTTTTTCCTGCAAGGAACCCAAGGCGGCTTACATAATGCTCCTCCTCCTCTCCATTTATCTTCAAAACAACCCTGTGAGGTAGGTTAGCCTGAGAGTCAGTGACTGGCCCAAAGTCCCCCACTGAGCTTCATGCTCGAGTGGGGACTAGAACCCGGATCTCCCAAGTCCCAGTCCAACACTCTAACCACTACTCTCACACTAGCCCATGATACTCTTTCAAAATTCCAAATGCGCCAACTGATCCAAAAAAGTTGGGGTTGGGGACTCCTGGTATACAACATTCCTGTCATGACCCATGTTATGCACCATCTTTTGTTGTTATTGTTAAGCGGATACAAACTTGGCAATAGCAGCTGTTCACAGGGTAGGAGCAAAAACGAACACAGGTCTGCCAGGATGATAATCTCTGCATTTGCTTGTGATGCTGGCACGTTGGGCCCTGCATTACAATATACTCCCTTGTTTTGTCAACTCAGCAACCTTACTCTAAAAATAATTTGTGGTGAAGCTAATTATGTTTGGATAAGAATATCACTCTGGAGTCAACCCATTAGCATGCATGGAATTGAACACTGTAAAACCGAAGGGATGGAGGAAGAGAAAGAGGAAGGGAACAGACTGAGAGTAAAAGCTTGGCTGGACTGCTTTTTGGAGGTTGTGGTTTTTGTTCCATGCCAGGTACTATCAATAATGTAGTGTGCAGTCACTGGTCTCTCTGTACAATGGGACCAGAGATCCTTACTTTCTTTAAATTCTCAGACAAAGGTTATGCATATATCCATTGCATAGTGATTGCTGGTATGACTTTTCTTCTGTTCATGTGATGCACCTAATTTGTATTATGGGGGCTTAAAAAAAACCTTATATTATTTTATTAATACATTTTGTGGAATACACATCCAGTATACAATACAATTGCACATAGACATATATATGATACATTTTATTCACTCCTCAAAGCATTTCTTGCATTTGCATAGGAGACACTTGCACTAGCTAAGTTTGGTTGTTATGGGTGAACCTCTCTGTAAATATTCTTTCCTACTGTTAAAACCAAACACTTGGCAGAATCGAGAAGATGGTTTTGGTTTCTAGGTCAGTGTTAACAAAGAGCTCATTCTTGGATATTTAGTGCTGTATCTACTCCATGCCAGTGTGCCATATAGCTCATTCCAGCGTAGATGTGGCTATTACATCATGCCGGTGAACTTTCCAAGGTATATGATTGGCCACTTCTGGGGACAGAATGCTGGACTAGATCCACCCTTTGTCTGATCTAGCAAGGCTATTCTTATTTCTTACATTCTTAAATACATGTAGTAATCACTCTAAGCCAGTACAGAACATCCAATAATAGTTGAAAATCTCCTGCAATGCTTCTGCTCTAGGAAACCAGCATGAATATTCTGTCCATTCAAACAGAAATTTGTGATTATGCTGTCTTTGTAAACACATGATCCTGTCAAAGTTAGTCTGCAGTATGATGCATGGTTGTTTCCCCACATTTAGGGAGAAAAGCAGAAAGGTGATGCAAAAGTTAGTATGAGAGTAGATTCAGCAATAAAATCCTATAATCTGCAGGACTGGAAAGAAAGCAGTCCAACCCTAAAGCATGCCAGAAATGTCTGCCAAATGTAGGAATAGTTATCTCGATGGCTTCAACAAATGGCCAAGTCATACTCTGCAGTGGAAGACACATACACACACTCTTGGTTATTAGCCAACTTGATGGATAAAAATCCCTTCTCGGTCCCACATATGGCAATTAGTTTGACAACCAAGTGTGAAGCAAGCCTGCAGCCCTGGTAATCTCCGATGCCCCCAGAGTAAAAGGATCTCAGGTTGCAGAGTTGGATGACCACTGCCTGAGACCTGCCCTGCTATGACTAGTGGACAGTACTAGGCTAGATGGGCCAGTGAACTTATTCAAGATAAGGCAGCTTCATTTGTTCAGAGTAAGGGAGGAGCCTGCACAATGTCAGAGGAAAGTAGGGTTGCCAGGTCCCCATTTAAGAGCTTTCCTTGTCACTTTAAGACGGCGGTGTCAAACATCTTTTCATCCTGAGGGCCACATTCAAGTTTGGAAAAGCTCTTAAGAGTGAAGGGTGGGGTTAAAGGCAAAAGGGGTGGGGCCAAAATACCAGCATATTTTAGCTTAAAGCACTTACTGCTGGTAACTAAACCTTAGAAGTGCATTTTGCACTTTGGAGTAATTCAAATGGTTTATCCAAGTGTTGAGTGGATGTAAATCGTGTTACTAAGAGCAGCTCTCCAATGTTCCCAGGAGTGACACCAGAGTTGAAGTGTAAATAACCAATAAACATCTGTCTGTGTGCATTGGGGGACTGTAGCCCAAATCCGGTCTCTCAAAGACATGTACATGCACAGGTGTTTTTTAGGACTCAAGTTTGCTCAGGGCAAGACCATGATTGTAGCCATAGCAAACTGCAAATTGCTATGAAACAATTGCTCGAATCCAGGTGGGAGTCAATTGAATTCCTGAAGCAAAGCATAAAGTACCAAATCTAGGCCAACATTTTTGATCTGGCTGTGACCCTTTTAACTCATTCCATTTCTGACTGTTTTTCTTTCAAGCTCTAGAATGCTTAGCCATAATAATGACCCTTTTGTTCAAAGAACGCAGCCCAGTAACCCTTGGCACGTCCTGACTGAAGCAAAGCCTCACGTTCTTTCATTACACATTCATAAGCTGAAAGTTCCTTCCAATTTCCCTTCACCCCACCCCACCATTTCCTGCTTCAGAATGATTTTCGTAATCCTTGTTCAGTATTGTTAGAAATGCAATGGGTAGGCTTTCTTTTTTCGTTTTCATTTCTGCGAAAATGTTTGACACACAGCCTTACCCAGCCGGCTGCCCTCCAGATGTGTTCCACTGCAACTCCAGCGGTTATGCTGGCCGGGGGTGGTGGGAGTTGTAGTCCAACACATCCAGAGTGTACCAGGCTAGGTGAAAAGGCTGAGATGTAAAAACATGGAAAGGAGCAAGGAAAACTATATCAACCATAGAGTAAGAACAATCAAAACAAGCAGAAAAGAGAAAACAGGAGCAAAGATAAAGGGAAGTAAAGAGGATGCCACACATACCTAATTCCCCAACTGGTAGGAAGTTCACCCATTAGCCGAAGCTAGTCCAGCATTCTGTTCACATGGGGGGGGGCGACCATATGCCCATGGGAAGCGCACAAGCAGGACATGAGCACAGCAGCACCTTCCAGCTCATGTTCCCTAGCACCTGGTATTCTGAGGCATAGTGCTGGGCTACTGGAGATTTATGGTCTTTTTGTAATATCTGTTCCTATACACATTCAGAAGATGAGCATGGAGGAGCAGGCAGGTACCCAGACAGACAGTGCTATATTTATTTATTTTTTAAAAGCTGCATCAGTTCCCAAAAGCAACAACATACCCTTGAAGCCCCGCAAGGCCCCTTCTTGCCAGTGAGGTGCAAAAGTTGGACTTACTTATCTATATCTGGCTATATTTCATTTTTTAATTCTTTCCTCAACTGCCGCCCCGCCCCCAGTAGGTGGGGTATGATACAGATTCCTGTAGCTAGTAGCCATCAAACATCAACAGTCATTGGGCAGTAATAAGCAGGAGATGCTGTGTGGTTGCTTCGTCTCCTACTGTATCAAGAATTTCAAGGTATGATGCAGATCTAGAGTGGCACCCTGGCAACTCTAGGAGACCGCCCCTTCTGCTCAGTCTAAAACGCAACCTCTGTACTTTTTATGTTGCACAGCAGGGGCAGTCAGTCGCCTCTGTGCTTTTTAGCACAAGGTGGGGGAAATCCCAAAAGGAGCTTACACTTAGGGTTACCACGTTTGCGGAGGAAGGGTTCTGTGCCTTTAATTCCATGCCAGGTAGAAATGCAACAGGCACAGTGTCTCCTGGCTTGGAGATGCTGTGATGGAAAGTGCTTCACCTGGAGAACATCTTCCTGCCATACAGCCATTCCAGAAACGGGTGGGGGAGAGTAGCAGCCACCTCTATACCTTCCATAGTTATTGTCCATACTTCCTTTGAGAGAGTCTGAGTGTAAAGGAATTGAATATAAATAATGGAATAGCAGCACAGTGTTAAAAGTTAGTGCAGAGAGGTGGGAAAGTGTAGGCACAGGAATCTCCTCCTTATCAGCATCCAGCATCTCAGGCTAAGTGCACTCTCCTCACATCTCTTCACCATCACCAGGCAAACATGGTTATCTTTCTAATTCCATTTTTGGCATGGCGAAGCTCTCCAGTAAATTGGCAATCTAAACCTTTTAATCTTTGTGCATTTTTACATAGATCTTTTCTGAGTACAAAGTGCTGTGTGGCTCCTTCTCTCAATGAGCCTTTGAAGAAGGCCATTCTTGTTCCTATTTTTACAGATGGGGAACTGAAGTGGAGGCCTAATGGCTTTTCCCAGGGCCACCCAATGAGTCCATAGACGAGCTGGAATTTGAACTAGGTATCCCGACTTCCAAGTGTAACACCCAGTCCTCTTGGCTTTTATGTACGGTATGTCCATTTGTTTTCCTTTCCTGATTGTCCATCTGGGAATAGAGTCAGCAAATAAAAACAGTGGGGGAGGGGGAGGGGGGACAAACAGAAACGTTCATTTCATTTATTACATTTCTATACCGCCCAACAGCCGAAGCTCTCTGGGCGGTTAACAAAGATTAAAACCTTTAAATTAAAACACATTATTAAAAAAAACCATATACATACCAACATATAAACAGACAATACACAGAAACAACACACACACATATCTAAAATAACTTTACATAATGAACAACAAGAAAAATACAGGACCTGATTAAAACCTCATCATATGCTGCGAAATAGCCTGAGAGAAAAGGAAGGTCTTCTTAACCTGGCACCAAAAAGATAACAATGTTGGCACCAGGCAGGCCTCATTGGGGGGCCACCACCAAGAAGGCTCTCTCTCTTGTTGCCGCTTTCCAAGCCTCCCTCGGAGGAGGCACCTGGAGAAGGGCCTTAGGTGACAAAAGTGGTATACAGATTCATGCTTCGAGAGGTGCTCCATCAAGTATTGTGGTCCCAAGCCATGTAAGGCTGAGTTTATAGGTCAAAACCAGCACCTTGAATCAGGCTCAGAAACATACAGGCAGCCAGTGCAAGCAGGCCAGAATTGATGTTTAAATTTTTTTTTAAAAAAAATTATTTAGTTATTATAAACTACATACAAAACTATAAAACACAAACACACAACTAAAATAAATCATAAGGTGCACCCCCCACCCGCCTAGGGACCAATTAATATACATCCATCCCCTTAATCAATTCAATTCCGCATTCCAAAATTATAATATATCCTGACAAGGCATACTCCCCTTCCCCTTTATTAATACATACCGTAATCTAATAATTGATTCCATATATCCATAAAATTCTTCTTCTTTAACTGTCCCCTTTTGCATTTCAAACTAGAAGTTAGTTTATCATTTAGGGCTATATCCCCAGAATTGATGTTATATGTTCAGACCTTCTTGTCCCTGTTATCAATCTGGCTGCCACATTTTGCATGAGCTGGAGCTTCTGAACCATCTTCAGAGACAGCCCCACATAGAGCACATTGCAGTAATTTAACTTGGAGGTTACCCGAGAGTAGACTGAAGCCAGATTATCCCTGCCCTGATAGGGGCGTAGGTGGGCCACCAACCGAAGTTGCTAGAAGGCATTCCATGCCACTGAGGCCACCTGAGCGTCAAGTGATAAAGATAGCTCCAGGAGAACCCCCAAACTCTGGACCTCCTCCTTCAGGGGGAGTGCAACCCCATCCAGAACAGGATGAGCACCTTCCACCTAATCAGAAGAACTAGTACCCACTAACAGCATCTCAGTCTTGACTGGATTGAGTTTCAGTTTATTAGCCCTCATCCAGTCCATTGTTGCAGCCAGGCACCGATCTAGCACATCCACAGCCTCACCTGATGAAGATGAAAAGGAGAAATAGAGCTATGTGTCATCAGCATACTGATGACAACACACTCCAGATATCTGGGTGACTCCACTCAACAGTTTCATGTAGATGTTAAATAGCATGGGGGTCAAAAACAACCCTGCAGAACCCCATACTGGAGAATCCATAGGGCCAAGCAATATTCCCCAATATTCTGGAGCTGACCATCCAAGTAGGAGCAAAACCACTGCAGTACTTCCCACTCCCAACTCAGACAGTCACCCCCAGAAGTATACCATGGTCAATGGTATCGAAAGCTGCTGAGAGATCAAAGAGAATCAACAAGGTCACTCTCCCCCTGTCTCTCTCCCGGCATAGGTCATCATACAGGGCGACCAAGGCTTTTTCTGTGCCAAAACTATGTCTGAACCCCAACTGAAATGGATCCAGATAATCTGTCTCGTCCAAGAGCATCTGGAGCTGGTTGGCAACCACTTGCTCAAGGACCTTCCCCAGGAAAGGAACATTTGCCACCGACCTAAAATTATTGTGATTTTCTGGGTCTAAGGAGGGTTTCTTCAGGAGTGGTCTCACCACTGCCTCTTTCAGGTGGTCCAGGTCCATTCCCTCCCACAAGGAGGTGTTAATCACCTCCTTGGCCCAGCCAGTTGTTCCCTCCCTACCAGTTTTTATAAGCCAAGAGGGGCAAGGATCCAAATAGAAGTGGTTGCACAAACCTGCCCAAGCACCTTGTCAACATCCTCAAATAATTAAAAAATGTACAAGGCTACTTCTGAGCTTGCGGCAGAGTATTGCTCATTCTTATAAAAGCATGAAAAAGTGTTGGTCTCAACTTATGTATTCCATAATAACAGAAGGGGAAACAGGAGTCCAATCATAGATGGGGTATCATAGATTGGATAAGAGCCTGTTCTCTGGCTTCTTTCATTTGATGGTGCTTCCCTTCCAGCACAATGGGTTGTATCCAATGCTAGTCTAACTTATTATGGCCCATTCATTTCAGTGGGTGTAATCTAGGTAGAACTAACATCATGCCTTGGATTGAGAGCATAATTCGTTCCAGAAACGTGCTTGTAATCCAAAACACCCTTATATCAAAACGAAATCCCCCCAAAAAAATTTGTACAGAGATTTTTAATTTAAGCCATACTACAGTACCTGTATTGCAAGACGTCGCTTGTATATCAAGTAAAAAATTTTTAAATAAATATTTAAAAATTTGCTTGTCTTGCAAAATGCTCTCAAACCAAGTTACTTGCAATCCAAGGTATTACTGTATATATAAAAGAAGAAGTCCTGACTGACTGATTGGCTGGCTGACTGACTGATTGACTGACTCATCAACGCCCAGCTCAAACCGTAATGCCTAACTAATTCTTCGAGCTAGTCTGATTTCCCTTCTCCCCCTTCACAGACCTGACAGGCAAACACAATTGAGCTGCGAATCAGCAAGATCTTTTGCTCTAGGCTCGAGAGATAGCTCCCTTCTAACTCTGAATATTATAAACCCTAGCTAGCTCCCCATGTCCTTCAGCAAGAAGTTCTCACACAAAGAAATGTAGTAACAGTGATTGAAATGCAAAACCTAAATCTCAGCAGGTGGTCAAACACAGGTAAAACCTGTTTAAGATTGAAATGCTGATTTGAGAACAACAGCTCTTGCTCGGGTTTGTAATGCAGATGTGCTTAGAGCACCTTTTAATGCTCGCAATAATCATTAATGTGAAATTTTGAAGAAACATTGCTTTTATGACGTAGACACCCACTAAGGATGGATTTTTGGAAATTCCATCCCTAAGGGGGTGAAAAAAGGGGGCAAAATCACCCCACTCTCATATCTCCTATGGGCAAAACAACAGGAGAACAGTTATGAAAGTTGGCCTCACCTCATAATTGCTGCAGGAGCCAATAGGAGCAGTTATGCAAATAGCCCATACGACACTTAGAATGTTCGTATGAATTCCTGCAGGGGCCAATAGGGGTGGGTATGCAAATCTCCCGTAGGCCATTTAGAATGTTCTCTGAGGGGGTGAAAAGAGAGGGAAACTTTTTAAATGACTGAATGACTGTTGTGGGGGGGGGGGCGTCGCATAGGCTCCATCACGTTTTGATGGATCTACCCCAAACTTGGCACGGTCACTCTTCATCACCTGTAGACTCTCAGGATTAACCTGATTTTTCTTTAAGATCAGATATTTCTGCCAGAAAAGTTTTCTGCTGCAAGCATCCAGTCTAAACGTTACACTTTCAGTCAGAGAATGACTGTTGTGTGTGGGGCGTCCCAATCCTGTGTGTCCGTGTGTCTGTGTGTATGGGCGTTTGCGTGTGTCGCATAGGCTCCTACACGGTTGGACGGATCCACCCCAAACCTGGCACGCATACTCTACATCACCCAAGGACAAAGACTGGCAGGTTCAAATCTCCGAAAAAGCCATCACTGCGCCTGTATGACCCAAAATAGATGATAGCCAATGGCTTCACTTGGAATGTTCGCAGGGGCCATTCAGGAGCGGTTGTGCAAATCACTCCAACAACATTTAGAATGTTTGTATGAACTGCCACCACAGGGGCCCAATCAAGAGCGGATATGCAAATCTCTCCTACGTCAAAACAGAATGTTCATATGCACTGCAGCCGGGACCTACACGTGGGGGAGGAGCTGGGATTTCATTGTTGGGTAGTCCCGGGGGGCAAGCTGGGATTTCATTGTGTAGTCCCGGGTGGGGAGCAGGGATTTCGTTGTGTGGTCCCGGGGGAGCAGGGATTTCATTGTTGTGTAGTCCTGGGGGGGAGCAGGGATTTCACTGTTGCGTAGTCCCGGGGGGGGGGGAGCTGGGATTACATTGTGTGGTCCCGGGCGGGGAAGCAGGGATTTCATTGTTGCAAAGTCCCGGGGGGGACGACACAGGGATTTTATTGTACAGTCCCGGAGGGGGGAGCAGGGAATTCATTGTTGTGTAGTCCGGGGGGGGGGAGCTGGGATTTCATTGTTGTGTGGACCCGAGGGAGCTGGGATTTCACTTTTGTGTAGTCCCGGGGGTGGAGAAGCAGGGATTTCATTGTTGTGTAGTCCCGGGGTGTGTGTGCAGGGATTTCATTGTTGTGCAGTCCCGGGGGCGGGGGGAAGCAGGGATTTCACTGTGTAGTCCCAGGGGAACAGGGATTTCATTGTGTAGTCCCGGGGGAGCAGGGATTTCATTGTGCAGGCCTGGGGGGGAGCAGGGATTTCATTGTGTAGTCCTGAGGGGGGAGCAGGGATTTCATTGTGTGGTCCCGGAGGAGCAGGGATTTCATTGTTGCATAGTCCTGGGGGGGTAGCAGGGATTTCACTGTTGCGTAGTCCTGGGAGGGGGGGGAGCTGGGATTACATTGTGTGGTCCCGGGCGGGGAGCAGGGATTTCATTGTTGCATAGTCCCGGGGGGGCACACAGGGATTTCATTGTACAGTCCCGGAGGGGGGAGCAGGGATTTCACTGTTGTGTAGTCCCGGGGGTGGGGAAGCAGGGATTTCATTGTTGTGTAGTCCCGGGGGAGCAGGGATTTCATTGTGCAGTCCTGGGGTGGGGGAGCAGGGATTTCATTGTGTAGTTCCGGGGGGGGAGCAGGTAGTTCCGGGGGGGAGCTGGGATTTCATTGTGCAGTTCCGGGGGAGCTGGGATTCCATCATGTTTCTTTTAAAAACAATTGTACCAAATCCTAAAATTCACACGAGCGAAGCCGCGGGCAGCAGCTATTTGGATATAACCAAGAGTGATCTCCAGTCATCTAGGAGGGTGCATTATGTAAACAATAAGGGCTGGTATGAGACCAGGGCCAATTTGGAAGATTTGACTCACATCGTTATGGCTTGCAGAACTGAATTATTTATTGCATTTCCTTCCAGAGACTCAGGACAGCATACAGAGTGTCTCTTTTACCCATAGCTCCTCACAGGAGCCCTGAGAGTTATATTAGGCTGAGACATCGTTGCCCAAGGCCAGCCAGTGATATTTATGGCTGAGCAGGGAGATCTCCCCAGTCTACCCATTACACCGGATTGATCTGTTTGAGATGTAACGTTAAATGATGGTTTTAGTGTTATGTCCACGAGCCTCAGGCTTGCGCACTCTACCCTCCCCCCGTCTCCTCCAACATGGGTTTGAAGTTGGTTTGCTTCCCTAAATCATAGTTAAGACTAACTACAGTTTGTCTGTGTAACAACACTTAGTTAAAAACGGAAGGAAACGCTTCCAACCTCCTGCTCGCAGCTGCACCAGAGGGGGAAACTCATGAGGTCAAGGTTCATTCACGTAATGGTAAAACATAGATTAATGTTATGTCTGAATGAGACCACTGGCTCTCTTATCAGTTATTGATTCTCTGCCATTGATCACTGTCTTCACTTTTCTTTTGTTACAACTTTTATTTTTCTTTCACTTTCAGCATTGCCAAATCCATTCAATTTGGTATGTGTCTGTTAGTTTTTCCGGCTCTGATTGTAATTTAACTTAGCATGGGAACCATTTTACATGCTGGGGAAAAGAACTCAAAGAATGAACAAATTACCTTGGCCCATTAGTAACTTTTCTTCACAAGTCACTAAATGATTCTGAAAATCTGTGCATTGCATGGAAAGCTTCTGCACCTGTATTTATAGCCTTGGGATAATTGATAGTAGTACCTCAGGGTAACAGCTATTTACCCACACATTGCATTATTTTCCCTTCTAGATCCTTACATACTATAGTGCATTTGTATAACCATAAGCAAACACCATTAGATTATTGTGTATATATACAGATCACTCAAAAAGGTGTTGTAATTCTTTATTGTTCACATATACTGGAAGAACATGAGCACACAATGCTATTTCCCTGCCAGCTGTGCTGTAATTTCCCCCCCTAAGGGCTAATTGCAATTTTCAGGGGGAACAGCATTTGGGGAGCAGATCCCCCCCCAGCTGCCACCCCCCCCCCAAAATTTTTTTGTCCCCCTGGCATGGCAATTAGCCTTCGGAAAAAGGTCCCATTATTGCAAATGGGACCTTTTTTCTGAAGCTGATTGGTGCACTGGGGGTGGGGTCTGTGATTTTGGGGGTGGCAGCTGGGGAGTGAAGGGTTAAATGTCTCCTCCCTGCATGCTGCCATTCCAACAGTCAACACCCACTTGGCAGTTCGCCTTAGAAAAAAGGTGCCATTCACGTGAATGGGGTTTGATGGGATGGAGATGTGGGGTTAGGAGTATTTAGATCCTAAATACTTCTAGTCATAGATTTCATAGATTCCATAGATCATAGAGTTGGAAGGGGCCTAGAACGCCATCGAGTCCAACCCCCTGCTCAATGCAGGAAACTAGAGGAGGGGTCTCCCATCCAAGTAATAACCAGGCCTGACCCCGCTTAGCTTTCCACGCTCAGACAAGCTGAGCCAGCGTGAGCCACAGGCCTGTTGTATAGTCCTGCAACTCTATATAATCTATAGTCCTGCAACTCCAGCCCATCAAATACTGACCTGTTTTCTTGAGGGTCTTGCCGGAACATTCCACTGAAGATCTGGGCATTTCAGATAAAATGGACAGTTCCCAGTCTATAGTCTTCTTCCACAGAAGACAATCTAATGAAGATCACTGTCTTAGGGCACTGTCCTATGGGGATGCCCATAACCCTCCAAACTCAGAGGATTACGGGCATCCTACTCAGGGCAGGAGGAGTGTGGAGGTGAAGGTCAGCTCCATGCTCCTCCCACACGGCAAAACAGCTAGATGGCCAATTTCAGCTGTCTAACTGTGGGGGAGGGAAGGAGACTGAGGCGCCACCAGGATATGTCATATCTTGGCAGTGCCGCCGGTCTCTTCCGGTCCCCACTTCCCTCCTCACCCACTGAAGTGTGGCGTAGTGGTGAGAGTGTTGGACTGGGACTTGGAAATTCAGGTTCTATTCCCCGCTCGGCCATGAAACTCACTGGGTGACTTTGGGCCAGTCACTGACTCTCAGCCTAACCTACCTCACAGGATTGTTGTGAGGATAAAATGGAGAGGAGGAGGTCTATGTAAGCCGCCTTGGGTTCCTTGCAGGAAAAAAGGTGGGGTATAAATATAATAAATAAAATAAAAATAAATAAAGCCCTTCTCCAAGGTCACTGTGCGACCGCAGAGAAACAGCTGGTGCAGTTCTTTCTGTGCCGGCTGCAGGGGGGGGGAGGGCACTCTGAGCATGGAGTCCCAGCTCTGATGTTGGAGCTGGGACTCCAAAAAGATCCTATGGCCCTCTGGATGCTGTCTAAAGGCCATAGGATTGCGCCGTTAGCCTCTGAAAATCTTGTTGACTTTCATACAGTACTGAGCTACATGTTCTGTCTGACACACGGAGAAACGGTTTCCATGTTTCAGTTGTTCAAAGTTTCAGGTATAAAGCATGATGTGTTTGAGCAGGTGCTGGTGGTGGCATGGATGTTGGGACTAGAATAAGATGCTAGGAGAGGATATATTTTTGAATATTATCCTTCCTATATGGACACTCTCCATGTTACGCAGGGGATCCCTATGGCAAGCCACTCTGCTATTAAGACTGCAGCTCAGAGCAGCCACCATTGTGGAAAGTGTTTCAGCTAGGCTCCATATGGCTGTTGTAATGTCAACGCAGCCTTCTGGAAAATGGTGTTGTCTGTAGCCTCTACGTAGCTGTTCACACTGGCAGCTCTCACACTGACACATAAAATTGATTGCTATTCTTGGCTCCTGCCTTATATTTCTTGGTTCAGCTCTGTTTGTTTCTCTTCATTTTGTTTCCAGCCCTAAAATTGGCCACAGTTCTATGCCATAATCAAGATGTTTGGCCAAAATATATAGAAAACATGAATTGGCTCCTCAGCATTTGAAAATTGGCCAGATAATCCGACTGCATTGCCAGACTCTATAGGAAAAGACAAGTTTGAGACTGATGTTGTTCTTAGTGTCTTGTCTCTAGAATAGATGGACTAGTAGCTGTAGTTCTGCCTTTCAGAAGCATAAATGCTGTCTTATGTAGTAGTGGAGTTTGAATATGCCTGACCCATCTGCTCTGCCAATTAACTGCATTCCCACTTTGGGCCTTTTCTCACATTACATTTTCCAGCATACAAAAGATTTTGACAGTGATCTAAAATGGAGTTGCACTTCTCTGTCCTCTACACACACACACACACACACACACACACACACCCTGCAGCCTCCCTCAAGCCCCCCAAATCTGCTCTGAAGGGCTCCCCAATTCCCCAAAGAATTCTACCAGCAGTTCCCCTTCCACTGGTGGAATAGGCCAGTGTGTGTGAAGGAAATCTTTGAAAAACAAATGTTTATCACATAGGCATACTATATTGGTTGTGACAGAATCCCTGTTGAGTATCTGCACAGTGGCAAACTCAGGTTGTTGCTGTGTAATGTGTGAAATGGTGCTCTGTTAACTGAATTTTACAGAAAATAGCCATGTGAAAAGACCAATTAGAGCTACACAGGAATAGTGATTCTTAAGAGAAGGTGCTCCAGATAGGGGTCAAAATCTGTATTGTTTCTCTGGCTCCTAATTCAGAGACTTCTTTCCCTTGAAGTATCTTATGGATATGCTGTAAGTCAGGGGTAGGGAATCTGTAGCCCTCCAGATGTTGCTGGATGCCAACTCCCATTATCCCCACCATTGGCCATGGTGGCTGAAGCCGATGGGAGCTGTAGTCCAACAATATCTGGAGGGCCACACATTCCCCACCTTTGCTGTAAATCATTTTCATTAGAGCTGACTTTTGGTGGCTTGGCCAAGCAAGAGATATGTGAAGTTTACTGGTGTGTGTGTGTGTAGGTGTATAGATAGATAGATAGATAGATAGATGGATATGGATATGGATATGGATATATGGACATTTATTTATTTAATTTATTATTACATTTATATCTCGCCTTTTTTATTCCAAGGAGCCCAAGATGGCTTACATGATCTCCTTCCTCTCCATTTTATGATTCTTAAATGGCTCTATATTTTCCTGTTCTAGGAATTTTTCCATATATTGGTCAGACTGGTCCACAACCTATATTAGGATTTATTTTTTTTAGTTTCCGTTTGACTACCCTACTTTGGACTACTTAGGCCCTATCCAGAGAAAGCTGACCTGGCCACAGCGCATGCTTTGATTATGTCCAGGTTAGATTCTGCAATGCGCTCTACATGGGGCTGCCCTTGCAGATGATTTGGAAACTGAAACTGGTACAGAATACAGTAGCTAGAATGCTTGTGGGAGCTAGGTGTTCAGATCAGATTACTGCTATTCTGTATTGTATATGTGGCCTGCCTCTTAGTTTCCGGGGCCAATGCAAGTTGCTGGTTTTGGCCTTTAAAGCCCTAAATCAGGGCTCTCCAAGCTTGGGTCCCCAGGTGTTGCTGGACTACAGCTCCCAGAATCCCTTGCCATTAGCTAGGCTGGCTGGGTATGCTGGGAGCTGTCGGCCAGCAACAGCTGGGAACCAAAGGTTGGAGAGCCCTGCCCTAAATGGTCCTTCAGATAACCACATTATCTGAAGAATTGCCTACACCTGTATGACCAGCCTGCCCAGGTATTAAGATAAGCATCAGAGGCCCTACTCTTTGACCCACCAGTAAGAGCTATTACAGGGGTGGACAACACACTGGCCATGGGCTGTATGCAGCCCACACTGTGTCACTGAATATGGCGGTGGTGAAATTATTTTTACCAAAAAAAATTAAGGCACCTGTAGCACTACAGGGCTCTACAAGCATCAAATTTAGCTTTCTAAATTTAACCCTTTTCCACTGTGGAGTGGTTTGTTGCCAAATGTTGATGGCAAACCATCTTGTATGTTTGTTTCATTTCTATACCGCCCAATAGCTGAAGTTCTCTGGGTGGTTTACAATTATAAAAACACAATAAAACACAATATAAAATATAAACAATAAAAACATCATAAAAAATTCACTACTAAACATTTAAAACAATTTAAATTTGTATTACATCAACCCCTACAGGGGTTGGATCCAGAGTGCAGCCTGTGGGAAGGGCGGGTCTGGGGTGAAAATGGCTCCTGGACCTTGGGCAGTTGCCCACCCCTGGGTTAGTGGGTACTAGGGATAGGGCTTTCTCAGTGGTGGCCCCATTCCTTTGGAATTCCCTCCCTGAGTGAGATGCATATGTCTTCATCACTGCTGGCTTTAAAAACAAACAAACCCTGAGGACTCATTTGTTCTAGCCTGCATTTCGTGGTTAAAAATTATTAGCTGCTACTGATGTGTGTGTATGTAACTATAATTTTATGCTCATGTTTTTGTAGTATTGTTGTAAGCCATCTTGTGAGGGCAGTGCTTCCTGAAAGGCAAGTTAAAAATCTCTTAAAGAAATAAATACCCACCCTACACTTCCTGGGAAGGATCCAGCTAGCATCTGTATAGGCATTAGTTCATTAGTCAGGTATTAGCTTCTCTGTTTCATTCTCTTCCACTTATTAGTTGCCAGACAGATAGACAATTAATCATCTATCATGCTTGTGAATGTGATGTGCATGAAGAATACATTCCTTTATTTACCTCACTCTTCAGCCAAAAAAGGCTCCCAGAGTGGCTTACAGAGATTAATAATAAGACAGTCCCTGTCTTCAGGCTTACAGTCTAAAAGACACAACACAAAAAGAAAAGGGATTGGGAAGGAGGAGGAAAAAAGTAAAACTCAGGCACCAGTTCTTGGTTTTAAAGTTCTTATAGGTGTCCTTGCTGGCAGGGAAGGGCGAAACAAGCTCTCTGCAGCTTCTCCTCCTTCTGTGGTTGATGTATGGGGCTATGTTGGTCTCCCCCTTGCCATGATGTTTATCCTAGGAGGCGGGGTGGGGGGTGCGCAGCCTCCCAGTGGCCCTTGGTTCTCTGGCTGATGGCAGAAGCCAGAATCTGCAGCCCCAGGGAACTGTCAGCTGCAGCTGTGTGTTCCTTCTGGCATGGAGGGAGGGGGTGAAACAAATTCTACCCTGTATGCAGCAATGTCTAGAGCAGAGGTGGTCAGAAGACAGATCTACCAGTAGACCTCTGAGTGGTTCACAACAGATCTCCAAGGGTTTCTCATTTCTGACTCATGATATTTTAACAAGAGCAAGTAAAATTTCAAGAAAAAAATATCTGGCATGCTGATTTATCCCTCAGCCTCGGTGTTCCTCATCTGTAAAATAGGAGTACCGTACTAAATAGTTGCTTTTGAATCCACTCTGCTGGCCTATTTTAGAGTGTTGTGTTAGAAGAATCCCTATTCTCAGGTATCTCACTGTAGCTTTGTATATATGCCAGTGTAAAGTTCATGGGATACAGGAGATAATTGACTCTGCCCCCCCCCCCCGACACCATCTTGTGTCTGGCTCTGTTTTGTAGACCTCAACATTCTAGTAAAAAAACAAAACAAAATAAACCTCACAAGCTTGAAGTCTGCCCATCCCCAGTCTAGAGTAAGAAATGTCTCAGGCTTGCATAATACAAAACATAAAAGGAACTAAGGATCACTTCAAATTTTGCATGGCAAATGTGTTTTCCAGCTGTACACTGTGAGTCATTTAGTGAAATTGGGGTAAAGGGTGCTGGTGAGACAGGATGAATCAGAGCGAACCTGGCTCAAAGTTCATTTTAAGGTCTATGCTGCAGTGGTGATGGTGGCACAGAAATTGTTTTCTGCTCCCATTCCATCCATAGAGAGTCATCCGGTAGAACTGTTCCAATTTGCTGCCGAACCTACTTCATCGAATTCAGATGTTGAATCAACTCAAGTCTACCCTGACAATTTTGCTAGACGTGTGTGGATGAAATGACTGAGCTCTGCGTGACTTGGATGCCACAGTTAGTACAGACACTAAACTGGAAGCGTCATTATCTGGCGCTTGTCGCACTTGCTTGGATTAGTGCTTGGGAAAATATGTGCCACCTCTTGTGCTGTTGATGTCAGCTGCCTGTGAGCCCAGCCAGGACCAACTGGTTCTATGCCTGGAGAGAAGCCATAGATGCCCTACAGGAGAGCTGTCCCAGTTCTGTTAAAGGAGGCAATCATAGACCAACATTTAAGAAAGACATTCTCCAGCTATTGTTATGTACATAAAATCCAGTTTCGCCCATTATTGATTTGACAAGAAGTGGGTTTTTGAGAGGCATGCAACGTAGTAACATGGTTTGCGGGTTGTGTAAGAGCATGCAGTGGCCTGAAAAATGCAGTGGGTGCAGACATCACACTAAGATCCATTTTAGGAAATGCTTCTCCCTCTGTTAGCCCCGTATGTGTTAAGATACACTGTGTTCCTTGCTTCACAAAGTATCAGCTGTGAGGGCTAGCAGCAGGGCCTTTTCATCAGTGTCAGTGGTTTTGTAAAACGCCTTGCCCAGGGAAATCTGTTTATGGACATCCCTGGAGGTCTTTTTCGTGACTGGTGAAAATGATACTCTTAGTGTTCTGTTTCTTTTCCGTTTCATGATAATAAGTGAAGGGGTCTCTAAGAACGCAAGAAGAGCCATGCTGAATCAGACCAAAGGCCTAGCTAGTCCAGCATTCGGTTCCCACAGTGGCCAAGCAACTGCCTGTGGAAAAACCCACAAGTAGGACATGAGTGCAATAGCTCCCTCCCAGCAATTGTTATGCAGAGGAATTCTGCCTCCAATACTGGACTAACAGATAGCCATCATGACAAGAAGGCATTGATAGCTGTACCCTCCATGAATTGGTCCAATTCCCTTTTAAAGCCATCCAGGTTGGTGGCCATTACCAGTGGCAACTAGTGCCCACTGGTAATGGTGGGGTGGAGGGCAGGACATACATATACACCCCCCCCACACACACACACACCAGTCTCTCTCTCTCTCTCTCTCTCTCTCTCACACACACACACACACACACACACACACACACACACGCTGCATGGTGGGAAGGGGTCTGCCCCCTTCACTGTGCAACAAGAACTGCTGCAGGCTGGACATGGAGAAAGAGGTTGCTCTCTTTCTCCATGTGCAGATAACTTGGATCCCAATTTAGGATCATAGAATCATAGAAAAGTAGAGTTGGAAGGGGCCTACCAGGCCATCGAGTCCAACCCCCTGCTCAATGCAGGAATCCAGGTCAAAGCATCCTTGACAGATGGCTGTCCAGCCGCACCTTGAATGCCTCCAGAGTGGGAGAGCCCACCACCTCCCTAGGTAGTTGGTTCCATTGTCTTATTGCTCTGACAGTCAGGAAATTTTTCCTGATGTTTAGGTGGAATCTGGGTTCCTGTAACTTGAGCCCATTATTCCGTGGGAATGACCGAGAAGAGATCCTGGCCCTCCTCTGTGTGACAACCCTTTAAGTACTGGGAGAGTGCTATGTCATATCTCCCCTCAGTCTCCTCTTCTGAAGGCTAAACATGCCCAGTTCTTTCAGTCTCTCCTCATAGGGCCTTGTTTCCAGTCCCTTCATCATCCTTGTTGCCCTCCTCTGAACCCTCTCCAGTTTGTCTACGTCCTTCTTAAAGTGTGGTGCCCAGAACTGGATGCAGTACTCAAGATGAGGCCTAACCAGTGCTGAGTAAAGGGGAATTATCACTTCATGCGATTTGGAAGCTATACTTCTATTAATGCAGCCCAAAATAGCATTTGCCTTCTTTGCAGCCACATTGCATTGCTGGCTCATATTCAGTTTGTGATCTACCACAATTCCAAGATTCTTCTCACTTGTAGTATTGTTGAGCCAAGTGTCCCCCCATTCTGTAACTCTGCATTTGGTTTCCTTTCCTTAGGTGCAGCACTTGGCATTTATCCCTATTAAATTTCATTCTGTTGTTTTCGGCCCAGCACTCCAGCCTATCAAGATCGCTTTGAATTTTGTTTCTGTCTTCCAGAGTATTAGCTGTTCCAACCAACTTTGTGTCATCTGCAAATTTGATAAGCATTCCCTGTACCTCCTGATCCAAGTCATTAATAAAAATGCTGAAGAGCACTGGGCCCAGGACCGAGCCCTGTGGTACCCCGCTCGTTACCTCTCCCCAGTTTGAGAAGGAACCATTGATAAGCACTCTTTGAGTCCAATTCTGTAGCCAACTGTGGATCCACCTGATAGTTGTTCCATCTAGCCCACTTTTAGCTAGCTTGCTCTCTCTCTCTCTCGCTCTCTCTCTCTCTCTCTCTCTCTCTCTCACACACACACACACATACACACCCTTTGCAGAACCCTCTCCTCCCAACTGATCCATGCATATCAGCTGAGGGGGGTGTTTTCATCCCCATCATGGCACGCTGGGCAGGAAGGTTTAAGTTTCCCAGCCCAGCATGCCTATATGTTTAGCAAGCAGGACTCTCTACAGCTGGGCTGAGCTGTGGAAAGATCCTGGTCTTTATCCTCATCCTGGCTGGCACATTGGGGATGAACCAATGAAGATCAGGTCATGACCTCTCCACAACTCAACTGAGGAGTGGAAAAATACCCTCCCACCTTAGAAACGTTCCTGCCTGCTGGCTGCTGCCGCCGCCGCCGCCGCTTCCTTTGGGGTTTGCATTTACACACACACACACACACACACACACACAGTGTCTCCTGGACAAAAAAGTCAACATTTATTTTACTCATTGGGGGGTGGAGAGTACATGTGCTGGTGCTGCTCTGCTCCTCACTCCAGCGGGAAGTGCTCTGTCGTGTTCTTGAGGGGAGAAGAAATGGCCACCAGTTTCCAGTTCCACTGAGCATGTCTGGAAAGATTTTTTAAAAAATAATACCATTGGCTGTGGGCAATACCTTCAGACTGTTGTAACTGGCTGGGGGCTTCTACTTTCCTGCCCATTTCTGTCTCTCTGATCTGCTGCAACCTGGCCTGTGGCTTATGCTGGCTCAGCTTGTCTGAGCGTGGAAAGCTAAGCAGGGTCAGGCCTGGTTATTACTTGGATGGGAGACCCCTCCTCTAGTTTCCTGCATTGAGCAGGGGGTTGGACTCGATAGCCTTGTAGGCCCCTTCCAACTCTATGATCTACGAAATCTATGAAACTTCGTGGGGGTATTTAAGGCCATATATGGCATCCAGGCAGGTGAGCATGGGCAAGTGTTCTCCCCTGCTTGGTGCCAGTTGATCCATGTGTCTTCTACACCTGTGCAACAAATAATAAGAAAGACGTGAGAACAGAGCTTGCTGCAAGGCTTCTCCTGTCCTTTGGCAAAGCTCTCCATTGTGCATATGTTGGTCTGACTCAGGGAGACATCAGATAGCTGATAATGAGGACCCTGCTGGCACTGTGCTAACAATAGTAATGGGGAGTTATCTCTAGGGCTGGGAGTTTTGTGCAGGGAGGGATACAAGCGGGGATCTGCCCTCCCCACTCCCATTGATGATCTGCCAGTGGCCATCACTACATCTTGTGGTAGTAAATTCCATAGTTTAACTATGGACTATGTGAAGTATTTCCTTTTATCTGTTCTGAATCTCCCACCAATCAGATTCATGGGATGATCCAAGGTTCTAGTATTATGAGAGAGGGAGAGAATTGCCTCCCTATCCACTTTCTCCACACCATGCATAACTTTGTACACCTCTATCATGTCTCCCCTCACTCACCCTTTTTCTAAGCTAAACAGTTCCAGATGTTGCAACCTTCCCTTACATGGGTATTGCTCCAGCCGCGTGATCATTTTAATTGCCCCTTTCTGCACTTTTTTCTAACTCTACAATATCCTTTTTAAGTTCGATGACCAAAACTGTACACAATATTCCAAGTGTGGTCACACCATAGATTTCTATAAGGACAGTATGATACTGGCAGTTTTATTTTCGATTCCTTTCCTATTTATGCTCAACATGGAATGTACCTTTCTCCTAGCAGCCACACACTGGGTCGACATTTTCATCAAGCTATTCATGACAACCCAAAGATCTCTTTCTCGGTCGATCACTGCTAGTTCAGATCCCATCAGCATATACTTGAACTTGGGAT
Source organism: Shinisaurus crocodilurus (assembly GCA_021292165.1). Lineage (NCBI taxonomy): Eukaryota > Metazoa > Chordata > Lepidosauria > Squamata > Shinisauridae > Shinisaurus > Shinisaurus crocodilurus. Next base: position 285,397,110 of record CM037876.1, on the reverse strand, counting down.
TTTTTGCCCCATCATTACATCACTTTACACTTACTTTGATCATGGAAAGCTAAGCAGAGTCTGGGCAGGCCTAGTTATTACTTGGATGGGAGACCCCTCTTCTAGTTTCCTGCATTGAGCAGGGGGTTGGACTCGATAGCCTTGTAGGCTCCTTCCAGCTCTATGAAATCTGGGTGGCCGGTTTGCCGGCCAGATGGGCGATAAATAAATGTAATAAATAAATAAATAAATAATCTATGAACTGCATTTGCTATTTTAATGCCCATTCTCCCAGTCTGGAGTGCTCCTTTTGGAACTCTTTGCAATCCCTTTTTGTTGCAACTACACTATATAATTTGGTGGCATCAGCAAACACTGGGCTAATTTGCAGAGCTGGCATAAGCCACATTCTCTCAGCCACAGCCGTAGCCCCTGCAATAGAGGTATAATAATGACATTGACAAAGTAATTGTTTCAATGTTTATAAACTTGGAACAAATACATTTTCAATATGAAGACCAAAGTTAGAAAGTTCATGAACAGTCATTGCTGTTACCTCTTATTTTGAGGGTAGATACACTGCTGCACTAATGACAGCTGCACTAAATTCCTAGATTTCTGAATGGTTTTCTATGGGGCAGCAATCATCCTCCAGGGAAGACCAAAAATGGGCTTTAAAATGAAGCAGAAAGTTCCTTCTCCAGTCAATGGGTGTGTCACTTTAGACTTATTTATGTTTATATGACTAGCTCCTGCTTTCCTAAATGTCAGTCACAGCTATGACTTATTTATTTATTTATTATATTTATACCCCGCCTTTTTTCCTGAAAGGAACCCAAGGCGGCTTACATAATCCTCCTCTCCATTGTATCCTCACAACAACCCTGTGAGGTAGGTTAGGCTGAGAGTCAGTGACTGGCACAAAGTCACCCAGTGAGTTTCATGGCCGAACGGGGACTAGAACCCAGATCTCCCAGTCCCAGTCTAACACTCTTAACCACTACGCCACATTGGCTGAAATCACTGAATGGTGGGAGCATAGATTTCATAGATCATAGAGTTGGAAGGAGCCTACAAGGCCATCGAGTCCAACCCCCTGCTCAATGCAGGAAACTAGAGGAGGGGTCTCCCATCCAAGTAATAACCAGGCTTGATCCTGATTCAGTCTAGTTTCTCACTGAAACAAATGGGTGGAATCATGCCTGCACATTTTGCCTCATATCATGGGTTCTAGAAGAGCTAGCTTTTTGTTTTTAAAAAGGAAAACTGGGAATCTGAGGACTATGGCTCAAACTGGTGGTGGGTGGAGTGGAACTGTCTCCCCGCCACCCCATGAACTCCCATATCCATAGGAGACTTGGCAGGGACCCAGGTCCTCAAAATGGGAGACAGGCCTTTCTAAAGAGTTTAGTAAATCCTCTTTTGAGATTTCCCCCACTTATTGTGTGATCATTTCTAATTGGAATATACACATAGATCAGATCTAGTCATCGTCCCACCCACCCCATGCTTTGCATTCAAGCACTTGATACTTTATTGACTCTGAAGTACTTGTTGATGGGATCATATTAGTTTTGAAATTGTTTCTGCAAAAAGTTGTTTTCTGACTCACTCTAAGGCAGCTTGGCATTTTTCCCTGGCTACATTTTCCATCATTATGTGGATTAGCTATGGCCCAAAGCCTAATTGCATTTTCTCTGTTGTTTCAGAACATTCTGTATGATTAACCCATGAGACTCTTGCAGGATTTTGCCGTTCACACATAACATAAATGTATTCCAGGAAAGTTTCATTCATAACCTCAAAGCGTTGCTTACATTTATGCTAAAGTAGACAAATTTCACTGTTTCAGTTCTGTTTGTAGAGACCACGTAACGCTATGGACAAAAGTACACTTCATGTTGCAGTTTCATGTAATGACAAGGCAAAGGTCCCTTCTCTGTTTCAAAGATGGTACATTGCAGGAGACACCACATTCATACAGAGAAAGAGCAGGAGGGAAGGGTGTGCTTAACCCTTCCTCTAGCACTGCATTTCCCCTGAAAGTCCCCCCAAGTTGTGCTCTCCACACACACAGGCGCGTACACACACACACACACACACACATACACACACACCCCACAGCAATGTTATAGATCCATGTTTGTCAGATAAACAAAAGGTCCTGAACACTGACAGATAAAAGCAGTAGCACCAGAGGGGAGGTCAGTGTTACGGGGCAAAGCAGCTGGCACAGAAAGGATTAAACATGCTTTCCCCCAGTGGATGGGCAGCTTTGCAATGGAGGAGAGGCTGTTAGGCTATTCATGATTTAGCAGATAAATGGAAGTGTGGAAAACCGACCCGATTCATATGTACATAAACTGAGAAGGCAATACTTAAATTTATTTCATGGACCTGATGAAGCAGACTATTGCCTACTGAAGCTCATGCCAGATACACCAGTTGTTTTGTAAGGTGCAACATGCTATTTGTGCTCTCACAGCAAAAGGCTGACATGGCTGCTTTTCTGGAAAGAGTGGAAAAAAACCTCTTCCCCACTCACACCCATTTTCCGCTTTACTTTGTCGCCTCTGTGAATGTATTTTGTCAAACAAACAAAGAACGCTGGAGACAAGCTACATGCAAATGAGCATCACATGAAGTTGGGATCATTCCATATACTTTTTGTTTAATTGTGATGTTTTTTTAAAAAGTATTTTATTTATTTATTTATTTATTTATTATATTTATACCCCGCCTTTTTTCCTGCAAGGAACCCAAGGCGGCTTACAGAATAATCCCCCTCCTCTCCATTTTATCCTCACAACAACCCTGTGAGGTAGGTTAGGCTGAGAGTCAGCGACTGGCCCCAAGTCACCCAGTGAGTTTCATGGCCAAGCGGGGACTAGAACCTGGATCTCCCGAGTCCCAGTCCAACACTCTCACCACTACGCCACACTGGCTCTTTTTAAATGAATAAATGTGAATCAAAGCTTAAACGAGTTATTATTTGAGCTGGGATTAAAGGCATTTCCACTTGACAATACCACTTGAAACAAGCCAAAAGAGAAAAGAGGAGGGCTTTGTAATGTGTACATTATCTGAGCGTGGAAAGCTAAGCAGGGTCAGGCCTGGTTATTACTTGGATGGGAGACCCCTCCTCTAGTTTCCTGCATTGAGCAGGGGGTTGGACTCGATAGGTCTTGTAGGCTCCTTCCAACTCTATCTATGAAATCTATGAAAAGAACATTGCATAGTTTTGGTGTATTTAATGGTAATGAGGACACAGCTGTTACATCCTTCAAGTCAATAATTCTCAAGGAAGTTTCTCCAGTACTGTCTTTCAACCACCACAACCTTTTTTTGCTTATAAAGAAGCCCCAAAGCCACACTGCTTAGAAAAGAATTACTTTAGCTTTATGGGGATTTCGCTAGGAGCACATCTGGCTGAGGAACAGACCCAAAAATTGAAGAAATTTGAAAAGTAATTTCTTTTCTCCTGGATAAGCTGCCTGGTTTCCAGGAGGCCAAAGATCACAATGTCTTGGCCAAACAAGGATGGGTAGTTTTCTTTTTTTCAGAGCCCACATCAGGACTTCCCGTGAGGCAAATGGCAAAGATGGTGGATCACAGATGTCAATGGGAAATTCACCCTTCCCATCCAATAAAACTCTTCAAAATTTCCATTGCCTTAGGTCTAGGAGAAAATTACTGGCAACTTCTGAGGATCAAAGGCCAATACTACTATCATTTTTATATAGTCATGCCTTGGATTGAGAGCATAATTCGTTCCAGAAACGTGCTTGTAATCCAAAACACTCTTATATCAAAACGAAATCCCACCAAAAAATGTGTACAGAGACTTTTAATTTAAGCCGTACTACAGTACTTGTATTGCAAGACGTCGCATGTATATCAAGTTATATATATATATATATATATATATATATATATATAATATATATATATATATATATAAAATTTGCTTGTCTTGCAAAACGCTCTCAAACCAAGTTACTTGCAATCCAAGGTATTACTGTATTTAGTGGCAAGAGTGTATCAGGTGCTTACAGAATGCAAATAATATGGTATGTGATCAAGCTTACAGTTTGAGTAAACTTCAGAGCTGATGATCTGAAGGCATGACAGTCACACAGGCAAGGAGGGGTGAGCAGTCTGAGAACAGCTCAAGCTGTGCCCAATGAGCTGCTCGGACTGTGGAGGCTGGCCAAAATCAACACTGTGGAATAATGTGTACAATTTTGGCCACCTCGTCTCAAAAAGGATATCACGGAGACAGAAAATGTGCAGGGAAGGGGAAACAAAATTACTGTGGAGAACCTTTCAAAAAAAGATATTCCCATGCTTCAATGATAGATTTATCAATTAGTTTGGTAAACTGGTTTGCTTAAGTTTACTGGCCTATGCAGCTTTGTTTGAGCAGATTCATGGAAGTGTTATATTTATTTTATTTATTAACAGCACAATCCTATACGTAACTACTCAGAAGTAAGTCCTATTGAACTCAATGGAGCTTACTCTCAAGTAAATAGGTATAGGACTGCAGCCTCAGAGGACAATCCTATGCATGGCTAGACAGAAAAATGTGCTACAACTCCCAGCATTCCCCAGCCAGCATTACTGCCAGGGGAATGCTGGGAGTTGTAGGACTTTTTTTCTGTCTAAACATGCATAGGATTGTGCCCTAAAAGTATTTTAAAGCCGCCCATCATCCTAAGATACCAGGGCAGTAAAAAACAACAACCATAAGAACCAAAATATGCTACAGATATAATACAGTCAAAACATAGAACAACATCAGAATAAAAAAAAGAACAGAGGCGTAGAAAGCAGAGCAAACCAAGCTCAAACCAACATAACACTTTAAAAGCCTGGGAAAATAAGTAATTGTTAACCTGGCACCGAAATTATAGCAGCATTAGTTACCAGTCAAGCTTCAGTGATGAGGGTATTCCAGAGATAGGCACCACCACAAAGAAGGCCCGCTCTGCCTAATTCAGGCATGAGGAACCTCTGGCCTGCAGACTGCATACAGCCTAGGGGTGTGTGTGTCCCCTTCTGGCCTGCGAAACCTCTTCCCCAGCCACCATCCCCTTTCTCTTATTCCAGCAGTGAGTATGGGGAAACGGTTTAACTCCAGTCTGCACCCGAAATTACCCAACTTTTCAACCGCTGTTGTTTACTTGGCAGCAGTGTTTCTGTGTCAGTTGTCTGCAACTAGTTGGATAATAGCCAGTTCCTATCATAAAAAGTTCTTTTCTACCTATAATTCTGTTTCCTGTGTTCATTCTTCCTATACTTTCATATGTATTGTCTATTCACGTTCTCTTGTTCTCTTCTTCCTCTGACTTTTCAGCTGCCCCTCCCCCAGTAACAGTCAGAAATTGACATCTTCCCCCTTCCTCTTAAATTTCATAGATCATAACGTTGGAAGGAGCCTACAAGGCTCTCGAGTCCAACCCCCTGCTCAATGCAGGAAACTAGAGGAGGGGTCTCCCATCCAAGTAATAACCAGGCTTGACCCTGCTTAGCTTTCTATGCTCAAACAAGCTTCTCCAGCACTATAAGGCCCTCCCTTCACTTGCCTCATATTCTGAACGGGGATAGATAGCTACAGTTTAGCTATCCTATACACAAATAGCGAACTCATTCTCCGAGTGTGGATCCATATGTAGCCAAGATGACGCCATCCATGCCAAAAAGACTTGGGGGGAACCTCAAGGCTTGCAGTATTACAAAATACCGCTAGGAAAAAAACTTAAGGGGAAGGACCCCAAAACAACCAATGAGGATTGATCATGGTCGGTGCCCACAAAATGCTCACTGACTTTTTGGGGACAAAAAGCTGGGGAGTGAGGGAATGGAAAGGAGTATTCTGAAAGAAGGCATGGCTCCCTGCACTCCCCACTGCAACATTTTGTTGCAGTTCCCACTTGTCATTGCTATTAGCCATTGATAGACATATCCAGTATTCATATGGGCAGTTTATTTTAACACACTGATGCACTGTCAGTCAATTTTGTTTACAGATGTCATTTCCATGCAGTACAGGCCGTCCCCAGGTTATGAACGAGTTCCATTCTTAAGAATGTCTTTAAGTCGAATTTGTATGTAAGTCAGAACAGCATAGCGTTTTATACGTTAAAATAGGCATTTACGCAAATTGCGTAAATTACTCAAATTGCGTAGTATACTACGCTATGTACCCTACGTAAACGATGTAGCGCCGGGGAACCCAGAAGTCCGTTCTTAAGTATGGGTTGTCTGTAAGTCGGACGTTCTTAACTCGGGGACTGCTTGTATTACTTTTAAGGACAGTATCCTGGGTATCATCATAATTCTTTTGTTTTTTCAACATTCCTTGGCATGGCATTTTCCAACAAGCAGTGACGTTTTTCCTGCTCCTGTGAAATGCTACAACTGATATTCTTTGCTTTGCTTGCATGATTTATTCCTTTCATACAAGTTTCACGATTTGAAGGTTTAAACACAGAATTCCAGTGCTCTGAATAATGGGTATGTGCAGAGAGATGTAACCTTCAAGAAATGAATGAATGTTACACTATAAGGCTGAGGACAGATGTAGCATTTTAAGAGCAGTGGAAACAGCATGAAAGTGCTCTCAACTGCATTCAGTATTTTGTTGACCTTCCAAAAGGCTTGGAACAAAAGCTTTAATGACTCAGTTCAAATGTACCGTCAAGGAGTTCACGCATTAGTGGGAATGTAAAATGATCACCATTTGGAGAAATCTACTAGCTGGCTTTCTTTCTTTCTGCTAATGATTTAAGCTTCCTAGGAACGATAGCAACACATGTGGAACTAGCCATGCTGGATCAAACCAAGGGCCCATCTAATGCAGCATTCTGTATCTGCAGTGGCCTGCCGGATGCCTCTGAGCACCTTACAAACAGGGCATAAAGTCAACAGCCTTCCCATGATTAGGCCTAGAGATCTTCCACAAATTAGCCCTCTTTAAAGTTCTTTTAGTTTTGCCCTCACCTGCCTGTTTAATCTCTAATGTTCAGTGAAAAAGAGAAAGTAGCTCATTTTACTATAAAATCCTATAAAATATAATAAAAGCCGCCATAGAACACATTCTTTATTTTAAAAGATCATACTTAACTCCTTGCTTCTTGCAACATTTTGCAACATACACTATATGTATGTATGTATGTATGAACTGGACGGATTGATGACATGGACAGTCAAGATTCCCTGGCTACTGAATATGCTCCGTTGGGCTGTTTTGGGGTGTTCCTCCTTTAGGTGTTGTTTTATTATTTTTATTTTTAATGTACTTCTTCAAACCTTGGGGTTCCCCCAAGCATGCTGATACTTCCCTCTTGTTTCTCAGTGGCCCCATTTTGGCTCCATTTCTGCGGGCACTTACCACCTGTGTTTTCTGTTAATGGGAGTGATAATCACCTGTTTACCAATTCTATATGAGCAGCCCCATCCAATGTGGGTGTCCATAACCTTTGGAATTCAGAGGATAATGGGTATCCGGTGGGAGGAGCGCAGCGGCTAGGATTGCCTCCGCAGTCCCCTCGCCTTCCAAAACATTTAGATGGCTGATTCTGCAGAGGATGGCAATGCCTCGCTCCTCCCCTCCCCGCCCCTGGGAATGCCCCCCCCCCCGGTGCCAGCTCAAAAGATGGTCTTCCGCCTTCAGAGCCCAGCCGGCGCAGAAAGAACCATGCCGCCTGCAAAGATGGGGAGGAGGGCGCTTCATGGGTGGCGTCCCTGCTGCGACCTCAGAAGGCATTTCCAAGGTTGGAGCGGGTACTCCGGCCTATTCGATGCCCCCACCCCGACAAAGTCAGGAAGCCATAGAATTGCGCCTTTAATCACTAAAATGTGACACTAGACATTTATGATTATAATGTGATTGCAATGTGCATTGATAACCTACTACTTTTATCCTGTTCGCATGAATGGACTTTCCCATTAAAAAGTAGCCCCCAAAAATGTGGCAGGTCTGCTGTGGCATCCTACGTAGCGGCCTTCTTTTTCTGCAATCATTTGCTGTCAGAACCTGTGGTGGTTGTAAATTGACGGCCTTAAGTGGAATAGAGCTCTACCTTCAAGGCCTGCTTTCCCTTCCCATCCCTCCATTTTTTTTTTCTGCATTGGTAACTGACAGCCATCATATGGCCCTACTTACAGGACTATAGCTCTCTAGCTTGTCCCACTAAGTTACACCTTCCTGGAAATTCTATCAAGAAGTCATCTGCTGTTTCTGAGTTTGTTTTTCTTCCAAGTAGTAAGTTCTGGCCTTTGTATGCATGCCTACATCTAGCATCCTTTTGGGATTGTTTTGTTAATTTTAATGTATTATTGTGGCTGGGGTGAAATGGTTGGGAGTCATGAGAGTTTCCACTGTGAATTTGGAAAGTGCTGAGATTTGCAGTGTCATTACACTCCTTGCTAGTTAGTTTTTTCTCTTGATTTGGGTGGCCTGTGTTGTTCTATTTAAATTGGTCATGAGTATTGAGTTTTGAATGGGGTAGTAGTTGGTGGTCCCCAATCTGTGTGCAAGCATTGTTTAATATAGGATGAAAACTGGCATCAACAGGGTTTAACATAGGAAGATGATTGGGTGGGGCCTGAAATCAACTCTTTTCTTCTCTTCCTGTCTGCAGAAAAGCTGATCAACGGAAGGTTCAGGAACAGGAAGGAGAACCTGGCGCACTAGTGTTTTTCAAGTTTTATATTAAAAATAAATGTTTGAAGTTGCCGCATTTGGGAGTTATTAGATAGATGGAGGCAGTTATTAGATAGATGGATCAGTGGTCTAAGTGCAAAGCAGCTTCCTAAGTTCATCAGTGCTTGGAGTTAGGTGGCCACTGATGCATTGCCGTAAAAGAGCATCATCAAAAAGAGAACAAAAGAAGGCACAGATTTGCATGAAAATTTCATATGGTTATTCATATGTATAGATGCACATTGAGAAATAATTAGTATCGTTTGAATAGAAACAATACATCTCACCATAGTGGGAAAGACTTTGACCAGGTAACCTGTGTGCTTGCTCAGTCTGCTGTCCAGGTGCTGCTAACTGTTGATGAGCAATTTCTTTGTGGGATTAAGATTGGCTCCTTTACCCATGTTTTTTTTCTGGGGGTTTCTTTCGCTGCCTTTCTATATGTTCCATTACACAACCACTAGGTGGCACTGTGGTATAGCAGAATTGCACAAATACACCAGGTTTTCATGCCTCCATTCAAGGAAATACCAGACTTTCCTCGTTAGGAAAAAAAACAACCACTATAATGTTTGCAAAGAATGGGAGAGGCCCTGGAGGATTACATCATGTAAAGCTCCCACAAACTACCATGAGCGAGGAATCACAAGCGCATAAATGCCTTGTGTAGAAATTCACTAAATCTTGAAACCCCTCTTAGACTGGACAGCCCTTCAAATAGCGGATGCCTTCAAATAGAGGACTGTCCTCTGTAAAGTAGGACACATGGCCATCCCAGACACTGGTGTAATCTCAGTCATATCCTTGAATTTTTGGAGGCACACCCCTTTCTTTCACATGTTGTGGTGTTTAGCACTGCAAACTGGTTTCACTTGGCAAATAAGCTCACTACATAAAGTATGAATTGGCTCAGAGAATTTTCTAACTAGAAAGAAATGAAAAAGTAGGGAAGGCACCAATATCAGAGGTGGCGGGTGGGGGAAGGGATAGAGTCTCAAATGTATGCAGAAATTTAAATTTGGCCAAACACATTCAAAGATATCCCTCAGGGGCACTTAGTTAGATGCACAACCACTGCCTTGAATAACAAGCTCTGTGACCAAATGAACCCATCTACTGACAGATAAAAATGCTTGTGAATAATGAACCCGTTTTTTAAAAAAACAACCTAAAAGTAACGGCTTTGAATATTCTTTCTTAAATATGGTCAACCACAATTGGCTGCTCGATATCTGAACTCTGTAGAATGGTGATGTTTCCAAAATTATTTGGAGCCTAGTATTTGGTAAGAAATTTCTTGTAAACCCTTTCACTATCCTTTAATTGATGATGATGATGATGATGATGATGATGTTCTTTCTAGTAGATTTTTCTGCAGTGAAATCGCATGCTTTCTCTGAGTTCTCCTTTTCTCTCAAGATAAGTTTGTGTGATAAGAAGGGGTGCTTAACAATACTACATTCCTAAAGTACAGACCAAAGCCAAATGAAAACTACTGCTGTGTTTGGTCATTGTTATTTTTCCAAGGCGAGCCAGCTAGACTGGGAATCATCCAACACCAACTCTCTCAACACCTGTTTAAAGGCAAAGTTAGTGTTCAAAACCACCGCTTTAACTGTTTCATATATATATATATATATATATATAGTGCTTATCTCTCCCATTGTGAAACACTGCAGCATACAAAAATGAGACACAGTATAGGAAGCTTTCTTCACATAGAGGTTAGGGTGCAAGCAAACACTAAATACACACTCTTTAGCTTAGAGGAAATAATTTTAAGGGGAAACATGATAATGGTTTTAATATATCTGAAAGGCTGACCTTATGAAGGAGCATACACTTAGCACCTACAAACAAATAACAAATGAATCCGGTTGAGATTTAGGCTGAGTTTCTGGGGGGGATCTTCCCCAAGGTAAGAATGGCTGCACAACAGTACAAGTTGTCAAGTGAAGATTTCTATCTTTGAGGATTTTTATTAGAGACTAGATCAGGATGCATCCAGAAACCAACAGGGATATTTTATGTGTGATTTCTGAAAGGAGGTGATTCAGATCTGCTCTGTATCCCATGTTCTATCACTCCTTGTTCCTGATCAGGGTTTTACTTCTAAGGTTCCTCATACAAAAGCTTGTACCATTCTGTAAGGCCCCATTTTAAAGTGATGCTGGATGAGTAAAAGGAAACTTACCCCTGTGGAGGTTACATATGGCCAATGTTGAAATTAGGTCACTAGTTCTTATGAGAGCAATGTTACCACGCCAGGATAACATGCAACTGGGCCATGGATTCATGGTATGCTAGTGCTGCACTTCCCCATAGCCCATTATTTAATCCTTATATGAAAGATACTAAAGGTGAAAAGCAGCAGAGAATTGTTAAGCACAGTTCCGTGTGTGTGTGTATCTGATGTTCATAGCAAAAGGACTTGGCAGCAAATCACCGGTTTGCACAAAACTAAGCAGTTGATTCCCATATTTATATAATATACTGTGCAGCTGAATAAGGAATTTGCATTGTGCAAATGATGTTTGCACAATGCCCTCTGTTCCATTTGCTCTTGCTTGTAATTTTCCAAGGAACAATAAGGTGCCAAAGAATGTCCTTGGAGCACTTATATGTCTTCCCCCCCCCCCCTTGAGTATTTAGGTCTAATGTAGCCAGTAAGGCTAAAACATTATCTACGTTTTACTGAAACGGTTGTGACTGCTCTTTTCCTGTTACATGTTTGATTTCACCTTTCTTCTTCATGGTCTCTGTGACTCACACATGTGGGTTATGCACCTGCGCAGAACAGTCATTTGGAACAGCTGGGCAGATTCTTCGGCAGGAGCCCCGCCCACTCCTCTGCACACACTCTAGGCATGGCTCCCACCTGCTGACCAGTTCCTTTTTATCCACCTCAATGGCTGGCAATGTTTGGAACTTTCTCTGTGTCTCATGGCCTTTTCCACTACAAACTGCAACAGTCCCCTTCAAAGTGATGGCCACAGCTGACCTACGACTCCTTATTATGAAAGTAGCTTTCCTCGCTGCCATTACTTCAGCACACAGAGCAGGAGAGCTCTGTAGTCTTTGCCATAATCAGCCGTATTTGATGTTCCACAGAGATAAGGTAGTTTTGCGACCAGACTGTTCCTTTTTTCAATTAAAAAAAATGTATTACACTTCTATACCGCCCAATAGCCAAAGCTCTCTGGGGGGTTCACAATTCCTTTCTCCCTAAGATGATGTCACAGTTTCATTTGGTTCAGGATATTGTGTTATCAACATTCCTTCCACAACCTATCTCCCCACTGGAGGTCAAGCTTCACTTGTTAGACATTCGGAGGGCTCTTTTGTTCTATTTACAAAGCACTGCCTCGTTCTGAACCTTCCTCTTCTGTTTCTGTGCCACTCAGGCCTGAGGAAAGGACACCTGGTATCTCCACAGTGCTTTGCCAAGTAGGCTGTGTCGACCATACCCCTTGCGCATACCAGCTTGCACATCTTCTGGCTTCTCTGCATGTCTGCAGCCACTCAACTAGGGCCAAGGCATCATCTGCTGCTTTTCTCTGGGGCATTCCACTTCCCCAGCTGTGCAGCGCTGCAACATGGGCTCAACTTCAATCTTCATTAAGCATTACTGCCTGGACATCAGGGCTCCTACAGGTGAAGCCTGCAGCTGGGCGATCCTCTTTACAATTCTATTGTGACATCTCCCTCCTCCAGTAAGTTTCTTGCTTCTCAGTCACCGATATGTATGAGTTACAAAGACCACAAAGGAGGACAGGTTGCTTACCTATAAGTAACTGTGATTCTTCGAGTGGTCATCTGTGAACTCACACAACCCACCTTCCTCCCTGTTTCGATGCCTCACTCTTAATTTATTCCTCTGCTGCAGTGGACCCCTGAACTGAGTGGCAGGCGAGAGCCACACCCAGAATGTGCACAGAAGGGGTGGGATTCCCACATAAAACTCTGCTCAGCTCTAGAATATTCCGAATGACTGTTCTGTGCAGGCACATAACCCATATGTGTGGCCCTATTGGTTCTACTGGACCTCTCAGCAACTTTCTGTACCACTGACCATGGTTTCCTTTTGGACCACCCGGCAGGATAGGGTCTTGGGGGCACTGTATTGCAGTGGTTCTGATCTTTATGTTGGGTTGCATCCAGAAGGTGGTGCTGTGGGACTACTGTTTGATACAATGGCCTTTGGCTTATGATGATGTCCCATGGGGATCTATCTTGTCCTCTGTGTTATTTAATATCTACAGGAAGCTGCTGGGAGAGGTCATCCAGAGCTTTGGAGTGAGTGCCACCAATTTTCTGATGACAATAAACTCTATTGTTCCTTATAATCTAATATCAATCAATACCCTTGAATGTTTTCTGGGTTTGATAATGGGCTGGACAAGGATTTCATAGATTTCATAGATCTATAGAGTTGGAAGGAGCCTACAAGGCTATCGAGTCCACCCCCCAAGCTGAAATTAAATCCAAACAAGATAGACATGCTGTTGGTCAGTAGAAAGTCTGGCTCATAGATTGGGATTCAACCTGTTCTGGAAAGGGTTGCACTCCACCTGAAAGATCAGGTTCACAAGAACATAAGATAAGCCATGCTGGATCAGACCAAGGGTCCATCTATTCCAGCATTCTGTTCACACAATGGCCAACCAGCTGCCCACGGGATCCCACAAGCAGGACATGAGTGCAACAGCACCTTCCTGCCCATGTTCCCCAGCAACTGCAGTACATAGACATACTGCCTCTGATACTGGAGGTAGTACATAGCCAATCAGGACTAGTAGCCATGGAAAGCCTTCTCCTCCATGAATTTGTCCAATCCCCTTTTAAAGCTGTCCAAATTGGTGGCCACCACTACACCTTGTGGAAGTGAATTCCATAGTTTAACTATGTGCTGTGTGAAGAAGTCCTTCCTTTTATCTGTCCTGAATCTCCCACCAATCAGCTTCATGGAATGACCCCTTTGGATTCTAGTATTATGAGAGAGGGAGAAAAATGTCTCCCTATCCACTTTCTCCACACCATGCATTGTACACCTCTATCATGTCTCCCCTTACTCGCCTTTTTTCTAAGCTAAACAGCCCCAGATGTTGTAACATTTCCTCGTAGGGGAGTTGCTCCAGCCCTTTGATCATTTTAGTTACCCTTTTCTGCACTTTTTCCAACTCTACAATGTCCTCTTTTAGGTGTGGTGATCAGAACTGTACACAGTATTCTAAGTGTGGTCTCACTATAGATTTGTATAAGGGCAGTATGGCTTGGCAGTCTTATTTTCAATTCCTTTCCTAATTATGCCTAACATGGAGTTTGCCTTTTTCACAGCAGCTGCACACTGGGTCCACATTTTCATCGAGCTTAGCTTAGAAGTGCTCCTTGACCCTATGTTGTCCCTGGATTCTCAGGTGGCAGGTGTGGCAAGGAGTGCATTTGCACACTTAATGTTTAGTGCACCAGCTATGACCTTACCTGAGTCATTCTGATTTGGCAACAGTTATCCATGTCTTAGTTACATCACAATTAGGCTACTGCAACACAGTCTACATTACGCTAACCCTGAAGAGAGTCTGCAAGCTTCAATTGGCGCAAAATGTGGTAGCCAGGCTAGTGCATTGTATCAGTATCATATTACTCCAGTATTGAAAGATCTGCAATCATTGCCATTTTCTGGGCTCAACTCAAGATGTTCGTTTTAACCTTTAAAGCCCTAAACAGCATAGAGTTTGGATACTGAAGGAACTGCCTGTCTTGTTATGAACCTGTCTGGTTATTAAGATCTGCAGGAAAGGCCCTTCTGTGGATACTGTCACTTGCAGAGGCCCACTTGACAGGTGAGGGCTTTCTGCTGTGTCACTATTAGATTGTGGAATGCAGTCCCCGTGGTGCTACAATCGGTCCCTACTCTCTGCTTTAGAAAAGACACATCTTTTAAATTTGGCGTTTTAAATTGTTTTTATGATATGATGGTTTTAGTGTTTGCTCCCTCCCACCATGGGGATTCCATTGGTTTTTCAAACTCCATTTGGATTTTGGGGGGAAAGTGGCTGGGTGGAAAGGTTTAAACCTCCCCTACCTGTGCATGGTGTTTCCAATCCAGATTGGGGGCTGCACACTAACACTAACGTAAATAGAATGGTGAGGATCAGCTCCACACTACATATTTAACATAGCGTATAGTTTAGCCTGCGGAGGAGCGATTTTCAGCAGGAAACTACACAGGGTTAAAGCCTCTTCCCACCTGCATCACAATCCTGATCTGGATCAGGGCTTCCACAGCTGTCTTTGGTTTTAAGATGTAGGGAATCCCAAGCATGGGATTCAAAGACACATTTAGGCTTTAAATTTTAAAGTAACGTTTACTTTGACCCTGCATATAAACTGTAATCTATGGGTGCTGTACACTTCTTAAAGACTGAGGCTTCAATCCTTGACACATTTACCTGGTAGTAAGCCTCACTGACTGAGCACCTGTGGGGGTTATTTGTAAACATGCATTGGATTGCACTGTCTGTCTCATTTAACTCCAAGGGACTTCTACGAAACATGCCTAGCGTCATGCTGGAAGTATGTGTAGCACTACGGCCCTAGTGCCCTGGAGATAAGGCTAATGACATGTCTGATTGGAGAAGGTGTTTTTTATTACTGGTTACAAATTCCCAGTTGGTATGAGTTCAGAAATGTTATTTACTAGGAAAGCAACCAGTAGATGTAACATGATATCAAAGAAACTGGAAACAACCTCTGTCATTGAGTCAGCCCTATAAGAGACAGAGAGCATCTGTTGGGTGGACATATTTCTCCTGAAGTGCCAATGATTTTGTTTCCGTCAGTACCTTGGCATAGGAAATACAATAGTGAATTATCTTCAGTGCCTCAGAGGCTGTGGTTAAAGCAGCTCCAAATGTATTTTGGCATTCCTCCTGATTCCTTTCTCAGATGCATCTTTTATAAGCTTGATCACAGGAATGGGACTCTACAGTTAAAACAAACACTGCTTTGTGTCGGAACAATCATGTAACTGGTTGATTATCCTCTGTATTGCAGATGTTGATGAATGTGCATCCGAATCACATCAGTGCAACCCCACCCAAATCTGCATCAACACTGAAGGAGGATACACTTGCTCCTGCACTGACGGATACTGGCTTTTAGAGGGCCAATGCTTAGGTATGTATTATTATTATTATTATTATTATTATTATTATTATTATTATTATACCATCGAATAGCCGAAGCTCTTTGGGCGGTTTACAACAATCAGTAAAAAAAGACAATAAAATACAATATAAAATAGAAACAATAAAAGCATTATAAAAATTTTAAAACCAAATTAAAACAAACCCCTCAAATAATTAAAACAAGTTAAAACATATTGTTGAGCAAAATTAGCGGTGCACCTCAGATTGGACCCTGGGGCCAAACACCAGGGCCCCTCAGCCCGGTGGGGTGGGCAAATGAGCACCTAGAGAGCGGCAGGTGATGTGGGCATCCATCAGCAGAAGCAAGCTCCAGTTTATTCCTGCAGTCATGATGCTGCTATGATTTAAGTGAATTTAAAATGCAAAACTGCATATGCTCAGAGTATTTTTTTAAAAAATAAATCAGGGTTGGCAAAGAGCTTTATTGTTGTTTTAACATATAGGGAATGTAGAAGCAGTTGTAAAGCATGGAATGGCAGTGTGGGAGGGGAAGAGAAATGTTAGTCGTGTGCTTCACAACTGAAGTAATACACATGGACATGTAAAGGAGAGTTTTGTTTAGTCCAGGCCAGGGTCTAAAATTACCCATCTACACCACCAGGAAAAGTGCATTTTTTAAAAACTGTTGCTTGTTATTTTTACATGATGGTTTCAGGGGGGAACTTGTGGCTGGACCACCAATTTTCTATCAAAGGTGAAAGAAGACAGTAGCACTAAAGGGGATGGAGTGGAGGGAACTTCTGTTGAGGCTGAGGCTGAGAAAAGTATCTGAAGGAGGAAGGATTCCATTCATGGTCCTTGGTAATTGCCCGAGAACCATTATTCTCAGGAGTTCTTTCAAAATGTTTTGTTTTTCTTTTCTTCCACTCTGCTGGCAGTTTATTATTACTAAAGGCAGACCTACATATTCTGTTCTTACTCCAAGGAGCTCAGAGTGGCATAAATCGAGGTTATTCCATTTTCTCCTCATAACTAGGACTGAGTGAGGGCAGGAAACCTTGACTGGGTTCACACAACACAATAACCCACAATGGCTGATAAGCCACGGTGGGTTAGTGTGTTGTGTGGACCCAGACCCCTGCCCCCAAGGTGGCTTGTTTTTGGGTTATAAGCCACCCTGACAAGCCATGGCTTGTAGCTGGGGTTGTTTCACCCACAATGGGTTGGCATGTTGTCCAAACCCAAGCAACCATCCCTATCATGGGTGCAGGGAAGGGGCGAGTGAGCTGCTTGGCAAGAGTGGCAGAAACCTCTTGCCAAGCTTGCCCAGGCCACCGCCAGTGACAGCCGCCCCACAAGTGTCCAAGTGGCACTTGGGGGTGCCTGTGACTGGCTTACTGCCCTCCCTGCTGTGTTTTTGGCTCGCCACAGCTTTCCCCGCCTTCTCCTTTCTTTTTCTGGAGATTGCCATCTCCAGCTTGACAGCCAGCTTCACAATCCCCATTTTGACAGCCACTGACCGGCCCTTCAAAGTGCCCTAATGGCACCTTGGAGAGGCTGTCCATGGTTGCAAACTTTTTTAAAAAATGTTTGGACCCCCAATGTGCGCAAATATTTACACACAATTAAAAAAAATTTCCTCAAGTGTGCACACCTGCACACTTGCAGAGGTCTGAAAATGGGCAGCCTCAGCTCGGCAATGTCCATGGATGTACCTGCTGGCAAAGTGCAGCAGGTACTAACCCTGGATATTGACCCAGAGTTGCTCATTTGGTTTGACAGCTGTTAAAAGGTGAGCTGTCAAGCCAAACCAAAAGCGTGAATGATCTGTGCTTGTGAAAAGGGGCTGGTGGGATTTACAGCCCCTTCACAGCAAGATTCTCATCCTTTTTCTTTTTTGGATTTGACTGTCCTAAGGGTGCTCTCATTTTTCTACCGGTTCCCAAGACACTAGGTGCTTGGGAACATGGAAAAGTATGAGCCACCCCATTTACAGTCCTGACCTTTGACAGCTGTCAAAGGTAAGGCTCCCTTTTAAACAGGGATTTAGACAGGGATTTTTTAAAAAAATTGACAGGGACCTATGCAGGTATCATGTCCGTATGTCTGTACTTGGGCACTTTGAAGAGGCTGTCAGTGGCTGTCAATACGGGGATTGCAAAAGCTGGCTGTCAAGTTGGAGATCATGATCTCTGAAAAAAGAAAGGGAAAAAAGTTGCAGTGAGCCAAAAATGTCTCATGATCACAGCATGGAGGGGGGAGACAAGTTGGTCCTGTTGCAGTGTCCCCTGGGATACCCGCGGGAGGACCAAGAGGGAGGGAGGGGGAGAACAACCCATGAAGAGACCAATCGTCTATTGGGCGCACCATGGGTTATTTGCAGAACAACCAACCCACCGTAGCTTATTGTCAGGGTGTGTTGGTGTGACGTGCGAACGCACCCATTGCCTTCACTCTGATTTGGCTTCATAATGCCATCACATATTATTATTATTATTAACAACAACAGCAGCAGCAGCAGCAGCAGCAGCAGCAACAACAACAACAATAACGACAATAATAATAATAATATTTCTTAGATGCCTTATTTTTTAAAAAAAAAAAGACTAAAGGCAACTTACAACAAAATTAAAACATACAAAAATTTAAAACAGCTAAAAAGAATTATCAATAAAATACCAGGACACCATAAAACAACTAAAACTTAATTGACAACCATAAACAATTCAACTGATGCATCAAGAAGCCCACCATAACCTATATGCCATCAAACAGCTGGGTATAGAGGCAAGTCTTAACCTGGCACTGAAAAGATAACAACGTTGGTGTGCCAGGCGGACCTCGCATTCCACAACTGGCCACCACTGAAAAGGCCCTCTTCCTTGTGGCTATCCTCTGAGCCTCCCTTAGAGGAGGGCCTCAGAGGATGCTGTTCATAGTGCATGGATAGGTTCATACTGGAAGAAATGCTCTGTACATAGCCAAATAACACCATCACATTCATGACATGCACTCCAGTTGGCTGGGATTGCTGAACTCAGCTACCAAAAAGATTATTTTAAAAATGTTCCACTACATTTTTATTTTTATTTTAGATTGTAAGCCTGCGGGCAGGGACTGTCTTGTTAATTGCTGTAAACCGCCCAGAGAGCTTCGGCTATTGGGCAGTATCAAAATGAAATAAATAAATAAACTCCGTCTGCTTCCAGGCGCTAGGGGGCGACAGAGAATGTCTAGCTCATCCTCTTGGTGTCCTCCTGTAACTTGGATCAGTTCCTCTTCCTCCTCTTTCCTTCCTCTCCCCCCCCTCCCGCAACCAAGAACCAAGCAACATGTGCCTTCTCCATGATAGAAGCAAGTAAACATATCTCATGTTTTTCTTTTGTATACTTGCACTCACACACCCAGCTTTAGAGGATTTCCTGTAGTCAAACCATGTTACTTAGTCTTCTCCAACAATGTGTATAAAAGGACTAATACAAGTAAGTTGATTTGAAACCAAATTGCCTCTTTTAAACCAAATTGCCTCTAGCCTACACTCATTGCCTCTAAAACTTAAATGCTGTGTTACTACGCCTTCTTTGTATAAGGCAACTCTGTAGCCACCCCTGACTATCCAACATGCTTCTCCACTATGTCTTGGCCCCCCATGGTGACACTTTTGCAGATGTTCAGTGGAGACCTGGATTTCTAGTTCCAGATCTCTACTGAAGGTGTAGTTCCAGCTTTACAGTTGATCCAAATACAGCAGTAGATTCCGGGGGGGGGGGGGGAATAGGACATCCTTTCTATTAAAAAATGATGACCTTCTTTACAGGAAATACTCAGACAGGGATATCTTCCCATACCATCTCTCCCATCTGCTGTCAAAATGACTAAGGTGTTGGGAGAGATGTGCTGAGAGTCTAAATGCAGAATTTTCTATGAGAACCTACTGGAGTCACCCATAAGGCACTGTTGGAGCAGAGAAATAAATTAGAAATCATCATAGAGATTGCATGACAAGTCTGAAGGACAGCCAACTGTAAAACTTCTTTAAATAACAAACAAAATGTAGAGCCAAATGAGAGAAAAAAATGATTAGGTGATGGGATTTATTTATGTGTTCTGGGATGGGAGAGAGAAAACTATATCCAACTTAATGTCAAAAGTATTCAAGTGCTATGCAGCAATGAATTTGTCTTTTGGGCTATCTCTTGTGTCTTTAGCCCAGGAGTTGGGAACCTGTGGCCCTCCAGAGGTTGTTGGACTACAGCTCCCATCATCCCTAACCATTGGCCATACTGGCTGAGGCTTCTTGAAGTTGGAGTTCAACAACATCTGGAGGGTACCAGGTTGGGGAAAGCTGCAACAGAGTATTATTACAGATGGTTCCGCATCCCTGCTTCGGCTGATACATATTAGAAGTACCGTACATAAATCAATCATTCTTACCGCAGTTCAACTTCACAGGTGTTATTCCAGGCAAACTGCTGTTTTGCATAGATTTTGAAACTCCCATATAATGCAAGTGAAAATATTTCAGTAGAAAGCTACTGCTGGAATGACAGAAGTCAGTTTTAGAGTAGAAACTAGTTATCCTTCCCTGTTTGCTTAATGCCCTTTAAAATACATATCTCCCTGCATGCATTAGGAGCCCTGAAAAATAAATGCATGCACGCTTTACATCTGACATGATGGCATGCATGTGTTTTGTATTTGGGTATGTGTATCCAACAAGTACAAATATAAAGTGAAAATAGGTCATCAACGAGGCTGTTAAAGGTGGAACTTACAAGATATGGGAGATCTGCCACTGAAAATGTCTTCAAAATGGACTTGAGACAATACACACACACACACGGAAGGTTCTTGGAAAGATGCATAGGGTGTCCGAGAAGTAGCCATTTGGGTGCTTCCTCCTATTCCTCAGGCTCCAGTATGACATATTTGAATAAGTGAACCAAATGTAAAACAAATGCTGACAGCTGCTATGAATTTGTGCTCCTCCAGAACACAGATTTCCTAAAATTGAATACATTCATTATTTAGGGGCGATAGAACAAAGTTCTGTCTGGCAGTCCCTCATCAGCCTTTTTTTTTTTTTTTGACAGGTACCAGGTAAAAAACAGTCTTCATTTTGTCATTTTCATTTCCTGGCCTGGAATCTCGGTCTCCCGAGTCCAATCCAGTGTTCTGTCCACCACACTGGAGCTCCAGAAATGCCCCTTTGAAATGCTCAGCTGCCATCAGATAAGGCTCCCTCTGGCTACTGACAAAATAGTACTGTGCTTTCTGGGTTACTAAGCACACTCACCTGCACCCCTCCTTTTATAGCTGGAAGAAGTAAGGTGAGATGTGTTCTAGGGCCCCCTTCAGAAGACTACTTCCGCACCTGTTCTCTACATGTGGACTGATGGCTTTTTTATTCTGTCATTTAACTGAGCTAATAGACCTGAAGTTCCAGAAGAGCAGCTGCATTGAGTCGGACCAAAATGACAAACACTCTGTAGGCTGTTATGCCATAATGATCCCTAAGTTACTATAGCATTCTATTATTTATTCGTATGATTCTTCTTCTTCTTCTTAGCCTGTAAATCTTTTAATTGCTGGTGGATTATGGAATGCCCCTCCCCCCTGGTATTTGGGAGGTGCCAACTGTGGCATGCTTTAAGTGCCAAAGACCCAACTCTTTACCCAGGCCATCCCTGAGTGATTCTGCTGTCCAGTTTGTTTGACATTTTAATAAATGTTTTATTTAAATATTTTTGTATTTATTACGATGTATTTTAATCTCCCTGTATATAAAATATGGTAAGCAGTATATAAATCTATATCATCATTATCATCATCATAATGATGGGCACCTGCAGACTAAATTTCATTGACTGTGTGAGCCAGTTTAGAAATTTGTAAATGGCTTCACATGGAGTGGTCTGAGTGGTCTAACACAGTGTTCTCCAACCTTGGGTCCCCAGATGTTTTTGGCCTAGAACTCCCAGCATGGCCCAGCCAGCTACGCTGGCTGGGGCATGCTGGGAGTTGTAGGCCAAAAACATCTGGGGACCCAAGGTTGGAGAACACTGGTCTAACAGATGCAGCCACTTGGAGGAAGAAGTTGTCTGACTCAGTCCCTCTATGGATACACTTACCTGTATAGATCTCTGTGAGCATATCGCTGAGCTCATGCAGAACACTATCAGAAAACAACTGTAATCATAGACAGGAAGATACCATTGTGTGTAGGGGGGGCAGATTTTAGTGGGGTTGTCACAAGGTCAGAGATTGCAGTTTTCCAGAAGGGGATCCTAAATACTTAACGTTTATGTGTTTGGGGCCTGGAAGATCCTGTCAGCAGCCCTCTCTGGGGTCCGACATGGCTTTCTCCAAGCATTCTGGAGGCTGCTCAGGCACTTCACATCTAGCAATTTGCAAATGCCAGATCCATCCCTCTACGTGTTCACATGTAAGCAGGCTGCATGTGGTTCTCAACCCTTTGCGGCCCACTTTCCCGTGTCCGCTAGCTGATTGGCTATCTGCTGGGTGGTAGGAACAGATTGCTGTTTCCCCACTGCTAATATCTGGGGAGAGGGCAGGCTTTAACCTCACCTCCCAGTTATTCCAATGCAATCGATACTGCTGTTTCCCCGCTGCTAATGGAGTCTATGTCGATGCATTAACAGAATGAAAATACCCCCATATATGTATCATGGACTTTTGCATATGAGCCTGGTTCAATTGCAGCGGTGCAAAGGGCTTTGATTGCTACTATGCTAGGGCAGCTTTCTTGTTTTTAACTCTTTTTTTTTTTAACAGCTGAGGCAGACTCACTGTCTCAATTTTCAAGCTATTTCTACTGCAACATAATTTTTGCAGACATGCTCACAGTATGATATTTTCTGCTCTGCTTCCTTCTAATACCAAACTGGAACTTTATGAGCTTATATAACTTGAGAAATACAAATTAAATCTGAAAAAGAATGACTTTGTGATGATGTATGTGGATAATGAGGAGCACTGTTTATATAATACAACTGCCATACATTTATTAATAACAGTGATCTCCAAAAGCACAGGAGTCTACAATGAAAATGCAGCTAGCAGCTACATTGTCGTCGTCTTCTTTTTTACAATTCAGGGAGGTGAGGTTTAATACTTTCCTCTCCAGCTGCAATTTGTCTGGTAATCTCCTCCGCCTACCTTGTGATTGGGAGCGGGCGGGAAAGGCCTCCATTGGCTCTAATGGAGACTTTTTTCTATGCCCCATACCCAGGTGTGAGGTGATTATTGGAAAAATCACAAATGGGGATGGAAGTATTAAACCTCACCGCCCCCCGAACTGTGGGAAAAGGATGTAGCTGCTACCTACATCTTTAACATAACATGTACTTTGGTTGTAGGTGCATATTCTCCAATTGCCCCCAAAATGCCAAAACCCTTAATCCATCACGGCTTCTCACTTTGTCATGCAGAGTCCCGAATTCCCCTGCCTCCCGCAATTGCAAGCTACTTAAAGGGGCCATTGGCAAAATTGCAGCTAAGCTTGCAGTTTTAGCTTAGCTGCAATTTTGCCCATGGCCCCTTTAAGATAGCTCTGCTTAGGCTTGAACACTGGCAGTAAGCAGGGAGGGAACAGACCCTGCTAAGCTGCGAGGGCCAGGAGAGGACATGTGTGTGTGTGCATGCGCATGCTCTACCTGCTGCCTCTGCTGCACATTGCTGTGGGAAAGGGATTAGCTGGGTGAAAGCCTGAACTGATGGAGAGGTGAATAAGGGAATTTATCACATGATTCCTATCTTTATATTGCCAAAGATTTTATTTCCTAACAGAGCTGACTTTGTGCCTTTAACAGGTGAGTTTACAGTGTCAGAAGGAAATGCAAGAAACTTCCCTTTCTCCCTGAAGCTCCATGTTTGGAGTGTGGGGTGGGTGGGTAAGCTTTACCTGTTGAATTTGTGCCAATCCTGACTATTTTAAAACAAAAAGAAAGAGATTGCCCTGTAAGCACTGACACACACACCCCCCGTGAAAAACACCAGATATCAACAATTAAGGGTTTAAGTAAGGTTAAAAAATATTACAAAAGCCACTAATAAAATATTATATAATAATATATAATATAATAATGTAATAATTATAATATATAAGATTTTGTGTGTTTCCTCTAATAACTTTTGTACTTGACCATGCTCTTTGGTTGCCTGGCCATACCCTTGGCCGTGCCCTCATGTTGCCTGGCCACACCCCCTTGATCACACCTTCATGTTGCTTAACCATACCTCTTACAAACTCACATGTGCGTCCCTATTTTCATCTGTGAAATGTTGGAGGGTATGTAGGTGCCATGAGTAAACATAGTCCTTGTTCAGTAGGCTTAGATTACAATCTAAGGGCTTGTTCACACAATCATATGCTTCCTTTTTCAGTGCAGCTTGCACCAATGTAACAAGCTCAAATAGAGATATCACTCAACCCACCTTTAGAAGTTTACAATGGTGCACAAGAATATGGTTTGTGCTTCTGATGAACAATTCAGCCAGTTTGATCACAGTCTGCTTGGGGTGATGTGGGCTAAAGTCTGCAATCATGTGAAGTGTGCTGGTGGGAACTGCTGCATAGACAGACCAATAATGAAGAGAGAGGAAAAGGGTTGCTGGACAAAGATTTTGTGTGCAGTCTGATGGGCCTGAGCAACACAGATGTTGACCATACTGTAGTTATATGAGATTTGTTGGCCAATATAATTAGGAAATATTGGATGTTAACAGTTGTGTCTGGGGTCTATGTGGTTATTGATTTTGCAGTATAACAGGTGCAATTACTAGTCTCACTTGTAATTCACTTCCCCCCCCAGACATAGATGAATGTCGCTATGGTTACTGTCAGCAGCTGTGCGCCAATGTACCTGGCTCCTACTCCTGTACATGCAATCCAGGATTTGTCTTGAATGAAGATGGAAGATCATGCCAAGGTATTGTGTGACAGTGAGAGAGCACAGCAATTTTTATTCCCAGATGAGTAAGATCCTTGAACATTTATGTAACATTATGAAATTCAATGCCTATAGTTCTACCAACTTCAGTACTGCTACCATAAATACATGCTGGATTGTATGTGTTCTATGCTTTACCTATGCTGATTTTTAAATAATCAAAATTCTGTGCCAGGAATTGCTGGCTTCTATATAAAGATTTGTGATTAGACAAACTCCCCCATCACTTCAGTTCAAACGCGTTGGAGCTGGGACTCCAAATCTGGAGCACCCTCCCTCTGCCCTTGCAGCTGGGGCAGTTCTTTCCACACGAGCTGCAGCTCTGAGGTCAGAAGACTGACCTCGGAGCTGGAGTTGGTTGGTCGTTCCAGGGGGCGGGGAGGGGAAGAGTGAGGCTCCGTCAGGATACGATATAACCCAGTGGCACCTGAGCCTGTCCTCCTCGTGAGCCACAGCGAAAGATTTAGATGGCCAAAATCGCGTTTCCAAGGTTGGAGCTGGGACTCCAAATTTTCCTATGGCTGTATAGACTCTGTCTAGTGGCCATAGGATTGCACCCTTTATAGCTGAAAAAATTGCTGGAATTCTTTGGAAGAATTTTGCACTCAATACCAATTTATCCACTTGTGTGGTGATATGTTCACAGAATACATGCAGCCCTAAAATACATACATATCCGCATTTTGCTGCATACAGATTATTGTGCTTTTTGTGTTGTGATGAAATTTCTTGTTTTGGCTCTTCAGCTGCAAAATTATCAAAGCTGTTTCATCCTGAAGGTGAAAAAAAATATATAGCCTAGCAATATCCCCATTAAAAGTGACCTTAAGCGTTAAATCTAGTTCGTTGCCATCACACAGGCCTTCATACATTGCCCTTTCCCCCCTCGTTTCATCCTGCTGCTTTTGGCCAGGTTTTGTTATGATTAAAACAGTTGGAATCTTGAAATTAGTAGATAAACAAGGAAGCACCTGCAGGATACACTTGAGTTTTGTTTGCCATATTGGTCTAAACCCAAATATGTAGAATCTTTTCAAGATGTCATAGTGGTAAATTGAACTTCTCTAGCGATGAAGTCTTGTTTGTATGTTCGAGCAGTGTTCTCCAACCTTGGGTCCCCAGATGTTTTTGGCCTACAACTCCCAGCATGCCCCAGCCAGCTATGCTGGCTGCGGCATGCTGGGAGTTGTAGGCCAAAAACATCTGGGGACCCAAGGTTGGAGAACACTATGTTAGAGTCTGGGATACCCCTTGCTGTCCATTGAGGTTTGCAATAGGTAAGTGGTGATGGTTTTCTGTGACTCCCATGGCAGAACAGTTCACTCTGGCCTGATATACAGTCAGTGGGTGCTTCTAAACGACGCTCTTGTTGTGAAATCATCCTGCCTCATTCATAGAACTTTATGGGACATCATCATCTTCCATTTGTAACACTCCTGTGTTTCCCCACTGGTTCTTCAATTTCCCCCCCTTCCGCAGAAAAATCCATTAAGGCAGAAAAGACAAAGCCTTACAATGTCTTTTCATGGGTAGTGCTAGAAGCCCTTCATCGGGAAGCACTCAGTATGGGCACTGTGAAGCAGGAGTAATTCCTACTTGCTATAAAGTCGTGCCAGAAAGAAAATGGACAAGTGATTCAAACATCTTTCCTCATTTTCTGTCTGAAGTGTGGCTTGCACATCTCCCATGAATGAACCTTGCAACATCTCTTGGAGGCAAAGGATCAGTGGTAGCTTTATTATTTACTGTGTGTCACAAGTACAACATCATAGGGGAGGGACCAGAGCTCAGTGGTAGAGCATATGCTTTGCATGCAGAAGGTTCTTTGGTCAATTTCTGGGATCCTCAACTTTAAAACAGGGGTTCTCAACCAGGGGGGAATCCCCCCCAGGGGGAGAATTTTAGGGTTTTGGGGGGGAATTGGGACCACAGACTCAAACTGTTGGAATACTGATCTTTCTACAAATTACAATTCTACAGATTGTACATAATCTACAGGACATCACACCTTATTGTATGGCACAGATTAAGTCAGACAGTCTTGGAAAGTGGGGGGGATGACATTCTGACTTATGGTGAAAGGAGTGCATGGGGCAAAAAAGGTTGAGAACCACTGCTTTAAAGGATCTCAGGTAGTAGGTGGTTAGAAAGACCAGTTGTTTGTGACTTTGGAGAATGACTGCCAGTTAGACAATTCTGGGCTAGATGGACAAATAGACTGCCCTGGTATAAAGACAGCTTCCTATGTTCTGTACCAGACCAGTTCCAGTACAGTTGAGGGCAAGGGGATAAAGCCAGAGAGGGAGCAAGGCAAAGGTGGTCTGTAGCCAGCAAGACTTGGATAACATAATTTTTCAGACCAGTGAGCAACCCTGACCCAAAAGTTTTCATAGGGATCACAGAGTATCACCTAGGGATGTACTAAAACAGGGGAAATCCGCCTAGTTTGAGCTCGTTGGATTTCCTGCCTGCTTCTGATCCAATGATTGGAAGTTGGTGAAGTCAAGTTTTTTCCGTGGACTAAGTTCCGTCTGTAAGACAAACCACGATTTGAGTATTTTTTTCAAACCGCCAATAGAATTTTCGGAAACTGGCACCTGGAAAGCATGTGGTTTTAATGTGACAAACGTGATTTGTGCAGATAGTGCTAAGCCACTTGTTTTTGGGGTACTGTTTTTGCACAAAACAGCACTCAAAAAACATGTGGCTTAGCGCTATTTGAGAGAGCTGGACTGACCCGGGTTCAAAAGCTTCCCTAGCCAGTGACCCTCAGTCCTAGTCACGCAGGCGGAAGGAGGAGATAACAGCAGTTAATAAAGATTAAAGAGTTTATTTGTAAGACCCAATTACATGGGATTAAGGCAAACAATGCATCTCTTACTCACTACATCATTGCAGATACAAATCCAATACCCCAGTGGTAAGGCTAGATGAAGTAAAGTCCAGAACAAGTCGAGACGAGAAGAGAAGTGAAGCTATCAACAAGTGTGTTAGCTTTATACCATAGACCCTGCACCTATAAATAGGATATTACTCACCCCAGTTGTATAACCTATTCATCAACATGTTGTTTCCAAACCTGTCCAAGGTTGCTGAGTCATATCACCTTGAGACTATGTCTCGTGACCAAAGACCTTGTGTACTTGAACTCAAGAGACACCCACCAGGTCAGGTGATAATCTCGATGTCAGGTGGTAATCTCGTTCTGCCTATGCAAAACCCAACAAGTCTCACCAATCTACGTGTCTTTGGGTGCCATTTTGTGCAAAAACAGCACCCCAAAAACACATGACTTAGCACTATTTGTGCAAATTGCGCTAGTCGTGTTAAAGCCATGTGCTTTCCCAGCACTGGTTTGCGAAAATTCTATTGTCGGTTTGAAAAAGATTCGCAAATCATGGTCCGTCTTACAGAAGGAAGTCCATGAGCTGGCTCGACTCGTACTGTAGCAAGTTGGCACCAGTGCGTGGACAGCAAACAAAAATCCAAACGGCTGAACCAAGGAAATCCAACAGATTTCCAGCCCCCAAACAGATCCCACACACATCCCAAGTATCACCTGCCCTGCCCTGCTCTATTGATGGTGTGGCTGCTTTCTTGGTGGCTTCCCCTCCCTTTGGCCAGAGCTGGTTAGAATCCCATCTGACAGCCCCCAGGTCACCTGGACAAGTTCTCCTGGGCGGTAAAGTCCTGATACCCTATATAATAATCAGAATTGTACATATATCGGTGATGTATTGAAACTGGAGCAGTTTCTATGCAGTACTATTCACACATACTACAAAGTCTCCACCAGCTTCCAGTGGGCTTCTTGCAGTTATTCAAGTTGTTATTTTTGACCTACAGGGCCATAAAAAGTGTGTTCCAGATACGCTTGAAAAAAACCACTCTTTTCCCCTAAGCCAGGGGAATGCAGCCCTTGGCTGCGGATTGTGCACACCCACTTTTCCCTTAAGCCCAGCAGATCAGCTGAGCTGCAGAAAAAGACCACACAAAGGAGGACCTCAGAAAGACCAAAGAAAGGAGGCTTTCTTCAGCAGTAAGCGATAAGAGTGATTTAGGGTGCAATCCTATGCATGTTTAGACAGAAAAATATCCTACAACTCCATAGGATTTTTTTCTGTCTAAACATGCATAGGATTGCACCCTTAAAGACGTTTAAACTTTAAATACCCTGCTGGGTAATTAACGTTTAAATACCCTATTAGTATAATTCTATCAAGGGTTTGGGGGGGGGGGCGTTGGGGCCAGTGAATTCTAGTTACTGTCTTTCTCCTTTTTAAAACAAAATCCTCTTCACAATTCTAAAAACAAGTTTGGAATGTAGTTTTAACTTTTAAAAATACATTTTCACTGTTGTAAGCATTAATTATACCAGAGCCTTGAGAAGTTATTAATACTCTGAGGTTTTCCACAGATGTGAATGAATGTACAACTAGCAACCCTTGTGTGCAAAACTGTGTCAACACCTACGGCTCATTTCTGTGCCGCTGTGACCCTGGCTATGAATTGGAGACTGATGGCATTAGTTGCACTGGTAAGTAGAACTTGTGGTTCTGAGTATCTTGGCTTTGGGGAGTGGGGTGGAGTTCCACTTCTCCTTATGTAATTGTCTTTTTTTCCACATTATCATCACATGGAAAGTGAGAGTTATGAAAGTAGGAGATTAATAAGAACACCTAATCCCATAATCCGGTAACAATTAGGAAATGGCCAAGACAGGTGGGATGGCATTTTCTGGCAGTGGCAACTTAATCAAGGAGCACACATATACCAGTCTTAAAAAAAAAAAATCTCAGCTGAGGCAGTATTCCAGGACAGCCATCTTGAATTGTACTGCATAACCACTGTTGTGCTATTGCCAATGTGCAAGGTGATTCAAGATGGTGGTAGCCACAGCAACAATGTTAGAAAGATGCAATGACTCTGGTAATCAACTTAGAGGTACCCAAAGCCAAAGGTAGGCAACCTTTGTGCCCTGTGGGCACATTTGGAAATTTGAGAAACTGTCCTGGGCACCACCATAAAATGGCTGTCATGGGAGGTGTGGCTAGTCACTGTGTAGCCCAGAGGCATTCATAGGAAATGAAGACGGCAGCTGCTTCTGGAGGCCCCCACTTTGCTTTGAAGTGATCCCAGCTGCTGATAAGAAACTGCGTTAATTTAAAAAAATGTGGGAGGGGTAGGGCATCTTGGCGGGTGCCAAGAAAAGCATCTGGGGTGCACTGGTGCCAACAGGTGCCACATTGCCTACCCCTGCTCAAGAAGTACACAATCAAAAACTAAAATACTATGTTTGAGCATTGAGTCAAGTGGAAATTTTCTGTGTATTGAATAGCAATAATACATGCAGAGATCATACTTTTTCTTCAATCTTGAACAGTAAGCTTGTTATAATATTTTAGAAGTATTTTAAGACCTTTTATTTGGGCTGGCATGTAGAATTGATATTTAAACTTTGGGAAAGGGCTCCACATTCAATAAATAATATTGTATACCGGTAATACCATTCTGAGGTCTAATCTCTCTGGTTATAAGTTAGTAATATACTTATGAAAATGAATGGATTTGCATGACTCTTTAATCAAACTTACTTAGAAGTAAGCCCCATCTATTCCAATAGAGCATACTCCCAAACAAACGTGCTCAGCATTGTAGCCATATGTATTTTGCTGAATCAGTGCCACGTAGCAGCAGAACTTTAGTGTAGGTTATACCTCGTTTGGCTCCTGCAGTTGAACTAAAGAAGCATGTACAAAAAATGTCCTCGTCACAAACCTGCTGGGAGTGGCCATAATCACTGCAGTCAGTGAATTCAAGCAATAAGGATTATATGACAGTATCTAGTGCTTTTGTGCTCGTTTCAGTTTTAGCACTTTAAGCATTTGGTTTAATTTGAAAATGATTAGTTAACCCTGTTTGTGTTCTGAAAGGGTCCACTGAGTCTAGTTGAATGAGAGAGTCCACTCAAGCTATAGGAAAAATAAATATCTTGAAAACATTTTGGTCCGGTCGATTTACTATAAGCAGATGAAACATTGTGGCTGACATTAAAAAGAACATAGGGTATGTGCAGACAGGGTAGCACCTCTTAGGCTATTTTAAAAGGATAATAACACTGCAGACTCAATATTTTAGAAGGTGCATCTGCATTCTGTCTTGGTCTTAACCTCCCCACAGTAGCGCTTTTTCAGTGATGTGCTGGCTCAAGAATTAGTACAGGCTTTCCTAAACACTTGTATCTGGCACATCGTCTGAGGATAGGGCCATTAGTTTTCTTAATTTGGCACTAAATAACTATCTGTTACATGTTCCTTTGTCCAGAATCTGACTTCATTCAATATTTGCAAGGACTACAAGGAGAAGAGATATAGTATGTCAGTGCTGGGATTAGAATGTTGAGGTGCCAAACCCAAATTCCCACATTGTTGTTGTTGTGCCTAAAATTGCTAGGAGATATACAAAAAACCACAAGCTTTGCCCATAGCCTTACAGTCTAAAAAAATGTGCTTCTTAATCTGTGTCTCTTGCCTCAACCCAATAGGAGAATAAGGAATTAATTAAAAAAGATGCTCTTGACTACAGCGTCTTTGGCATAGTATCCTCACACCAATAAATATAAACTTAGGTAAAAAGAGTGGTTTTCTATTGTTCTTTTATTTTAGTCAGTGGAAAATAAACTTCTGCTAGTCAGGCTTAGTTCCAGGAGGCAGAGGGAGAAAGAAGAAGGTGCTGACTGTCTTGGTCTCTTCTGCCCTCCCATTGCTGTCAAAAGATAGCAGGGAATAAAGTAGATTGGCTTTTCCTCCATTTGGCTCAGCACTAGAATGGCTTTGGTCCCATGGGCTTCTTAGAATGCAAGGTTCATGTACATCTTCTCCCAAAATGTATCAAATAAAACGCATTTAAATCTGGTTTCAATCAACATTTTGGAAGATTGCTTAGTCATCCTGATATTGTGAAATCTTTTACTGGCCTAGCCCTGCAGTGATCCGTAGTGACTCTGCATTGGTTTATGGTCATAATGTACACAATCCAGCTGTGATATGGGGGGAGGGTTTACCCCAGGACAGGATGCCCTGCTTTGGCTGGATCAGGCTCAGTGTTAGGGCAAACTAAGGAGCAAGCCCAATAGCAAGTCAGTAAACAGGCAAAAGTCAAGAGCACAGTGTTACCAGTCAAGAAGGAGAGTTCCAAGAGAAGGGTCTGAGGCATGGCAAAGGTCAAAGCACAGGTAAGCAGTCCAATACAAACATAGTCAAAAGAGCAGAGTCAAGCAGGAATCTAGAGGTGAGCAGCACAGAAAATCAGTCACAAAGCAAGGTCAGAAATACAAGGCACTGGAGCTTTTAGAAAGATGTTGTTCCAGCAGTGGCTAGACTGGAACTGAAGGTTTATGTAGCCTGAGCTCCCAGAGCCCCACCCAGGACTCAGCAGCAGTTTATCACAGGCCCTCTGGCAAAAGTCCTACTTGTGAGGAGGACCTTGCCCATGAGGAATCCTTTATTCATGAAGAGCCTTCCTTTGTAAATGGGCACTCCTCCTCACAGGGCCTCTTGAGACCATGACACTCTTGGGCTAGGAGGTTGCTCTGCCTCACAGATGGAGTTCTCTACCTCAGAGGTGGAGTTGGATCTGCTGGCCTCTCCCGTGAGGGCCCAGGCACCTTCTGATTTTCTGACATTGGCTGTTCTGTGGTGTTCCTCATCTGGGAGCTTTAGCTCCTCCTCTGAGGATTCATCCAGTGGGGGTATGACATTGATGACACAGGAGGGCCTTCATCCAGGAAAGGGCACTTCAGGCAGGTGGGCTCCTGGAGCTGAGCACGTGAAGCCTGAGTGGTTCATGTCTGGAGCTCAATTGTCTGATAAGTAGGCAGGGTATAGGAAGAAAGGCAGCCTTCACCTGCCACATAGGATCAGCAGTTCTGCAAATGGCATATGATGGGGAACATGTATGAGGGCACCACACTGGCTGATGGGAGATAGGTCACCATCTGTCCATGTAGGCTGATCTGGGGTTGTATGATACGGTTCCTGGGATGCTATATACCTAGCTCCTGCTGAAGCCCAAGGGAAACCTCAAAGAGTCAGGCAGAGGCATCACACTTGCCTTGTAGAAAACAATAAGTTGAGAAATAAAAGTTGGGCCCCTTGCCTATATTGGCTAATAACAATCAGAGAACTTATCATGAATGAACTGTGCTAACCTTTTATAATTCTAAATTTGCAGATATGGATGAATGCAGCTTCTCAGAATTTCTTTGCCAGCATGAATGTGTTAATCAACCAGGCAGCTACTATTGCTTCTGCCCTGCTGGCTATGTTCTTCTTGATGATACCAGATGCCAAGGTAAGAGTATTTTACCAGCTCTTATTTAAAAACAAACAAACAAATAGAAGACGTAATAGCCATTTTTCTGGAAAGAAAAACTTATTGATGCAGCAAAAGATTATCAGACTTTGCAACATAAAATCTAAGCAATGGCACAATTTGTATTGTAAGAACTACGTGTTGGAAACTATTGTGAAACACTGCTGAGCACTTAACTATGTAATTAAAGTTTACTGACATTCTGGCCTAAGCAACCATTCTGTAGTGCAGTTAAAGGTTACACAATAGGTCCCATGCTATTCCCCTTTCTACTCCTACCATAAAGTAAGTGGCAAATCTCCCAATGACCTTAATAGAGAAAGTTGACTCCACTAAACATGTTGAGCTTTGAGCAGCCATGAACTCATTAAAATACTTTACCAAGTAACCATATTTCAGATCTAGAACACTGTTTTTCTGTGTGTATCTATGAGTATTTCCCTGTGGTGAGTATAATTGGAAAGAAGCGTTAATTGACTTACTGTTGGCAGAACTAAACTGTCGTATTGCATAGTTTATCTCTCCCCCCCCTTCCCCCCAGATTTAAGCTGGGCATAAGTAGAAGCTTCACCTGTTCATATGTTTAGCTTTCAGAAGAGGAGACTGAGGGGAGATATGATCGCACTCTTCCAGTACTTGAAGGGATGTCACACAGAGGAGGGCCAGGATCTCTTCTCGATCATCCCAGTTTGCAGGACACGGAATCATGGGCTCAAGTTACAGGAACCTAGATTCCACCTAAACATCAGGAAAAATTTCCTGACTGTTAGAGCAATAAGACAATGGAATCAACTACTTAGGGAGCTGGTGGGCTCTCCCAGTCTGGAGGCATTCAAGGTGCAACTGGACAATCATCTGTCAGGGATGCTTTGACCTGGATTCCTGCACTGAGCAGGGGGTTGGACTCGATGGCCCTGTAGGCCCCTTCCAACTCTACTTTTCTATGATTCTATGTTTCTATATTTAAATATCTATGTGGGTTTATATACCAGAGGTTCCTAAATTTTCTGTTTCTAAGCTCCCACTTAGCAAAAGGTCAAGATCAGCAAGTCTTCCTCCTTTCTTTGTCTGGAAGAAGTCTACGCATCTAAGTCAAGTCTTAACTAAGCATTGGTTAAGTGCTCCAGGCAATTGATTGAGACTGAGTACATGCCCAGATGGAGAACAGAACAGTTAGTGTAAACCTTGGGGTAGAAAGTGCAGCCTCAATCAGGAAGGTTGCTGCTGGCTCGCCACATGTACATCCTAGTGCACACTAAATTTTCTCTTGACACAGTTATGTGTATACTTATACAATAACATAAATGAACTAGTAAATGAGCCTTATAAGTGTGAACCAGCACTGATGCATCAGCTGTCACCAGCATTCTCTATTAGCCCACCCAAATGGACAGTACTCATAATTAAGGGTGCAATCCTAACAGCTGGCTGGGGCATGCTGGGAGTTGTGGGCTTTTTTTGTGTGTGTAAACTTGCATAGGATTGCACCTTAAAGCAACATCATTTCCCCACAAAAGCAAGCAGCATCTATTTGGATCGTCCAAGGTCCCTTTTCCAACCACTTATATACTGCTGTAGCCAGCTTTCCAAGGACTGCTGCTCACCATTCTAGAAGTGTGGGAAGTATCTAAAAACTCTATCAAATGTGAGGAAACTTCAAAGGGACTTTAGTCATGCACTTGCTTTGTTGCCTTGTGCCTCTCTCTGCACAAGAAGAAAAGTGCAAATACATTTCAAGATCAGCTTGTAGTGTGTGATTACCCCATATATTTTTTCAAGATGACTACCCACTTCTATCCACCATCTGATTGCCATGTTAACACACATTCTTCAAAGCTTAGGAATACACATAAAATGGAATTAGCTGAGGACAATTCTGTGTTGGCCTTAGTGCTGCCAGATTCTGGTATCCTGAAACTATGTATTGTTAGGTACTCTCCACTGTCCAAGTGACAAGAAATTCCAAGTGCAGCTGCTATGGTTTAATTTCCTTTTGATAGGAGAGAGCACTTGGAGAATTATGACATTTTCATAATAGTTGGGTGTTTGGCCTTTTTTTTTTTTTTTTTAAATACATGGAGGAGCAAGTCAGCACTGAAACAGACAGCACTAGTCATTAAAGTAACATCATTCTCCCCCCCCCCCCAAGCGACCAGTATCCACTTGGATCATCCAAGGCCTCTTCTTCTTATGAAATTTTCTTTCCTTGCTCAGCAAATTGCATCTATGCAGGATGTCTTATCTCTGCCACTCACATATGTTCTAGAACACTCTTTCCAGTCCCACCCTGGCTGGTAGATGTATCCTGGCTGGGTAGTAGCCACCAATTATCATGGGCCATCTTCCCACCATTCGTGCTCAACCCATCATTACTGACAATTAGAAAGCAATCATGTATACAATCAATCATTTCTTTTTCTTTCTTTCTTTGGCTGGCAGTTCTCGGAGAAAAGAACCTGTGCTATGATTGTCCCTCTCCACCATTGAGCACACTACCAAAAATGCCCGAAAGAAGAAATAAGGAGTGGGGGGAAGTTATTGCATAGTTTATCATAACAAGTTTTAATAAGTTCCTTGACATTCCTTGTCATTCTAAAAATAAAAGTAAAGCATAACTGTATTCACTTTATGTGTTGTACATACATAATGGGAGGCTGTTTTGTTTTTTCCCCATCTCATATCCCGCCATTTCTTCAAAGACTTCAGGGCTGCATACATGGCAGTCACTCCATTTTATACTCACATCAACCCTATGAGGTATATTAGATTGAGAGAGTTTGACTGGTGTAAGGTCACTTGGTAAGCTTCATGGTGAGTGGGGATTGGGGAACCCACATCTCTTGGTCCAGATCCAATACTCTAACTGCTACACCATACTGGGCATTCAACCGAGGGAGGTATCTTGCAGGACTCTTAAGGTTTCATTGATATTAATAGTCCTCTGTGCCACTTTAACTGAAAAAATGTACTTAACATTTTATTAATACACCAATATTTTAACCTTTTTAAATTTTAGATATTAATGAATGTGAGGTTGGGAACCACACCTGTACCTTGCAGCAAACATGTTTCAATTTCCAAGGGGGATTCAAATGCCTAGACCCAGTAAGATGTGAGGATCCTTACATCCTGATAAATGAAAAGTGAGTAATATGTTAATGGAAGTATGAGGGCATTCATCTTCTTCATGGGTTATATTGTGTTTGGACACTATCCAAATTGTAACAGCCGTTTTCTGCTGCCGGCCTTGTGTTATACAATCTTGATTTTAGGAAGCCTTCTCATATCCCATTTTTAGGTGAACACAATGTAAGAATGTGACAAACAGATGATCGAAAACATGTGTATCCCATGGCTTGTTCAGTGCATACCAGGGATGGGGACTCGGACTCGAGGACTCGACTCATGAGTCGGACTGAGTCCCCCCTCTGACTCGACTCGGACTCGAGTCCCAATATTTTTAATGGGACTCGAGACTCGACTCGGGACTCGAGACCAAGGACTCGTCAACATCCCTGGGCTGTTGACGAGTCTTCTGGCTGTGCCAGAAGGAGCGCGATCACCGGTGAAGAGCGCATGGAAGCGAGGCACGCCGCTGCTCGGCCACTATGGACAGCTACCAGGAGCGCAGCCCCAACGATGTGTTGAGATTTATTTTGATTGATGTGTTGTGGGGGGGGTTGGGTTAGGGTCAGACATTTTGGGTTTGGCTGCCTCTGCCTGCCTGTTTGGGGTTCCCAGCCTCCTCTGCCTGCCTGGTCTCTTCTTGACTAGTTCCACAGTTGAATTGTCCAAGACAAAGGCCTCTGCCTGCCTGCTTTGGGGTTCCCTGCCTCCTCTGCCTGCCTGGTTATTTTGGGTTTGTCTGCCTGGTCTGTTCTTGCCAAAATCAGTTGCAGAGTTTTGAAATAAAAAGGCACACTTGACTTGTGCCTAGAATTTATTTAAGCCACACATCTGAAGTAGCCTTATTTTGTTGGGGGGAAACCCCATTGATTTTAATAGGGACTCGTGGAGTCAGCTTTGGGAGTGACTCGTGACTCGTGACTCATGAGTCACCATTTTGAACCAAGGACTTGGACTCGGACTCGAGACTCGGGTCCAAAGACTCGTGACTCGACTCGTGACTCGAGACCAAGGACTCTTCAACATCCCTGGTGCATACTCAGTGGCAAACCCAGGATTTCTGCTGTGTAGTATGTGACACAGCCTGTAGCTTAAATAATAAAATGAGATCTAATTCTTATGACATACATCCCCTCCTATAAATGTATTTTTCAATATACAAAATTCTTGTCAGCATGAAGCAGAGAGCTTCAGCTATTGGGTAGTGTAGAAATGCAATTAAATAAATAAACAAACAAACAAACAGTGGCTTGTAGATCTTTCATGACCTCATAGTATCCTGTACCCATAGGCCCATAGGGGCAAGGGGGTGCAGCTCCACCCACCCACGCACCCAGAGTCCAGTCATGACATCATTCTGAGAGCAGGAACAGTGGCTGCTGTGCTGCACCTGCCCCATCTATCTCTACTTTCAGTTTCCAGCCATGGGCAAGGCTCAGGACAGGACAGAAGGTCAGTAAATTGAACACAGGAGAGGGGGGTGCCCCAAGTTTAACCAGCACCATGGGAGCAGCTCCTCTTAAGGCAAAGAGGTAGCAGAAGGCAGCAGCATGACCAGGCTCCTCTGTGCCGAAGTAGCTCCATTCATTTTCTGAGAGCAACAGCAGCGCCTCGTGCCGCACATGTCCGGCCCATCTATCTCTACTCTCCAGTTCCCTGCAACATGGGAGGGCAAGGCCCAGCCAGTGGAGGTCAGTAAATGAAACCTGGGAGTGGGATTCCATCGAGCTCAGCTGAGAGTGGCCAATGGCAATGCAAATGGTTGAATGTGGACCTGGACAGGGCGGTGAGGCTGGGTTTCTGGCAGGCCCAGCCAGGCAGCACTGCAGTCTCCTAGGCCCTCAGTTTGGTAGTCTGTGCCTCATAAGACAAATGGGCAGTAGCATGACAGGCTCCCTCGCTGACTGTGGCTATGCAAATCACTGACTTCCCACCCTGTTCCACCTGGCAGGGGCCCCTGGCTGAGTTCACTTTGATTTAAAGTGAACCAGTGAGTTGCTTTCCAGCCGTGGGGCAAGGCTGCAATCACTGCCCAACAGGGAAGACACGAAAAAGGCTTAACACACAGGTCATTGGCTAAAAACAGTAAAAGGTGGGAGCAGACTAGTTTCTCACAAAATGAATAGGCAGAATAGCGGCTGCACATTTTGCATCGTATCTCGGGTTCTAAAAGGGCTAGAGACTTCCTCCCCCCCCCCTTTTTTTCTTTTTAAATAAAAGCTGGGAATCTGGAGATTGTGGCTCATCCCCAGGGGGCCAATTGTCCCTCCTTGTCCCTTCCTGCTGGTGCTCCTTAGCATGGATGAAGTATGGAATGGCTGCCCTCATAATGTGACAGTTAGCCATCTCTCCCTTTCCCTTACGTTCTCTTTCGGCACTTTCCTAGCTGTTGTGGGTGAAAGCATAGGGTTTTAAGGTACCAATATTAAGCCACAAAAAGCCAGTGTATATAAGGAGTGCATCTGGGACTGACAGGGATTGTCCTTACAAGCAACCACACACACACACACACACACACACACACACACACTTCCCAGATGGTCAATGTTCCTGTGTACTCACCTCACCTCACCTGCTGTTCTTTTATCTCTTCTCTATATCTGAAGGGGCTCCTTATCTGCTTCTCCATTACATGGAACAGTATCCAATGGTGACCCACCAATTCTGTTGCGCAAGTGGCCCCCACCACTTGCACAACGGTGATTTAGTGCTTCCGGGGGCAACCTGAAATGAATGGAAACACTAGTTTCTGGAATGGGGCAAGTCGGCGGAGCTCGCATAAGGGGCTAGCCACATGTGGAACAGGAAAGGTGGTGGGCTCCTTGCACAGATGGGCAAGATTGGATAATGCCTAGTGACCTAAAATTTGATTCAAAGCTGCTACCTGTGGTCTAACTTTCTCAATATGAGCCACAATATGAGCCACACCATAATTCTTTAGAGAATCACCATACCAACACTACTATTACTAATCTCAGTTTGAGATGGTTCAGATGTTACTGTTCAGAAGTTTATGTATTTGCATCAGCAACATTTTGGGTCAAAACAGTAACTTGTCATTCTTAGCCGCAACAGCCTCTGTGAACTTTGATGCTCCACAACATACACTGTACCACTCATACAATCACAGACCTCTCAGTCAAACAAATACAAGTTGATGCAAGTGGATGTGTGTAAGCTGATATATTATGATAACTATCCAGGACAAAATATAATTCCTTGCCAGGTCACCAGATGGCAGGAGACCCGGCTGTATGTACAATTAAGCTAGAAAAAATGCTTATGAAATAATAAGAGCAGCTGTCATTAGAAGTGGAGTCAGTCAAACTGCATTCGATTAATTCATACAAATGTCTTCAAAGTTGAGTTGTTAATTAGAGCTGTTCCATAAAGGATGTTTATAGCGCATTTGCCCATGTCCCCCTTTATTTTTGTAAAAACATAAATACCGGTAAATTAGGCTGCCCTACAGGAGAATGACCTCTCTAGACAGCTTGCAAAATTAAAAATATGTTTTCACATATAAAACCAATATTTTACAGTGAAAGAAGCTATTAAAACAATATGCAGCCCAGCATAAAATGACCCAACAATCTAAAAAACCTTTTCTTGATCCAAGCAGTGAATTTAAGATTTACGAGTCCAGAATTATTTCTGTGTATTAATCTAGGTCAGATAAACTGTGGCATACTGACTGCTTTGAGTTGCAGTAATATTTATTATAAACTGATTAATCTAACTGGTGATTGACTAAACAGATTTGTTGATAATCCTTATCCATAGGATTATGGAGAAAAATGAAGGCAAGGAAGCAAAGAGTTTATATTATCAATTGGAATATTTTATTATTTTATTTATAACATTCTTATATCATCCTAAAACCAACTGCCTCTGGGCAGTTTACAAAACTTACATAGCAATGAAATACAAAATAAAATAAAATAATATCCAAATAGGTTTAAAACAATATCAGTACAACCAACAGCAAACAAGAAAGTGGTATCAATACAACCAATAGCCACTTGTTTATTGATAAGCAATACAAAAAGAATTAAATCTTGCAAGATTTGCTAAACATCAGTTATAGCAATAATAATATTAGTAATAGCAAGAATAATTATAATAATTATTATATGGTGATATGGACTGTAGTCCATGAAGCATGCCATAATAAATTTGTTAATCTTTAACAGTGCTATGCTATACACTGTCAATGGGACTTAGGTCTGTCTACTCAGGAGTAAGTCCCATTGAGTTAAGTGAGATTTACGCCGACGTAACTGTGTATATAGCAGCCTTCCGTAACTTGGTGCCCTCCAGATATGTTGGACTAAAATGTCCATCATTCCCAGGGATGGTAGGAGTTGTAGTCCAACACATCTGGAGGACACCAAGCTGGGGAAGGCCAATGTTTAGGATGGCAGCCCAAGGTTCTACAGGACTCTTTGTTGTGAATGATGATGATTTTAATAGCAATAATAATAATAATAATAATAATAATAATAATAATAATAAATATGTTTTGTTCTGCCAGTCACTGTATATGTCCAGCTGAAAATCCTGGGTGTAGAGACCAGCCATTCACCATTTTGTACAGAGACATGGATGTGTCGGGACGCTCAGTGCCCTCTGATATATTTCAAATGCAAGCAACATCCCGCTATCCTGGCGCTTATTACATCTTCCAGATCAAATCAGGAAATGAGGGCAGAGAATTCTACATGCGGGTGAGTAGGATTTTGGGACAGGGACCTGCACGTTATTAATTC
The DNA here is from genome assembly GCA_021292165.1 of Shinisaurus crocodilurus. Classification (NCBI taxonomy): domain Eukaryota; kingdom Metazoa; phylum Chordata; class Lepidosauria; order Squamata; family Shinisauridae; genus Shinisaurus; species Shinisaurus crocodilurus. The sequence goes on along the minus strand of CM037876.1, from coordinate 285,356,030 downwards.
ATAAATATATATATATATATTTTAGAACAATCTTTATTTACTTTTTTAATGCTGTTTAAAACTTAGAACAAGGTTCTGCTTAAGTACGGCTGTGTCAGTCAATAGTTCTATAGCCCAGCACTGTATAGTTTTCAAGATACATGTACAATCTTGCAAATATCCATAAAAATTAGTAGGTCACAAAATGCTTTATTAGCATTTTGAGTCCATCCCCTCTTATTTTTGAATTTTACAGACTTACCGTAAATGTTGTATTTATTTAAATTGTTCCTCTTGCTTCTTCCTCCTACACTTGTTTAAATAATCCTAGTTATTATTTTCCCATTTAATTAAGTTGCCTACTGGTCTTCCCCTATATTTCAGGAAATGTGGTGCAGGTGGGTTGGAGGCACTGCATGCTACTTTGGGCCTCTTGCATTCTTCCTCCCCATCCTTCCCACTAGTTTGAACCCAGGTCCCATAGTTCCCCCAACAAGGGATTGATGTTGGTGAAATTGGGACCTGGTCAGAATGAAGGTACTAGGATATTGTTCTTCTCTGGATATTTTCTAATAGACCAAGATGGCAGTTTACCTTATTTTGTCTTCCAGGTAGGTTGTACATTGAATATTTAGCCTATTTACTACTCAGCACTTTCCCTGAATACCTTTCAATTCATGTCAATGGGCTCAAATAAAACAGGTGATTAATGAATGCTTCAAAAACATAAGGAGTCAGGGCATCTGGAAGCTTGCATAATAATTACAGATGCAGCAGAAATGGTTCTTAATTCCTTGATTTAGATATGTAGCCCACTTTATCCCAAATACAATATTTAAATTATAGTGGAAATAATCCATAATTCATCTAATTACTAAACAAAAACCCAAATCAAAAGATTTCCAGTAAATGTTTATGCTAAGGATTTGGTGAACCTTCAAGTTAAGTAAATTTCCACAGCTGCTCAAGAAATGTTGCCCATGAAAATGTGGATAGTCATTCTTGGCCAACCCTAAAGATCCTTATTGATGATTGTGTCATGTTTGGAGAACCTCAGTGTCTTCTATTTGTGTTTTCCACACAGCAAACTGGACCTATCAGTGCCACTCTAGTGTTGACCCGTCCTCTGAAGGGGCCACGAGACATTCAGTTGGACCTGGAGATGATCACTGTTAACACTGTCATCAACTTCAGAGGAAGCTCCGTCATTCGACTGAGGATATATGTGTCGCAGTATCCCTTCTAAGCCTTAGAGTTTCATTGCTTTCTTTAAAAAACAAAAACAAAAAACAAATAGCAGCTGAAAAGGACATTATCCATTTTCTTCCAGAACTTTCTTCTCAGGAGTCAGTGCATCTAATAACTCAACATGAAATCAGTATTAAAAGTTGCCACGATGGCTCTTATTACAATGGTGGGCCAGGCCTCCTCATGGGTTGAAGCCACCTGAGCTTTGCATTGTCAATGGATTCCATAGGCATTTTCTGTTTTCATTGATCATGTGCTGTCTAAGAATCTTTTGTCTTGCTTTTCAAACTTTTTGTAGGGTGTGATTATAAGCTTAAGAAACTGTGAAAAGCTCTCCACCTTTATAATGGCAATGCTGCTTAGCAAAGGCACCAGAGAAACCATGGGAAAAGCTGGCTTTTGCTGTTCTGCTCTCTTCCTTCATTTTTTAAAAAAGGCAAAAAACAAGGAACAAAACACCTGTGGAATCAGGGAAGTGCCAGCCACTCTCTCAGAAACATATCTGGAATCATCCGTTCTGATCCTTGCATGTGTCTAAATGGAATCAGTCCCTTATTGGTCTTGTTTTATTTTTCCCAGATGAAAAGATTTCCTTTTCTTCAGGCTGCCTAAAAACTAAGATCAGGATCCACAGAACCATGTAGTTAATACAGATTTTTAAGAGAACTTTGGGCTTGTGCTTCTTGAACAGCGCCCACCTATGCCATATGGCAACCCCTTTTTAAAACTGGGGTGGAAAGTTTCAAAAGCAACTTGTAATATATGGCACAGAGTTCTGGCACTCAAATTCAAAAAGTAAAAAATCTCACCAGGCATGCCCAAGCCACTGGGTACACATAAAGTAGATCTTTGGATCCCAGCAATTAAGAGTAATTGATTTTTGAAGGAGAGATCACTGGGTGGTATACGTAAAAATATTTATTGTAAAATATAGAAGGCCTTATTCTCCATTTATGCTTCAGGCTCCCACATCATCAGCCACATTACCAGCCAGAAGGCAGCCTACAGTTAGATAATGCTCCATTATGGAGCAGGAAAACAAAAACCCATGCAGATCACATTTCAGCAGCTTTCATAGATGCCTAGAAGCTCCTTTGTTCTCTTCTGCAGGTAGGGGAAGCTGTGCATGTGCAAAAAAAGAGATATCAAAGGGAGTGGCATAGCTCAGTAATAAAACACATGCCTAGCACACAGAAGACCCTAGTTCAATTCCTACTATCTCCAGTTAAAGGATCTCAGGAAAAAGACTGGGAAAGACCTCTCTCTCATGCTCTGGAGAGTTGCTGCCAGCCGGAGTAGACAATCTGGGGCTAGAAGGACCAGTGGTCTGACCTAGTATAAGGCAGCTTTATATGTTGATCCTTATATTCACATAGAACACTTATCTGAACAAGAGAACCAGAAGCTCTGTATACAGTATACTCAGTAGCTCATGTGCTAAATGGCTATTATTGTGTCACACAACATTTATTTGCTCTGGGAAGCTTTAATTTCTTAAATTTTAAGTATCCTAAGATGTGAAATATTGCACTCTCGTCTGTTTCTGTTAGATTGCTACTGTGGTTAAACTGACATAGGATTTAGCTAACATGAACTAGCTATGTAGGACCTAAGTCTGGTCAATTAATGCAAATGCAAAATAGTTCATTTTGTCTGCATTTCAATATTAACACAGTAGCCAATGTACCCATGGCTAGAAAATGAACCAATTAATATGTGAAGAAGTTGACTGTACTTCTCCTGGGATTTTAGAAGAAAATAGTTGTGGTTGTACACATATTTGGAGAACATATTTATGGGAGCAAAAATTAAAACACATTATATTAGCAGTACAACTGTGAATATGGCTCCTGCCTTACGTATGTACAAAACATATCTTCTTCCACTTTTGTTTTAAGAGTTGATTTCCAGCATCAGCAGTAACATGCTTTGAAATAATTTCAATAGAGCTGAATAAAAATACAGTCAGTAGGTTATTTAGTTGACTTTGGGAGTTTGGGATTTTATTTTTATTTTATTTTATTTTGCTTAGTTTCACACAGTTTTCTGAGAGAGAAATAGATTATTCAGGAGCAAATTGTAAACATTCATGTCATTCACAATGGGACTGAATGCTGGTTAGCTGTTTTCCTCCCCTGAATATGCTGATCACATAATAGATTATGTTCCTGGTCCAGCTGTGCTTCATTTATACATAGTTTAACGTGTTCATGTTTATATGATCAATTTCTATTTTTAAAAAATTCAATATTTTAAGCTCCACAAAGCAAGCAGAGATGTGCAGATCAAAACAAAATAAGATTATATATGGTTGCATATCTAGGTTTGGACTCTCAATAACCTCCACCTTAAACAATTAAATATGGTTTCAAAAAAATAAACAATTTTAACATACTGTCACTTATTTTGTTGAGCCAGCACATCAAGAAAAAATGCATATACAATACATAAATATGATTTAAGCCTCTAGCTTGAATATTTGAATGAACAAGCTTGAAACATTCTAATATGGTTTTCCATGAGTTTCTGCTCCTTTGTGGACGCAACAGTAAACTGGTTTAGCATTATGTGCATGAGCAGTAGCAAGCCTCAGGCTCATGCAGTAGTCATCCCCCCCCCCATCCCTCTCCTAGTGTGGCTGAAAGGGGGACATTGGAAACATTTGCTTCTTGTTTTAAACTAACCAGCTTTTCTCATTATATCCGAACTTGAGGGAACTCTGGTTAGTTTAAAGTTTAAACTAACCAGAGTTCCCTCAAGTTTGGATATACGTAATGAGAAAAGCTGGTTAGTTTAAAAACAAGAAGCAAATGCTTATCAAACAGTGTCTTATTATCCTGACTTGTTAGTAAAACAGAGTTAACCTATTCAGAGTTCCCACAGGTCAGATGAAACAAAAAAAGTGGTGTGTTTTTTAAAAGTTTTAATACGTTTGAAGACAGAAGTGAATGCTACATAAGAGCTATGCTGAGTCAGATGAAAGGCCTATCTAGTCCAGCATTCTGTTCAGAAAGTGGCCATCCAGCTGCCCATGGGAAGCCCACCAGTAGAACACGGGTGCAACAGCATCCTCCTGTTCGTGTTCCCTAGCAATGGGTATACACAGGCATACCACTTCTGCCACTGGAGCTAGCATATTCCCCATCATAACTAGTAGCCATTGATAGCCTTAACCTCCAATCGATTTGTCGAATCCCCTTTTAAAGCCATCCAAGTTGGTGGCCATCACTACATCTTGTGGTAGCAAATTCCATAATTCAACTACATGCAGTGTGAAATAATTCCTTTTATCTGTCCTATATATCCTACAGTTCAGCTTCATGGGATGACTCTGGGTTCTAGTATGAGAGAAAACTTCTACTGTTATGAGAGTATGCATTTTCTCCACACCATGCATAATTTTGTAAATCTCTGTCATGTCTCCCCATACTATATTTGCCTTCTTTTCTAAGCCCACATCCCAGATGTGGTAACCTTTCCTCATAGGGGAGTTGCTCCAACTCCTTGATCATTTTGGTTGCCCTTTTCTACACCTTTCCAACTCTAAAATACACATTTTGAGGCATGGTGACCGGTGTATACAGTATTCCAAGTGTGGTTGCACCATAGATTTGTATAAGGGCAGTATGATATTGGCAGTTTTATTTTCAATTCCTTTTCTAATTATGCTTAACATGGAATTTGCCTTTTTCACAGCAGCCACACACTGGGTCAACATTTTCCTCAAGCTGTCCACCACAACCCCGAGACCTCTTTCTTGGTCAGTTACCACTAGCACATCCCATCATCATATATGTGAATTTGGGATTTTTTAGATTTTTTAAAATAAACATAAACAAATACAATCAAACACGTGCTTCCATCACCTTGGGACCAATATGATAAACAACTACTATTTTTCTATACCATTGTATCCTAAATTCCAAAAATACATCAGATCTTGACATGGTGTAGTCCCCTTTCCCTCAAAACATAATCTAAAAATAATCCCCATATATCCTTAAAATTGTTTTTCTATAATTGTCCCCTTTTACATTTGATATTACAAGTTAACATATCATTTAAAGCCATATCCTACACTTCCTTATACGAGTCAGTAATAGAGAAAACTTGATGAACTTTCCATTTTCTTGCTATCATTAATCTACCCGCTGTTAACAAATTTACAATTAATTCTTTAACATTTTGAGGACCAGCCACCTTTTCAGTTATTGATAACAATGCTAATTTAGGACAAAGAATTGGGATTTTGGGATATATATTTTTTGCACCAACATGCATCACTTTACACTTGCTTTCGTGGAACCACATTTGCCATTTTGATGCCTATTCTCTCAGCTTGAAGAGATCTTTTAGGAGCTCCTCGCAATCCCTTTTTATTTTAACCACCCTAAATATTGCTTATAGCAGCAAACTTGGCCGCTTCATTGCCCACTCCTAATTCCAAGCTCAAGAATCACTGTTGCTCATGCACATGATACTAAATCATAGTTAACTGTTATTTCTGAAACAGGCCATTGTGTGTGTATGTGGGTGCTATTGCACTCATGTACTACTTGTAGGTTTTCCACAGACAGCTGCTTGGCCACTATGAACAGAATGCTGGTCTAGATGGACCCTTGCTCTGATCCAGCATGACTCTTATGTTCTTAAGAACAAGCAGCAGTTATAAGTTGTGCAGTGTCTAGATGTGTTGCTGATAAAATGGCTTTTCTTCCCCAGCTCTCAAATCACTATTTGCAGTTGGAAAAATACTACTTTTTCTTGAGTGAGCATTTACATTGCAATGATTATCCCTTCCCACCACCCTTCCCCAGACGTGTCTTTCCACTTCATTCTGCAATGATGAAATATCGCAATATAATCACGGACTCCTGAAATATTCCTATGGAAAATGTGCAAAAGAAATTATTACTATACTGGCGAGTTCTCCATGAAAACCCTGCTGAAATGAATGGAAATTAATAAGTAAATAAAATGTGCCTGTACACATTAGAGCTCTTGTGTGGTGTTCATTTCAGTGGGGCTTGCAAAGAAGAATTTCTCAGTGGGGTATGCTGTTTGACTACAGTCATAGAGGTCATGGGACATGAATTCTTGCTTCTTCATGTTGCTACCAAAGGATTACTCCCATTTCACCCTGCTATAAATAATTACTTAATTTGGAGAATGTCCAGATTGTCATCTTCACTCTTTTGTGTTCCATTGGCTGCTGGGCCTGAAGTACTTTATACAGACCAGCATACTGAGCCACCGTTGGATTAATCTTAGATCTGTGAAAACCTCCACACTGTTCCCTGACATGTTTGTCAACTATTCCGATTCATAATCTGAAAACTTCCTTATTTAAGATCTGATCAGTCCATCACCACTGAGACTGAAGGGTCTAGAAGCCATGAAAAACTGCAGTACTTGGGGCATCCTTTAAAAAAACAACACTTCTTCATAGTTCTTTGTTTCATCCTTAGAAAGGCTTTGAGGCTTGAGTTTCCTATGCCTTAGCCCTTGCTGCACTGTGACTTATGACAGAGCATCATTGTTTTTCACTCCTGCATAGTGGCTATACATTCTAATGTATTTAGTGCTTTTCAACAAGATTTGCATATTCTCCGTGTGTAAGGTTTTAAACAATTCTGGAAACTTGAAATAACAAGATACATAACAAGAGAATCTAGTTTCTTACTTTAAAATTGGACGGAAATACAATCAAATGGATTCAATATAAGAGCAAATTTCAAGAGTCCTTCTAACAGCCTTTTGCACTACCTGTGTCCGTACATGTACATAGGTGTCTGAGGGGGTGAAACAGGCCTCTGTGGAGTCCTATATGTATTCTTTGTATATGAGCACTATGCCCACAGGATAGGATCGTATTCATAATGTTATAATTTGTTTTAGATTCCTGAAACTGAATTAGTTTTGTATTACTTAAATGACAGCCCAACTATGTGAAACAAGGAAGACTTGGGCTCAAAATCACAGTTTAGAAGAAAAAAACTGTTTCTTCACCAGAAAGTTAGGAGCCACACCATTAGCTATGGGGTAACTGTTTATAATCAAAGTTATAATAAAAAATATGAAAAATCTTCAGGGGTAAATGCATTAGTAGGCTGAGTATGCATTTCTTCCTTTGATTTTAAAGGAGATGCTTCCGACCAATGTCAGTGGGGTAATATTGGATCAATAATGTATTTTTTTTTTTTTTTTTTTTAGAAACAGCATGATCATTGCTATAAGTGGCTAGTTTGCATACTTGTCTCAGGAAAAGAGAGAACAAAATAGCTGGACAAATGCTGATGAATGCCCTCTGGAGAGCTAAGTCGTTTTTGCAAGATGCCTCGAGGCAGGAGCCTATTTAAATTTTATTTTATTTTTGCTTTGGGAATTTTTGCAGTCATACTGAAATTTACATATTCACAAACAGGCCAATTGAAGTAAGTAAAATAGGCCTGGTTTCCAGATTACAGCCTATGTCTGCAAGTATTTCTGTGAGGAAAATAAAATGAATCTTATCCTTTCCCCCACCCCAGTGCACCTCACATGTGCTTGGTAATTAATATATAACCACCAAAATGCCCATTATTAAGACAGACAGGTTATATACCTGGAAGAAGGGCTCACCCCAACATCCCTTTTAGGAAGAGCTGGGCCACCAAGGGTACGTGGACCCAAGTGTAGCACTTTATCCCTTATGGGGTGAAATTGTAATTATTTACTTACTTGTAACAAAATAAAGGGGTACACTAGGAGGCACACTGACATGAAGGCAGCATCTGCTCTCTGTTCTTTGTGACCCCAACTATTGAGACTCAAGCCTATTCCTATCACAACAGCCTAACCTCTTACTCTGTGTAGTTCTATCATAGGGCGTCTTTCCGGGTCATTAAAGTTGTGCTTAAGATCATTCTCCCACCCACCTACCCACTTTCACATTCCATACTTTATCTGTTCCATAACTGGTTTGCATCACAAAAGGGATGCTGTAATTTATGCTAGGTGACTTCGATATTTTTGATTCTTTCATACACAAACCCTTACACATTTGGATCTGAAACCAATTGTTTAAACATTCTTGTATTATTTTTTTAAAGATTGCGACGGAACACAGCATTGAATATGCCAATGTGAGACTGTTCTTTAAAGCTTTTGTACCAAAAAAACATGAAAATTTCATTTCCAATAAAATTATAAGTGATTTTTTGTTGTTGTGATCATTGCTTTGACTATTAAGTGACGGTTACCATTATTAAGCAAAGTCATGGTCAGGTGATCCAGGGCTTTAACTGGGAACCTCTTTGTCAAAGACTTTGGTCCAAGGTTGGGGCCTAGGCTGTGCCTGCTCAGGTCCCATGCTAGGACTGCATACCAGGACTGTTCAGGTCCCAGAACCAGCGATGGGGACTCGGACTCGAGGACTCAACTCGTGAGTCGGACTGAGTCCCCCCTCTGACTCGACTCGGACTCGAGTCCCAATATTTTTAATGGGACTCGAGACTCGACTCGGGACTCGAGACCAAGGACTCTTCAACATCCCTGGGCTGTGCTAGAAGGAGTGGAGAGGAGTGTGATTGCCGGCGAAGAGAGCCAGGGCTGGATTAAGAGCATTATGGGCCTGGTGCTGAGGATTTTGGTGGGCCTTTTTATGGAAATAAATAAAATGAAGACGCAATTTTATATTAAAACAAATTAAATATTTTAATTACCATTAAAGTGCCAAAACAGAAACATATTGAAAATATTTCTTTTTTTGTAAACAATAAGCTTGTTAACTCAATAAAACCTGATGGAAGTGGGCAGTGTCCGTGAAAGCTTATGTCAGAATGAATGTGTTGGTCTTTAGGGTACCACAAGACTCTCTTGTTGTTCTTGCTGCAATAGACTAACACAGCCCACCCCTTCGGGAATTATGCAGACTGTTAGGCAACAATGTACATGAACCGAGCTCTTACTCAGCTGCCCCCCCCCCCCCACGTGCTGTATGGAGAGAATGCTATTGACCTGCCTTACAGGGTTGATGTAAGGATTACAACAGGGGTCCTCAAACTTTTTAAACAGGGGGCCAGTTCATTGTCTCTCAGACTGTTGGGGGACCGGACTATAGTTAAAAAAAAAAAAAGAACGAATGGATCAAGTAAAAAAAAAGGACCTGGGTCATTTTTTTCACTTGATAGGGGTGAATTTTTTTTTCTTAAATGGAAAGTTATTATAAATTAATTATAATGTTAACAAGTGATTAAATGGAGGATGGAATGTTATTTTGATGGCAAAAGTGGGTGGAAATTAATGATTTATTTATTTATTTATTGCATTTATACCCCGCTCTTCAGCCAGAAAAGGCTCTCAGAACGGTTTACACAGATTACCGGTAATAATAAGACATTCCCTACCCTCAGGCTCACAATCTAAAAGACGTGACACAAAAGGAAAAGGGATTGGGGGGGAGGAGGAAGAATGCCAAACATTATATTGGTGCCTGAGTTTGGCATTCTTCCTCCTCCCTCCCAATCCCTTTTCCTTTTGTGTCATGTCTTTTAGAGCCTTTTCTGGCTGAAGAGCGGGGTATAAATGCAATAAATAAATAAATAAATAAATGATTAAATGGAGGATGGAATTTTATTTCGATGGCAAAAGTGGGTTTAAAAAATAAGAATGTACTACCTTTTTTGCTGTCTAAAATTGAAATACATTATAAAAGGCTACCTACAAATTATAAGCGTGTTTTGCTTTTGTCTGGCTGCTCTGTGTGTGTGAGTGCTTTGTGTGGGGTAAACTGAAATACATTATAAAAGAGTCCCTGACTCTCAGCCTAACCTACCTCACAGGGTTGTTGTGAGGATAAAATGGAGGAGGAGGAGGAGGAGGACTATGTAAGTCGCCTTGGGTTCCTTGCAGGAAAAAAGGTGGGGTATAAATATAACAAATAAAATAAATAAATAAAATAAATGTGAAAAGGCAGCAGCGCCTGTATGGGAAACAGGTGGGCAGGCAGGAAAGAGGGCACTCTGAGGGAAACCGAGGCAGATGCCGGGAAGGAGGGAGAGTACTTTGAAGGAAGCTGAGGCAGAAATGGAAGGAGAAAGGGAATAGAAGGGGGGGGACCCACTTTGTGCCTGTCTGCCTGCCTTTCTTTTTTGCTTGTTTCCCTCGAACTTTGAGGGAAACTGTATGCAAACTTTGAGGGAAACTGAGGCAGGAAGGAAGGTGCTTTGGGGGAAACTGAAACAGGAGAAAGAGAATGGAAGTGTCTGCGTGTGAGGGGGGGGGCATTTTGTGCCAGCCTTGCTTTCCTTTTTGCCTCGGTTTCCCTCAGGGAAACTGGACAAACCTCGAGCCCAGCGAGAGCAGCTTGACGTGCTTGAAGTTGCAGCTGCTGACGACGAGGCCGGGTTTCTCCCGGGGCTTTGCCGCCTGTCACTCACGGCCGAGACGAAGAGGAGGGGCCAGCAAAACGAAAGGGAAATCCGACGCCGGACGAGTCCCCAAGACACAGGAGGAAGAGGGAGGAGGAGGAGGAAGAAGGAAGAAGCCGGAGAGGGTCCGTCCTCTACTTGGCTCTCTCCATGAAGCTGTGGCCGTGGCTCCTCCCGTGCCTGCTTCCCTCCCTCGCGGATGGCGCCTGCCCCGAGCCTGCCACAGGAAAGGACGGCAGTGGCAGCGCAAGGCTCCCTTTCCCCGGACGTCTCCGAAGGGGGAAAAAATCGCCGCGTGTCCCTATAATTGTGGGCCTATTTTCTGTTAGGGGCCTGGAGCTTCCGCTCCAACAGCCCCTAGCTTAATCCGGCCCTGAAGAGAGCATGGAAGCGAGGTGTGCCGCTGCTCGGCCACTATGGACGGCTACCAGGAGTGCAGCCCCAACAGTGTGTCAAGATTTATTTTGATTGATGTGTTGCGTACTTGGGAGAGGCAGAAGAAGGACCTGAGATTACTCTGTGTGGCTGCTCTGAGTGTGTTTCTGGTTCCAGCAAGTTCATCACCAGTGGAGCGGGTGTTCAGTGAGGGTGGAATTGTGATGAGATCTCACCATTCCAGAATGGGGGCCAAACATTTAGAAAAAATCATGTTCCTCAAATGCAACATGGATAAGTTTTAGGAAGTACAACAAGTTTATTTTTTAAAATCATTTTTCTAAAATGCAACCTTTCAGACATTTTGGGTTTGGCTGCCTCTGCCTGCCTGTCTGGGGTTCCCAGCCTCCTCTGCCTGCCTGGTTTCTTCTTGACCAGTTCAACAGTTGAATTGTCCAAGACAAAGGCCTCTGCCTGCCTTCTTTGGGGTTCCCTGCCTCCTCTGCCTGCCTGGTTATTTTGGGTTTTTCTGCCTGGTCTGTTCTTGCCAAAATCAGTTGCAGAGTTTTGAAATAAAAAGGCACACTTGTGCCTAGAATTTATTTAAACCACACATCTGATTTTGTTGGGGAAAACCCCCATTGATTTTAATAGGGACTCGTGGAGTCAGCTTTGGGAGTGACTCGTGACTCGTGAGTCACCATTTTGGACCAAGGACTCGGACTCGAGACTCGGGTCCAAAGACTCGTGACTCGACTCGTGACTTGAGACCAAGGACTCTTCAACATCCCTGCCCAGAACCCTCTTCAGGCACAAAAAGGAACATGAGTGCAAATTTGGACAGAAACACCTTCTGCCCCAATCACAGGTGTCTCATGGTTACCTGATTTTCTGCAAATTTCCTCTTCCCCTTCAGTCCCTGCACCATAGCCCATCCCACACAGCAGGGTCTCCTAACCCTCTGGGAGCACTGGGAGATGGCAGGGAGAGGGGTGGGTGGGAAAGTCAGGTCAGCTTCCACTGACCTCCTTCTGTGGGTGGATATCTGGAATGCTCCTGAATCCAAGCTAATAGTTCAATTCCGCTAATGCTGTACACTTACCAGAGAGTATTTACCTGGGAGTAAGCTCTATGCACATTACTTAGCAATAAGCTCTATTGACCACAGTGGGAATTACTTCAGAGTAAACCATAGGATTATGCTGCCCTACTGACTAATCCTATGCATACCTAGTAGAAAGCCCCACTGAATTGAGTGGGACCTGCTTTTGAGTAAACTTGGATAGGATTGGGCTACATGTCCCTTTGAAACAAATGGAACCAATGGGATTGATTTTTGACTGACAGTGGTTGGGTTGGGACCCATTTCCCTTGGGTCATTCAATTTATTTATTTATTATATTTATTATATTTGTTAATCGTCCATCTGGCCGGTCACCCGGTTGAAGGTGTCTACTTCAAGGTTGAAGTAGTCTTGAATAACTTTAGAGATTAAGTGATTCACAAACAGAGGACCACACATTCCAAGAGCATTTTCTGAAATCTTAGTCTTTGTTCCACGGTTTCTCATTCAAATCACATTGACACTGGAACACATTTCCAGTTTGTCTACATGACTGCCAGATTTGCCGCTGAATTCTTTTTCAGTGGAATGCGCCCCTGTGGAGGTTTATTAGAGTAAATTTGGAATGTAGAATAGCTTCTAAACTTACTGCCTTTGTTTAGGCACTAAAAGAAACTGGCTCATACAACAGTCAGTGTGGTTTTTTTTAACCACTCCCCAGATACCTCATATGCGTGACTGTGATAACATATGCCCTGCCAACTTGACATTCACTGGGATAGGTTAGATTGACAAGATTTTCAAGCTATTCATGGCACTGATAAGGATCTTTAGTGGTTTCCAAATACAAATGAACATCTGTATTGCCAGCTTCAAGTGCCACCCATGTTCAGCAGCCTCCCTTGTACTGTACAACAAACAAATTACTCTGAATCATGCATTTGCTGAAAGATTTCCTTAAACCAATGAGGAGATGCTGAACCAAGTGTTCTGACTAACCCCCCCCCCCCGCACCGCTTCATATTACTGCTAATTTATAACCCAGGGCAATAAGGTTGAAAGTTCTATGCCACTAAAAATATACTTGTAAAGTTAGTTTCAGCTCTATAAATAGGAATGGTTGATTATCAAAGGTTCCAGGCATGTTTAATTTGCTCTCACTACAGTGTAAATAGTTAATCTGTAGCTAGTGTAGTGACTGAGTGGTGGATCAGGAAGTCCCCCATTCAAATTTCACCTCCGCCATTAACTCACTAGGTAACTGTGGTCTTAGGCAAGGATTGTGCAATATAGAGATAATAATGGAGATAAAACTGCCCTGCCTTACAGAGTGGTTGAGAGGATAATTGAGATAATGTACCTGAAGCATTTTGAACTCTCTGAAGCAGGGGTTCTCAACCTTTCCTACCCTCAGAACTCCCCTGAGAGAGCTGAAAATGACTGAGGCCCACCAGTCACAAAATGGCAGCAGATGAAGTCAGTGTTCGGCATCATCAGCTGTCAATTACTGATATAATTGTATATGGATACCTAATCTCTCTATGAAAATTGCTAAATTCTTTGTCACAGTGATTTCCTTGTAGCAGGGAGTTCCCTAATTCAGCTTTCCTCAAATACAGACATTGGCTCTGGGGGTATTATGACTCAGCCTCTCCATCTCAGGCAGAATTCACTGATCCAGAGGCTCTAGGTCAGGGGTGGGAAACTTCTGAGGGTTTGGGGGCCAGTTCCCCCCTCTAAACCCCAGAGACTGCACACACATGGCAACAGCTGAAACTGCTGCCAAACGTCAGTAGTGCGGCCATGACAAAAAAAAAAAAAAATCTTTTCTAAACCTAGAGTTTATTGCTTTCTTTAAACAAAAAAACAAACACACACAAATAGTTGAAAAAGGCATTATCCCATTTCAGGAGTCAGTGCATCTAATAACTCAACATGAAATCGGTATTAAAAGTTGCCATGATGGCTCTTATTACAATGGTGGGCCAGGCCTCCTCATGGGTTGAAGCCACCTGAGCTTTGCATTGTCAATGGATTCCATAGGCATTTTCTGTTTTCATTGATCATCTGCTGTTTAAGAATCTTTTGTCTTGCTTTTCAAACTTTTTGTAGGGTGTGATTATAAGTTTAAGAAACTGTGAAAAGCTCTCCACCTTTATAATGGCAACACTGCTTTGCAAAGGCACCAGAGAGACCATGGGAAAAGCTGGCTTTTGCTGTTCTGCTGTCTTCATTTTTTTTTAAAAAAAGCCAAAAAACAAGGAACAAAACGCCTGCGGAATTGGGGAAGTGCCAGCCACCCTCTCAAAAATCTCTGTGGAATTGTCAGTTCAGATAGGACATAGTAAGTGCAATAGCATCCTCCCGCTTGTGTTCCTTCCCAGTTTGAAACATGCTATCTTGGCACAAGACAGCACTTGTGAAGGAACAAGTGCAGGGACTGAGAAACAGACAGTAAAGAGTCACATAAGTCCTCTTTATGGAACAAGATTCTTCTCTCAAATTCTCAATCTGATGGAGTGAATATTTCAACACACAGTTGAAACAAAATTTTGCATCATGTCATGGGGGACAGGCACACATTGAAAGTCAAGTTGATCTGTAATCTGAATTGAAATAAATACCTCCACATCTGTGACTAAAATTGACCTCTTTTAGACGAAGCATTAAAACAATTCTGATAACTGAATATACAGGAATACACCTTTAGGCAGCTGGGTGTTTGCTAAAGGTAACAAAGACTTCATGGAAAATAAAATTGCTTCCTAGCTATCAGGACCCCTCCTCTAGTTTCCTGCATTGAGCAGGGGGATAGACTCAATAGCCTTGTAGGCTCCTTCCAACTCTATGATCTATGAAATCTATGAAATAGTGTCCCTCATTATATTTGGCAAATCAGCAATACCAAGTTATAGCTGATGCTTCAGGGTTATTCAATAATTTCAAAGAATCCAGTCCTTTGGAGAATAAATGCTGTAGAGTGGAGTGCCATTTGCAGCCTAGTCCTCACGCTAACTTGCAAGAGACAAAACATTACCTGCAGCCCATGTGTACAAGATAATGCAGTTGCATTGGGAACAGAGCATCACCCTGTCATGGGAGTGTTATACAGATGTTTTTATGTTATCACTGCATGGGTGTAGATCCTGTGCTTTTGATTCAAAGAGTGTTATATACCCAAACACGTCACCCTTCTCATCAGGTGTAGGGCCTAATGTTAACAGACTGAAGTGAAATAAAGCAATGTTGTGGATTCTTGTAAAAATGTTGATGGATTCTAATAAATTAATGGAAATAGATGTGAGCTGCCTTGGGCAAGACACCCTCAATGGGCCCCTCTCCCTCAGTGAGTCTACCTTCCCAGGAGCATTGCTGCCTGCTGCTGTTGCTCCTCCTAATTGCTACATTTAGGAGCAGAGAGCCAGGCAGAGAGCCAATGAGTATGCAGGTAGTGGCATCTACTGTTCCTTTCACACCACCACTGTTGTTTAGATCAGAGTAAGGTCCTTGGCTCCTTGGCAGGTGCCCAACCATGCCGACCCTTGACTCCGGCCCTGACAAGGCTTTCAGGGGCTTACCAAAATCACCTTGAAGGCCAGATGGTTCCCCCCAGAACACCAGTTGGTGACACCAGGAATACACAGCAATAAATAAACACAATTAGGACTCTCACTATAACAAAGTACAGTCATGCCTTGGATTGAGAGCATAATTCGTTCCGGAAACGTGCTTGTAATCCAAAACACTCTTATATCAAAACGAACCCCCCCCCCAAAAAATATTGTACAGAGATTTTTAATTTAAGCCGTACTACAGTACTTGTATTGCAAGACGTCACTTGTATATCAAGTTTTAAAAAATTAAATAAATATTTAAAAATTTGCTTGTCTTGCAAAATGCTCTCAAACCAAGTTACTTGCAATCCAAGGTATTACTGTAGCTGTTTTTGCTCTGCTATGTTCCTGGTTCAGTTTGTTTTTTCACCTCAAACGAATTTATGAGGCTGAGGTTACATTAAGACTTTGCAATTCACTTATAATAATATTGTTATATGTCAACATACACTTGCACTCACAGTCAGTTTTAACAGAGGAAGTTATGCCAGATGACAAACACATTAATTTCAGATACTGGAGTTCATGACCTGGATTGTTTGTTAAGGTGATGCTATGGAAAGCATTCCTAATAATCAAAGTATTGAATAGTCATGTGTTCCCGTGGATATTTTCCAGTTCAAAAACTTTCCTTTTCCTGAAACAGGGTTTTACGTAGTTTCTGTCCCCGAGCAATGAAGTTGCTAGGAAAATTACAGGTTGTATGTACCATTGAACAGAATCCCAGCTGAACTGCATTCTTCACTGGAACAAAGATAAGACACTGGAAGGTATTTCCACTTTCAGAACTGAGATCAGTCACAAATTATAATATCTGCCTACTTTGGCCCCAGGTTGGCCCAACAGAATGGCACATGAGGCCAATTTGATGATATGTGAATACAGGGAAACATTTAAAGGGTGAGTAACCAAGAACTAAGTCAAACATTCTGCCCACCCGCACATGTGGAGGCTGCCAAAAATGGTGCAACATGGCAAGAGATTCAACTGAGGGTTTAAACAGTAGTAAATGGCATATGCTGTGAACTGTTTTCACTGTATTAAGAGTTTCACAGTGGCAGTGTGACATATTCCTGGTAACTGTTGATGCTATTGTGGAGTTTCACATGTGATCAGTCTCAGCCATAGGGTAAGCAGCTTACATACATCATGGACCTCGTATGGCCACTGCCACACAAAAACATTTTTTTAATAGTCACATGGGGAATGCATTTATTTATTTATCTATTTATTTCATTTGTTAATCGCCCATCTGGCCGGTCCCCCGGCCACCCTGGGCGATGTACAATTAAAACAATGCAATAAAACATGACAATTAAAACAGTAATAAAAAATTCTTTTAAAATCCTAACCCATCCCATATTCCCACCTGAAATACCACGTTTTTAATGCGTGGCGAAGCTCATCACGGAGGGGGCATGGCGAAGGTCACTAGGGAGGGAGTTCCATAACTTGGGGGCCACCACAGAGAAGGCCCTCTTCCTAGTTCCCACCAGCCTGGCTGCTCTGGCTGATGGGATAAGGAGAAGGCCGTCCGTGGCAGATCTTGTTGAGCAGCCTACTTGATGTTGCTGGAGGCGCTCCTTGAGATTAACTGGGCCAGAGCCGTGTAGGGTTTTAAAGGTCAAAACCAACACCTTGAATTTGGCTCGGCAAGCAACTGGTAGCCAGTGCAACTCCTTAAGCACTGGCGTGATGTGATCACTCTGGCGGCTGCCCTTAACCAGGCGAGCTGCCGCGTTCTGTACCAGCTGAAGCTTCCAAACCGTCTTCCAGGGTAACCCCACGTAAAGCGCATTACAGTAGTCTAGGCGAGAGGAGACCAAGGCATGAACCACTGATGGGAGCAGATGATTAGGAAGGTAGGGGCGCAACTACCGTATCAGATGGAGTTGATACAGCACTGCCCGGCTCACAGCTGACACCTGAGCCTCCATGGACAGCTGGGAGTCTAGAATGACCCCCAAGCTGCGGACCTGGTCTTTAGGGGAAGATGTACCCCATTCAGCACCAGGTCAACATCCCCTAACCTCCCCTTGTCTCCCACCAGAAGTACCTCGGTCTTGTTGGGGTTCAGTTTCAACATGTTCCTTCCCATCCAGCCACCCACTGCCTCCAGGCACTTGGACAGGGTCTCAACGGCCAACCTTGGTGAGGACTTGAAGGAGAGGTAGAGCTGTGTGTCATCCGCATACTGATGACACCGCACCCGAAACCTCCTGATGATAGCCCCCAGCGGCTTTAGGTAGATGTTGAATAGCATCGGGGAGAGGATGGAACCCTGCGGCACCCCACAAGTGAGCAGCCGAGGGTCCGAAAGACTGAAACCTCCTCCCCAAGAACTACCCTCTGGTACCTTCCAGAGAGGAAGGACCGGAACCACTGCAATACAGTGCCTCCGATACCCAACCCCTCCAGTATCAAAAGCCGCTGAGAGATCGAGGAGGACTAGGAAGGAGCATTCGCCCCTATCCAAGGCCCTCCTCATATCATCCACCAAGGCGACCAAGGCCATTTCCATCTCATGTCCAGGTCTGAAGCCTGACTGACATGGATCTAAATAATCGGCTTCATCCAAGTGTGCCTTCAACTGAGCCCCCACCACTCGCTCAATCACCTTGCCCAGAAATGGCAAACTGGAGACTGGGCAGAAGTTGTTCAGATCTTGGGGATCCAAGGAGAGCTTCTTTAAAAGTGGTCTTACTGTGGCCTCCTTAAGGGCTGATGGGATCACTCCCTCATCGAGGGAGGCATTCACCACCGCCCTGTTCCCTTCACCCAGTCTCTCCCTGCAGCTCATAATGAGCCAGGATGGGCAAGGATCAAGCAAGCAGGTGGTTGGCTTCTTCACAGATGAGAGCACCTTGTCCACTTCATCAGAAGGAAGAGGCTGGAACCGATCCCACAAGACCGGTCTACCATTGGCCTCCTCCCGCTCACTTCCTGTATCCATGAAGCACAAAATCCCACTCCTAATCCGATCAATTTTATCTGCGAAGTGCTTTGCTAAAGCCTCATAGGAGGCTTTAGATTGTTCCATCGGATCCGGAGCAACTGGACCGACCAGGCTCCGAACCACTTGGAACAGCTTCCTGGGGCAGCACTCTGCAGACGCGATGAAGGCAGCATAGAAATTCTTTTTTGCTGCCTTCACCGCCACCTGGTAGGCTGAGGATGCAGCTCTAACCTGTGTTTGATCGTCTTCAGAGCGGGATTTACGCCACCAGCGCTCTAGCCGTCTCACCTCCCGCTTCAGAGCTCACAGAGATGGAGTAAACCAAAATTTTGGTTATAATATACTAATGACACAATGGGAAAATATGTGGTTAAAAGGTTTGAAATTTACTTTATGCTCTAGTCTTAAAGAGAATTTTTATAAGATGATGTATCGTTGGTACTTGTCGCCGGAGAAATTGGCTAGAATGTATAGCGGTGCATCAGATATATGTTGGAAATGTGAACAACAGGAAGGAACCTTTTATCATATGTGGTGGACATGTAAGAAAGCTAAAAGTTTTTGGGTTGAAATTCATTTATTAATGCAAAAGATTTTAAGGATTACTTTTCAATTGAAACCAGAGGCTTTTCTATTGGGAATAATGGACAGTCAGCTAGAAGGAAGATATGGAACTTTATTTTTATACATGACAACGGCAGCGAGACTACTATATGCACAGAAGTGGAAAGGTCCAGCAGTGCCTACGATAGAAGAATGGTTGGTCAAGATGCTGGAGCTGGCAGAGATGGCCAAACTTACATCACTAATTAGAGAAAGGACAACATCTGCATTTATTATTGAGTGGAAACCTCTAATTGACTTTTTGCAGAGACTGGAAAATAATGATTTGTTTGTTTGTGGATTTATGGAATAATAAGTGAATCTGGGACAATGGGAAGAAAGAGATTTCTCATTTGGATTATCGAGTAAGAAAAATTATTGTTACCTGTATTTGCTGTAGAAGAAAAATCGGAGGTCTATTTTGTTTTGTTAATTGTTATATGTTTGATATTATGTGTTTGTTTTATATAGAAATAAAAAAATTGGACAAAAAAAAAAAAGAGATGGAGTAAACCAAGGTGCCGTGCGAGCTCTGTTCAGGTGAAGAGGGCGCTTCGGGGCCACTTGGACTAATGCCCTGGTGATTGCAGCATTCCAGTCATCCACCAGGATCTCGACCGAGCCACCGTTTGCGTGCTCCAGTTCCGCAAGCGCGTTCAGGAATCCATCCGGATCCATAAGACGCCTGGGGTGGACCATCCTAATAGGTCCTTCACCCCTGCAGAGGGGTTGTGGCACCGAGAAATCCAACCCTACCAGATAGTGATCTGACCATGACAAGGGGGTGGTGGATATACCCCTGATTTCCAGATCATTCCCCCCCTCTCCAGAAACGAAAACCAAGTCTAGTGCCTGACCAGCTACATGGGTAGGTCCAGTTAATATAGGGTGCGTGCAGCTCCCAGGAAGCCATGGTCTCCATGAAGTCCCAAGGTGCCCCTATGAGGGCAGCCCCCAAATGCAAAATCCCAGAGCACCATTAGCCTGGGGGACTGCACACGCACATCAGAGACCACCTCTAGCACTTCAGGGAGTCTGTCGTGCAGCAGGGTGGATGGTACACGAGCAGAATCCCCAGACTGCCCTTGGGACCCAACCTCCAGTACATGCACTCAATAAACTTGGTCTCCTGGACCAAGTTTGAATTACTGATCACGTCTCTTGTGCCTTGATTAAATTCAGATTACAAAATTGGCATTAGGTGTTCATGTGCTGGCTGTAAGCTCTACTTCCACTGGGGAGGCATGTGTGATGCCATGGATGTAAGTATACCATACTTCTATTTTAACCATCCTAAATAATTTGGTGTCATCAGAAAACTTGGCCACCTCACTGCTCAATCCAAATTCCACCTCACATTGTGCAGGATCATCATCAGGCGATCACTCGTGACCGAGTAAGATTGTCTTCCGGGATAAAAGGAGGAAATTCTAAAGAAGATTGTGTAGACTCTAGCGATGGGTCCGTAAGTGACTGTGGAGGCCAATTCTAGATCCACACAGCTTCCCACAGTGAGGACACAGGTTACCAGATAGAAGATGGTCCTGTAAAGGATTCATTTGACGTGCTTTTTGCTTAGCACGTTTCTCCCTTTCACCTTGCACTCGGGCTTCTTCAAAGTCCATGGAACCTTTGTGAAAGGCCAACCTCCATTTAGATCGTTCATGGGCCAGAGCTTCCCAGTTTTCGATGTTTATATTGCATTTTTTTAGATTAGCCTTATGAACATCTTTAAACCTCTTATATTGACCACCGATATTCCGCTTTCCATCCTTGAGTTGGGAGTAAAGTAACTGCTTTGGGAGACGGCAGTCAGGCATTCGAACAACATGACCGGTCCACTGAAGTTGGCGTTGAAGGATCATTTTTTCAATGCTAGTAGTCTTTGCTTCTTCCAGTACACTGACATTTGTTCGCCTATCTTCCCAAGTAATTTGCAGGATTTTCCGGAGGCAACGTTGATGAAACCTTTCAAGGAGGTGGAAGTGACGTTTATAGATAGTCCATGTTTCGCAGGCATACAATAAAGTTGGTAATACAATGGCTTCATAAACCAGTGTTTTGGTCTTCTTACAAATATCCCGATCCTCGAACACTCTATGTTTCATTCGAGAAAATGCGGCACTTGCGGAGCTCAGACGATGCTGGATTTCACTGTCAATGTTAGCTGTAACAGAAAGATAGCTGCCAAGATAGAGAAAATGATCGACATTTTCCAGTATTGTCCCGCCAAGCTGGATAGATGGCATCACCAAAGGATTGGCTTGCACTTGCTGATGAAGCACTTTGGTTTTTTTGATGTTAAGTGATAGACCAAGTTTTTCGTATGCTTCTGCAAAAGCATTTAGGATAGTTTGGAGATCATCCTCTGAATGTGCGGAGACCACATTATCATCAGCATACTGAAGTTCCACAACGGAGGTTGTAATTACCTTACTTTTTGCTTTCAGCCTGCTGAGATTAAAAAGCTTTCCATCTGTTCGATATATAATTCCCACACCGGTGGGAAGTTTCCCCTTGACAAGATGTAAAACCATGGCGATGAAAATGGCAAATAATGTTGGGGCGATAACACATCCCTGTTTAACACCTGATCCCACTTTAAATGGAGCACCTTGAGAGCCATTGTTGTCCAAAACCGTTGCCGTCATGTGTCATGGAGAAGTCGCAAGATATTCACAAATTTATTGGGGCATCCAATTTTCATAAGGATAGTCCAGAGAGCTGTACGGTCTACAGTATCAAAGGCCTTAGCCAGATCAATAAATGCCATATAAAGGGGTTGATTTTGCTCCCGGCATTTTTCTTGGAGCTGACGTGCAGTAAAAATCATGTCTACTGTCCCTCTAGAGGGGCGGAAACCATATTGAGTTTCAGGGAGGATCTCTTCTGAAATAGATAGAAGACGGTTTGCGAGAATCCTAGCAAATATTTTACCTGCGGTTGCTAAGAGAGAAATACCCCGATAGTTTCCACAGTCTGTTCTATCACCCTTCTTAAAGAGGGTGATAATTATGGTATCCCTGAAGTCTTCTGGGATCTCTTCTCTTATCCAGATTTTTTCGATGAGTTTATGAAGATGTTGTACAAGTTCGGGGGCCCCTTCTTTAAAGATTTCAGCAGGAATCCCATCTGGTCCACTAGCTTTGTTGTTCTTCATTTGATTAATGGCTTTTTTTACTTCATCCAAAGTGGGGAGTATTGCAAGTTCCTCTTTAATTTGTTTTTGCGGGATTTGCGAAAAAATCTCATTATCCACCTTAGATTTACGATTTAAAAGGTCATAATAATGCTCTTTCCAACGCAGTGCAATAGACTCTTTGTCTTTTAAGAGTTTGGTGCCATCTTTTGATTGTAAAGGGTTTGTACCATAGGTTTTTGGTCCATAAATGGCCCTTGTGGCCTTAAAAAAGCCCCGTGCATCATGAGATTCTGCAAGTTGTTGAATTTCTTCAGCTTTCTTTTTCCACCAAGCGTTCTTAAGTTCTCTTGTTCTTCTTTGGACCTCAGCCTTTGCGCTAGCGTAGGTTTTTTTCTTGGCAGCGCAGTTAATATCATTTTGCCATATTTGGAAGGCTTTCCTTTTTTGGTCAATTATATATTTAATCTCATTGTCATTTTCATCAAACCAATCCTGATGTTTCTTAGTTTCATATCCAATAGTTTGTTCACAAGCTGCAGTAATGGAGGTTTTCAGCTTAGACCAATGGTCCCTCAATGTTGTCAGGAGGTTCCGTAGGTAGATGTTCCTTAAGAAGTGATTGAAGACGAGTTTGCTTAATAGGATCTTGAAGGACTTGGATGTTCATTTTACGCCTTGGTTTCCTTCCTTGAAGCCTACGTTGG
The DNA here is from genome assembly GCA_021292165.1 of Shinisaurus crocodilurus. NCBI lineage: Eukaryota > Metazoa > Chordata > Lepidosauria > Squamata > Shinisauridae > Shinisaurus > Shinisaurus crocodilurus. The sequence continues at coordinate 285,332,936 of CM037876.1, read as the reverse complement.
GGAGCAATGTTGATAACCATTGTGGACCGGATTAGTCGGTGGTCTGTCCAGCAGTCGTCGGCACTCACCATGGCCCTGGTAAGAAGTACATCGCGGCGATCTCTAACACGGACAATTACATAATCCAGAAGATGCCAGTGCTTTGACCGTGGGTGCTGCCATGATGTTTTAAACTTATTCTTTTGTCGAAAGAGCGTGTTTGTGATAGTGAGATTATGCTCTGCACATATAGACAAAAGTAAGAGTCCGTTCGGGTTGCTATTACCAACTCCGTCTTTTCCAATAGTTTCTGGCCATAAATCAAAGTCACGCCCGACTCTTGCGTTAAAATCGCCCAGGAGGATAATTTTATCCTCCTTAGGTATCTCTGACAGGAGAGTGTCCAACTGGCTGTAAAAACTTTCCTTGATGTCATCATCAGCATCTAATGTTGGTGCATAAGCGCTCAAAATAGTTACCTGTTGGTTATTGGCGAGCTTTAATCGAAGAGTTATCAGGCGTTCGTTAATGCCAGTAGGAACTTCTGACAAAGAGTTCACTAGTTCATTTTTGATGGCAAAGCCTACACCATGTATTCGTCGGTCCTGCTCAGGTAGTCCTTTCCAGAAGAAGGTATAACCTCCTTTTTCTTCTTTCAGCTGTCCCTCTCCTGCCCTTCGAGTTTCTTGAAGTGCTGCTATGTCAATTTTAAACCGTCTCAGCTCCCTTGCAATAATAGCAGTCCTACGCTCAGGGCGTTCACTATCTATGTTATCCAGCAATGTCCGTATATTCCATGTTCCAAATTCAAATGTCTTTTTCGACCGCTAAAATGGTGACCCCACTGGACGCGGTAATCCAGTCAGGGGAGAAAGAGGTAGACTATGTTTAGGGCACCTTTTCTAGCCCCCTCCCCATACGGGGTGAGCAGAGTGGATCCTAAATAGGGCTGCTCAGTCATGGATACAGCTGCCGAGCTGCTCGACTACCTCGTTCCTTGAACAGGGCGACTGAGTCTGCATCCACCGCCCATGTGCTGGTCCATGACTAGGGGCTTCCAGATTCACAGTCCTGCCCCCGTTGCCATTCGCCAGTCGCCATGGGACTTTTTTTGTTTGTTTGTTTGGGTTGGGTTGGGTTGGATGGGTTGGGTTGGAAGACGCCTGTGCGTGAAACTGTTTTATGTGGGGAGATCGGTGCACAACGAATCACCACACAAACTTGACAGAGTACGGCAGAGATCCAATGGCACGGTTACCCTGACGATTGGAAAACCATTCTCTGCTGCAGCCTTCATCCGCCTTCACAGCCGTTGTAATTTAGGTTTTAATTATCTTCCGCCTGTTCTGCCGTTGAGGACTTTATGTTTTGGATCGTTCTTTGTCTGGTTCCTCTCCCCGGACCTTACCGCCATGGGTGACCCTACTGGGAGTACATAGCTCCCGACGGCATTGCTCACAGGATTCATCGGAACACGCAAGCCCACTCACCACTTCAAGGTGACGATCCGGCGAGGGGTGTGCAGGATACTCCTTGTTTTAAAGATCTCCCTCCTACTTTAAAAATGGATCCCTCCATGGTGGCTTTGTTCTCATTAGTAGTTTGCCAAAGAAATAATAATATTTAACATTTAGATATCTCTGAGTGTGCAAAGTGGTTCACAGGCCCACCCTGCAAGCTCCTATTTTCTCCAGTCAGAAAAAAACATGTGGGCTCTATTGTACTTTATTAAAAAAACAAGAACAACAACACTGTGATTGAACAATAATGCCAAAATGGAATGATGATGTTTGTTGCTGGTATTTGAGGTAGTTGGGATTTTTTATTTCTTTCTCTTGAGGAGGGTGTGTTTTCTGCTAAAAAATTATTTTTAAAAAAATTCTAATGCATTAAAAGAAACAATCCAAAATCCCTGCAGAATAAGCCTAATCATTACTGTAGAGAGCTTTCTCCATGGCACTTCAGCATGTGTTAGAAAAAGACTTTCACATGGGGTACACAGGTAGAGCCAAGTAAAATTTACCACTGCTCTGAAAACAGAGTAACAGTGCAATCCTATGCATGGGTACTCAGAGAAGTAAGTCCTATTACGTTCAATGGGACTTACTCACAGGAAAGTGTGTATACATGGGGGGGGGGGGTCAGTGCTTGCAGGGCAATCCCTTTCTTTTTTAAAATTGACAGGGTTGGCACAAATTCAACAGGTGAATTTTACCCATCCACCCCATACCCCCAAACACGGAGCTTCAGAGAGAAGGGAAACTTTTTTGCATTTCCTTCTGACACTGTAAACTCACCTGTTAGAGGCAAAGAGTCAGCTGGTGCCGCCTGCCTCCACCTCCTTTTTTCCCCCTGGACGGGGCGGGGCGGGGCGCATGCACACACGCACACACATCCTAGCGTCTGTTCCCTCCCTGCTTACTGTTTCTTAAAGGGGCCATCCGCAAAAAAAGCAGTTTTTTTGGGGGGGACCAGAGAATTCGGGACTTTGCATAACAAAGGGAGAAGCCGTGATGGCTTAAGGGTATTTGTGAAGGTCCCAGAATATTGGGGACAGTTGGAGGGTATGTGAGTGTATTTGGCTGTGGTGGAGATTTAGGGAATTTAGCCTGAGGGAAAAGTAGTAGTAAGGGAGCAATTCTATGGCCCCTAGACAGAGTCTGAAGGACCATAGGAAATTTTGTATTCCCAGATCCAAGGTCGGAGACAGCACTCCAAGCTGGGAATTGGAGCTCTGACACTCTCCCCCCTGTAGCCAGTGTGGAAAGAACCACACCGGCTGCTGTCCAAGGTCAGGAAAGTGACCTTGGAGAGGGGGAAAAGAGGGTGTTTGGGTGGGCGGGCAGGGGAGGAGACTGGAGAGGCCAAGATATGAGCTATCCTGAAGCCTCTCCAGCCTTCTTCCCTCCTGCTCCAAAATGCTTGTTTGATGGGCAAACAAGCCCATCTAGCGAAATATGCAGGCCTGGAGGATGGAGAGGGCGGCGAAGCTTGTCTCCACCGCTCTTCCCGCTCTGCATAGGATGACTATAATAAGCCTTCAAATTTGAGGGCTTATGGGTATCGCAATAGGATTGTGTTCTAAGAGGCTTGTATTAGCGTGTCTCTTGAGTCCTTAAGGAGTGTTAGCAAGCTAAGTAAAGTAAGTAAATATTAAAGTAAATATTAGTATTCGAATATTATTCAAATACTAGTTAATCGATTATTATTAATACTATTTGAAATTATTATTTTGAATAGTATTCGAAAGTAAATATTAGTATTCCCTTATGTACAAAATATCTCTTTAATAAATTAACTGATTTAATAGTTCATTTGTCTCTAGCATTGGTGCCCATCTCACGCCTAAGCCTCTAATATCAAGCTTCTAGGAGTTTTTAAAGTATTCTAAGAGAATTGGTGGCAGAGGAAAAGGGCCAGCTTGTGAAAGTCTGAGTTATAGTGGCAGAGAGTCCCTTGGGCCCTGAAATATAAGCATTTGCTAAAAAAATAAGAAATCCCATAGGTGGAATTGCCCAGTGAAGGGGCAGTTTCCCCATAGGTAGTGGCAGTGCTGGAGAGAAAATCCCGCATACGTTTGCATTTTCTGCTATGGCCCTACCTGCCTGCCATGTAGCTGTTAAAGATGAGGAGCCTCTCAGAAAGGAGTGGGAACCCAAATTCTTCAGTACCATAAGCATGGCTGAATAGAGAGATTCAGACATTTAAGAGCTGAGCATTCAAAGCCCTCTGCCTGGATAGACAAATTTGTCAGTTTTGCTTTTCCCCACATTCATATTTGTTTGTTTTTAAATCTCCAGTTCTTTCCGAGTTTTTCAGAGCCCCCTCAATGATACTCCTCCCACATTGAGTCTAGATTCTCACCACCATTTTCACCAGTTGCTATTATTTCTCCTCCTTTTTCTTATCCTTACTATTGTTTGCTTGAAAGTGAGCAAGTAGGCAGTGGCATCGACTGCTCCTCCTTCTCACTACTACCACTGTCTGGGCCAGAACCAGAGGTAGGTGAAGAAGCAGGTTGCAATGGTGAATAGGAGGAGCAAGACTATGGGGCTCTTGTCAGTGGGCCACTGCTGGGGTTCGGGCCCTTGGCAGGTGACCAACCATGCCTACCCTTGACACTGTCCCTGCTCAGCCTATATAACAGTGTTATAGAAAGACTTCTGCATTTCAGAAAGGGGTTTGCTATATGACATGGGTGAAAGGGGTTGCCGTTTCCAGACATACACACCCAAAGCCCCTATGTGTACAATAAAACTACCGGTAGTTGTGTGTGAGTTTGGACTGACCATGCCTACCATTGATGTGGGCCTTGATTGTAGTGACCATTACTTCCTAATAGCCAGAAGCACAAATGTCTCAAATGGAAGATGAAATTAGGAAGGGATACTGCTCCACTATTTTTGTAAAAGATCTTCCCTGTTTTTCAATACTATTTTTGTTCATATTCGTTCCTTATTTTGGGTCTTGCTGGGCATTGGTCAAGGAGCATGTGTGTCCATTGCCACATAACTGAGCCTGGGGGTTGAAAGTCAGAGGTAAATTGAGAAATCCGATAAGGTCTTGAGAAAATGAGAGGAAACCTCTGTTACCATTTCAGGTTTCAGCAGGATGAGGTAATACATTCCACAAAGCCTGAAGTTCTGCTCGTGGATACATTCAAAATTTCATTGGGAAAAAAGTGGTACAACCTTTAGGGCCTTGTCTGGGGGCCATAGGATGGGGCATAGTTGCCGCTGCGACCTTGGAAATCCCTTCCAAGGTTGCAGCACTGCTGAGTGCCCCCCCCAGTATCCCCCCCCGGTTCTTTCCGTGCCAGCTGGGAACCGAACATGGAAGACTGCCTTCGGTTCCCCTGTGGGGAGGGTGTTCCTGGGGAGGGGAGGAGCAAGGCACCCCGATTTCCATTGAATCCAGGCAGTGCCTCAGCCTCTCCTCCTCGTGAGGTGTAAAACATCTAGATGGCCAAAACTGGCCATCTAGATGTTTTTGATGGCAAGGGGAGCACAGCGGCAATCCTATCCGCCACGCTCCTCATGCACTCAATAGGATGCCTGTAATCCACCGGGTTTGGAGGTTTGCGGGCACCCACATATGATGGGGCTGTTATTGTGATTATTTACTTTGTTATACTTCAGAAGAACTATACCAATGCAACCAAGACAAGAGAAGCCTCTCAATTTAAAAAAATGCAAATAAAGTTATTTGTGGCAATGACATTATACCTACTACCTTTCTTAGGTCTTTGAATGGTGAGAAGTTCCGGGGTAGAGTGCTTATCCAGGTTTGGTTTCCTTTAGGAGGTCACTGAAGGCTGATTGGTGCTTTATAATATTTGCATTTATTTCCAAATATACAGTTAGGGCCTAGGTCAGTGATGGCGAACCTTTTTGAGCCCGAGTGCCCAAACTGCAACACAAAACCAACTTATTTATTTCAAAGTGCCAACACTGCAATTAAACCTGAATACCGAGGTGTTAGTTTTAGAAAAACAACTCATACAGTTGTCTGAACTAATTAACATCTTTTGTCTTAAAAGAAAAACACAATAACAGAGCTTTCAATGATACAAACAGTTTTTTGTTGGGGGGAAAAAATCAACTCAAAAAATTATTATAGTACAACATTGTACACATAGCCTGAAGGGAATTTATACAAACTTTTTAAATAATTAGGCACATGTATTTTTGGATAAGGGATTCTCAACTTGTAATATGATTATATGCCAGACTGAAATTGTATGGGGCAAGCTTTACTCCGGGTCCTTTCCCTGCTTCTACAGGTGTCAGATTAGTAAAAGTAAAAGTCAACCTGTACTAGGATGAGCAAGATAAACAAGAAAACTAAACATGCTTAACACATTTTAAACACTTTATGTCTTGGGCTGCAAACACTGCATTAGGTAAAAGTTTGCATTGGGCATGCTTTTGCACAATTAATGTGATTTTTGCTATTGCATGCATGCTGATAATTTGTCAAACCTTGGCTCATACTCCATTAGTTTGAGAGCAACACATGCAGCACTCGGGTCAACTGTTAGGGCTTTACATCCAAGCCATGCTCTGTGCATCATTCTTCAAAATCTTTTAAATGTGATAACAATGTAGAAAAGAATTCTGTAACAGGAATTCTAGAATAAAAGCATTCTGTTCCACACTGTGAGAAAGAACAAGATCATTAGTGTTTTGCAGAAGGGGACGTTCTTTTCGTGATCTGGTGACCAATGGCTCAAATGCCCACAGAGAGGTCCCTGCGTGCCAGCTGTGGCACCCGTGCCATAGGTTCGCCATCACTGGCCTAGGTGGAGATACAGTTTAAACACCCCAACAGACATCCAAAGTCCACTGCTCCCACATCAGATTCCTAGTGTCTAACAACTATGTCTTTTGTTCCTTTTTACTCTACAGTAGGTGCAGGACTCCCAATCAAGATCTTTTTTTAAAAAAAACACCATACTCTACACACACACACACACACACACACACACGCTCCAGGGTCCTGATCCGAATCAGGGGCCTTCACCTGATCTAGAGTAAAAGTGGGGAAAATATGGAAAGTGGAGAAAAAATTGACATGTACTTGAAGTAATGTCTGTTTTGGCCCTAGGAGACATCAGATCTCTAGAAAGATGCTTTTAAAGAAGGGCAAATTCCATGTCTGCCTTCAGTCTGCATCCTGTGTACGTGTAAAGCACATGTGTATGTGTAGACACCTTCCCCCATCCTCCCTGGCTGGGGTGAGGGAAAGTCCAGTTGAGTCATCTCTTCTGACCATCATATTGCCTTCTTAGCCCCTGTGGAGACAAGTCACCACTAAGAACAGTCTTTTGTCAATTTAAGTTATTGTGCCACACTAACAACCCTGCTCACTGAAAACAAATAGGAAACCCGTAACATTATGTTGAAATAGTGAGCCTGCGAGAGTGCTGTAGTGAATAGAGTTGGAAGGAGCCTACAAGGCTATCGAGTCCAACCCCCTGCTCAGTGCAGGAAACTAGAGGAGGGGTCTTCCATCCAAGTAACAACCAGGCCTGACCCTGCATAGCTTTTTCCACGCTCAGACAAGCTGAGCCAGCGTGAGCCACAGGCCATCTATGCCGCGGATCATGTATGCCGCCTTGGGTTCCTTAAAGGAGGAAAAAAGGTGGGATATAAATGTGATAAATAATGCTCCTGAGGAATAATCACATGGTCTGAAATTGTATGTGTGCACACCTGGAGGTGGTTAGAATGATCATCCCCCAAACAGCCCGCCCCTGCCCAAATATTTAGTCTCCAGTGCAAATGAGCCTTGGTTGTGCAGCTCAGAATGTGATCATGCTACAAGTGTGGTGTTATTATCAATGGTACTCCAACTTTGGCTTTCCTGTAAAGAGAGAAAACCAAATAATTCTATAATATTTCTTGAGGAAAGTCAGGTTTGTTAAACCATTGTATGTATGTATGAAGCTCAAGTCCCTTAAGATCAGGCTGGCAAATTTGATTTAAATTTGTCTCCTCTGGCTATGACTATAATGATCAGTCCGTGGCCAAGCTGAGCGGCCTCATTTTATTGCAAACTTGGAAATTCCAGATTTGCTGGACAAAACTTGTCTGGCTTTAGGGCCCGCCGGAAAGGCTGTTGCATCCGGTTTAAGTAGGGGAGAAAAATAGCCCAAAGCAGGTAAGGAAGTTTAGATTCATACCTCAGAACTGCTAGAACTGCTTATAACCTTCGTGGAGAGGAAGCCAGGCCCGTTTCTGTGCAACAGTTAAAAAGAGAAAAACGCGCCCGCCTCCTAAAAACCTGCTCTGTTACTTATGAGTTGCAAGTAGTGCGTGAGAGAGAGAGTGAGAGAGAATGCTTTAGCGGCAGCTGGTGCTACAGGGAGAGACGGGGTGCGCGGGAGGGAAGGACTGCAAACCAGGTGAGGCGCTGAAGAAACTAAAGCACGACAGGCTGCAAGAAAGCGGGCAATGAGAACCAGCTAAAAGCAGACGCAAGCGAAAGAGCGCCTTCTATTTGCAAAGGGCATGTTGGGGTTGGCGGGCACCGGGGCGCTAAGAGCTCCGGTTCGACGCCTGTAACGTAAGGAGCCCCAAGTGTGCTAACTAAGCCCTCCGAGAGCTGGTTGTATTAAGTTAGGAAAGGGCTGGACGAAGCATTTTTGTGTAAGACGGTGGCTGAGGAGGGGAGAATCAGAAAGGGTGAAAGGGGCTGCTGTGCGCCTTGTTGGCGGGGCGGGGGGAGAGAGCCAAATTCAACTACAGGTATATGTAAGCCGGGAAAGGAAAGAAAGACAAGGAGCGTAGGTGACGGAGAGGGAAAAGGAGGCCAAATTTGCCTCACGGCAGTCGCGTCGCTCCTCTGAGGCGGCCAGCGCGCCTCTTCTCTCTCTCTCCCTCCCTCCCTCCCTCTCTCTCCAGTTTGGTGCTGGAGTTCCCCCCCCCCCTTCTCGTGTGAAGAGGGACGAGTTTCCCCCTCAGGGCGCTGGAAGCGAAGGTCGGCTGTATCGTGCGCGCTGTGGGGAGGAGCCAGGTGCTCCTGACTGCAGGACTGAGGCGCGCTCCATTGCTGTCGCCCGGCTGGCTGCCGCGGGACTGTCCCGGAGGAAAAAGGTAGAGCCGTGGAGGATGAAGGGGACGACTGATCGACCTGGGTTCCATGTTGAGGTAAGCCCCTTGTGCAGCTGTACCAAGCAGCAGCTCCCTGGCTAGTTGGGACAGGGTGGTGGTGATGAGAAGCGGGAATGAGGGGGAGGCTGGAAGGGAATGGGGCTTGGTGGGGTTGCTGCCTTAAAAAAAAAAAAAAGAATCCGGCACATCTGTGTCTGTACGAGAGGCAAAAATTCAACAGGTGCAGAATTGCTCCAGAGTGATGGGCAACGCTGCACCTGCTTGATTTTTACCTGTCAGGAGGACTCCGTTAAAGGGGAACGTGACGGAAGAAAAGGTGAACCTTTTAATCCTAAATGGGGAAAGTGTCTCTGCTAGCCAGGGCATCATTTTCCATATGGGAACTTGATTGGAATTGGCTGAAAAATCAGTTTGTTGAAGTCTCCTTTCACTCTGAAATGTTAGTACTTTGTGCTTCCCTTCTATTGATCCCTGACATTCATTCCTAATTCAGTTTAGCTCATAGGAGGCATTCCGTTTTTACTGTTTAGAGCTGCTGCATGTTGTTGTTTTAAGTGTGTATATCAGTTAAAAACAATCGTTTAAAGTTCAGGAACTGTATGTAATAATTTGCTGTGAAGTGTACAGAATGTAATAATTCCTCATAAACTGTTTAGGATAAATGTATTTTTATTCTGCCCCTCTTTGTGCTAAACTCCTGACAAATGTTCACAAAATTCACTCACTATTAGTGAAGAAACCCTTTGTATTGATTTCTACTACTGAATTAGTGGTCCTTATTTCCTTAAAGGCAGGCTAGTCCTCCAGTCCAGAGCAGGCCGCCCGTAGCTCAGTGGTAAAGCAGAAAGTCTGAGAGTTGATGCCCAGCACCTCCAGGTAGGACAAGAAAAACTCCTACCTGAAACCCTGGAGAGCTGCTGTCATTCAGTCTCAACAGTATTGGCCTAGATGGACCAAAGGTTTGACTCAATTTAAGGCAGCTTCCTATATTCCTATATGAACCCTACTGAAAAAAGTGGAAGAATTTAGTCAAGTCTTAGCAAGTCTTGACTAACTTCTTCCACTGATTTTAATCAGACAAGAGACCTAGGGCTACAGACTTTGTTCTAATTGGTATACTAATCAACTGAGGATGCAATCCTATGCAAGTTCAGGCAGAAGAAAAGTCTAAAAAAAAAAAGCCCTACAACTCCCAGCATTCCCCTGGCTAGGGAATGTTGGGAGTTGCAGGACTGTTTTTCTATGCATAGAATTGTGCCCTAAAGCTTTAATTGCAGATTAACTCATCCCCCTAACTAATGGTGTCTGTGACTTACAAGAAAATACTAATGATTTTATTTATTTATTTATTTATTACATTTCTATGCTGCCCAATAGGCAAAGCTCTCTTTTGAAGAGCATGCAGCCATGTATGCTGTATAGATATTCCAGGTCTCTTCTTTGATGCTTGTATATGAAGCTGTTAGATATTTTATCTTTCAGAGTGAAATGACTATGGTGTGGTCCTTCTAATACAAACCATAGATAATTGAAGCAGGCAGCAATTAGTTGAAATTGTTGTCACCATGTACCTTTGAATCTTACACAATACTCATGGGAGTTTAAAAACTAAACAAGTTCAAGACCCATCAGTAACTTTAAAAGGTGCCCTTTCCTGCTAATAATGAGTGGGAATGTAAGTTATCACACACTTAAGAGCTTCCTTCAAGAGCTTCAAAAGGGTATCTTAGGGTGCAATCCAGTCTGGGTGCCCATAGCCTGCCAAACTCAGAAGATTATGGGCATCCTATGCAAGGCAGGAGGAGCACAGAGGCGAAGGTCGCCTCCATGCTACTTCCAGCCTGCAAAACACTTAGAGAGCCGATTTCGGCCATTGAAGTGCCGCACCTTGGAGCACGAGGGAAGGAGGCTGAGGTGCTGCCAGGATACTTCATATCATGGTGGCACCTGTCTCCTCCCCTCCCTACCCCCAGAACACCCACAAAACCCCGACTCCAAGGTCACATATGCAACCTTGGAGAAGCAGCCAGCAGGGTTTTTTCTGCACCGGCTGCAGGGGCAGGTGCTCCAAACTCAGAGTCCCAGCTCCAACCTTGGAGCCAGTTTCTGAGGTCAGACCTGGGACTCCAAATAGTCCTATTGCTGTCTGGATGCTGTCTAGTGGCACTGTTAGTTGAGGTTTTATAATGTGTATACTTTTTTACATTTAATCAGTGAAAATCCAGATAAATCAAAGAATAAAAAAAAAACCCTCTACATTGATTAATGTCCTGTTAAGGGCAGGTTGTATTTCTGTATAGCTGAATACGCCAAATATAATGGGGAGGGTGGTGGTGGTGGGACACATGACTTGGAGTGATGCAGACAGGACAGATCCAGTGTTCATACCCCTTTTCAGTCAATGCAGCATAGGCAGCCGTTGAAGCTTCGTAAAGGCTTCAGAGACCTTTATGACCTGCTCATGGATCCATGTGACCCTGGCTTTCTCCCTTTTATCTGATATGTCTATCTACTATCTCTAACTTATTTTCCTTTGGTGGCTTGACCAGGTTCTTATTTTTCTATCTTAAAATTAAGCCTACAAATATAGTCATTTGTGGTGTTCAAGCATGTAAAACCACATATGACTGGAGAAAGGAGACCTTAGTTTACTTGTGTGTTTCCCAAATTTTTACCAAATTGATTTTTTTGTTTTTGTTTTGAGAGTTATCTGACCTGGAAATGGAAGCTTATTAGAGTTTATGTGATATTTACTGTGGTGGCTTTTACTAGGATAAAAAACTCCGACTTCTTACTGAGGATTCTAGAATAAAATAGGGACTTATTTCCACACAGGGAAGAATTCATTAGTTCTACGGGCAGAGCAATCCTATGCTTTATTCATAGAATATTTGAATTCCCCCTCCAGGGGCCATAGACACCCCTATGATCTCTAGAGGGGGAATCCGACATTGGATCCTTCCCCCTCGTCCCCTGCCTCCTCACAATCACTGTGGAAAGCACTGCAGCTGCTTTCCAAGGGTCACAACAGCAACTTCGGATGACATCATAGAGGTAAAAAAGGGTGTATTCTGCAGGATCCTATGGCTCTTCATCATTTGTTCCTGCCCACCCCCAGTAAGTGAGCTAGATGGACTCAGAGGTCCATCTTAGCTCCCTTTTTTTGAGGAGGAGGACGACGACGAGGAACATGAGGCAAAATTGCCTCTGTCCTCCTCCCGTCCCACTGGGCTCTTGCTGGCAAGGCTTAGAATAGACGAATGACCATAAAAGTTACTAGCCACCAATATATTTTTTTACTAGCGTGCTTTTCAACATACGCTGTTTGTGGCATATCAGTGGCCTGAGTGAGAGAAGAAATATACTAACTACAAATGTTTCCCTGCCTGATAAATTGGAGGCAGTTGTTACTCCCCATAGGTGAATGGCTTTTACGAACCTGATTAAGGCATTACTTTCATATTCTGTTGTAACAACCATTTCATTAGACCAGGGATGGACAACATGTAGATCCGGATGTTTTGTCCTACAACTTTCACACATAGTCAATGTTGAGGGATGATGGGAGTTGTAGGCCAAAGCATCTGGAGGATCACAAGTAGCTTATCCTTGCCTTAGACCAAAGACAACAGTGGCCCACAGTTACATTTTCATTCATTTATTATATTTCTATACTGTCCAATAGCCAGAGGCCTCTGGGCAGTTCACAGCATGATAAAACCATAATATAAAAGCTTTAACATTCAAAAATTTAAAACAGTTTAAAACAAAAACAATTAACAAAACTACCAGGACCTGATAAAAATTAGAAGTGTTTTTTGTTTTCAACTCATCAGTATTTAAGGTAGAAGATTTAGAATTGTATTTATGATTATCAAAGCATAAAGTAAAATGTGTGGCTGTCACTAATATGAAAACCAATGGAAGCAACCAGGCTTCGATGTAGGCGTCTCAGCTGCCATGGGTTTCCCATATGGTCTTTGCCTCAAGACAGCCTGTTTCCCATCCATGAAAGGGGGACTATTGCTCCTGTCCAAGTGTTCCACTTGAATTTTCTCAGAACTGGTAAAATGGGAATAACTTGTGTATATCTAAATGTCTATATTTGTTACTGCTGCATGGTAAGAACTCTTAAAGTAAATACATCAGTTCAGTCAATTATTTGAAAACCCACACACACATTACTTTTGGCATCTTTGAGAGTACAGAGGTCTGCTTTGTTCCAAATAAAAGTGGGTTGTTGTCAAATTGAGATATTTCTTCTCTGATATCCATAGCAGAACAGAGCAATCCTATGCATGTTTACCTAGAAGCAAATGCCACCATATTCAATGGGCCTCATTCCCAGGTAACTGTGCATAAGATTGCAGGCTTAATTAGCAAACAGGAAAAAGCTTGCATAAATATATTGTATGTTTTTGTCTACCAGGCCAAGCCTCTTTCTTTCAAAATTCCATTGATGAGGAGTTGTGACTTGCGATATCAGAACATTCTGTTCCAATGCCAGACTATATTCTTATACACACACTTTGAATACCTGGCCAGTTGGGTGTGTTCAAGTGTGTCTAGTCATTTGGTGAAACTCACTAAAATCAGACCAGTTCAGTTTAAACTAGTCGTAACTTTAAGTTAACGTCTGGGAACATTCCCTTCTTAATGCAGTTTACTAGTGAAATCCTGACTGCTTTATCATATCAGTTAGGATGTCTACGAATTAGATTCTTCAGTTGCTGAGGAGTTTGTATGATTGGGGAGTGGGGTGAATTATGAAAAACCTGTCATGCTATTAAAGAATGTGAAGATAAATAAAAATGATAGTTGAAAGTTAAATAAAACAATGTAAAATTGATGGGTCTATCTTTCATTTAACTATAAGAGTATGAATGGGACATAAGTTATAGCCAATGTATGGGAAGAAACAGAATCTGTGTCTTAGCTGTTTGCAAAAAAAAAACACATTTTAAGTATTTAGACAAGGTTTTTATAGAATTGTGTCATAGTCATTGTTCCCCTCTTCTGTTTTGTGAAATGTACTATGGATTGTGTCCAGTGGTGTCCATCTGCCAGCCACTAAATATGCACCAAATCTCTGGTGAGCTGGAGGACCTAGAGCAGATGGAGGGGGGAGTGTAGAGGGAAGGAGAGGAAGGGGAAGTCCTTTTGCATGAGTGGAAGTCCATGCATATTGGATGTAGACCTATGCTTGTCCCAGTGAACAGCATATCTCATTCTGAATTGATTTTTGGTACAGACAACACATTTCCAGTGCAATCCAATACATTTCAACTCAGAAGTAAGTCCCATCGAATTCAGTGAGGCAGGGGCTTACTCACAGGTAAGTGGGTATAGAATTGCAGTTAATGGGATTTGCTTGTTTCCAAAGTATCCAGAAAATACTCAACATTAATGCCTGCTAGAAAGTTAATTTTTAACTAGTTTAAATATTACATTATTCTAGATCATTTTTGTTGCATGTAATCCGTGTGTGTGTGTAACTTCTAAGGACAGTTTCCCACTATTTTTCATGTATCATACAAAACGTGTTCTATTTAATTCATGAGAAATTCAAACTATTGCTTGCCATTAATATGCAAACCACATTTATGCTAGCTTTCACCGGAATCAAAGAGCCCGTGTCATGAAGCAGAATAAACTCATTCACTTCCATTTACCACATCTGGCACTTCCTCTGCATCTTCCTTATCTAACTGAATGAACATATTTATATATTTATTATATTTATACCCCGCCTTTTTTCCTGCAAGGAACCCAAGGCAGCTTACATAATCCTCCTCCTCTCCATTTTACCCTCACAACAACCTTGCGAAGTAGGTTAGGCTGAGAGTCAGTGACTGGCCCAAAGTCACCCAGTGAGTTTCATGGCTGAGCGGGGACTAGAACCCAGATCTCCCGACTCCCAGTCCAACACTCTCACCACTACACCACACTGGCTATTTATAGGTCATGGGAACAGTATTATCAGCAGAATAATTATAGTGCATGAATTGGCCACTTGCCTAATGTAGCACTAGACATTTGTCCAGAATAACTCTGCCAGTTGTTATTGGGCAGAGCTAGGGCTTTTTAGTATAAAATATTTTGGTGGTACTCGTTCCACTGCAATATTGAGCCAATACAATACAATACTGCGTTAAAACTTGCTAACATTTGGCCCTCTTGCCTTAAGATGTTGAACTTCAGCATTCTTGAATTTTAACTGAAATTTTTGTATTTTTTTGAACTATCATATCTATATATATATGAAAGGAGTGGTTTATTGCTCTTCTCAAAGAATCTCTGCTTAGTAAACAAGGTTGACCTTTCTGTTTTATTGCCACTCAGTGAATCACATTTTCTCCTTATTTTCAGTTGTATTTCTAGCCTTACCCATTCCAAAGGTCTACACATAATTTTGATTCTATTTTTAAAAAACCTTTTATATATCTATCTATATATCTACATCTATATATACCCGTTAAAGGTGACCGGAGCTGAGTTGACAGTCCAGGCTACTGTGTTGTTGTTGTTGTTGTTGTTGTTGTTTTCTATCTCTAACTAGAAATTTAAATCAAGCGTTAGGCCTGATAAACACTTCTAGTACTTTTCCTCACAGTGAGACAAGACCTCCATGTTCAGGCTATTCTTGTTTACCTCTGTTAAACTTATAAAAGAGTGTGAGCTGAGACTAAACAGTGCACGGTGGCTACTAGTCAAGTTGGCTGTATATTTCCTCCAGTGTCAGAGGCAGTATGCCTCTGAATTCCGAAGGTGCTATTGCACTCATGTCCTGCTTGTGGGCTTCCCATAGGCATCTGGTTGGCCACTGTGGGAACAAAATGCTGGTCTAGATAGGCCTTTGGTCTGATCCAGCATGATGGTTAATATGTTCTTACTACCAGCACAAAAAAGGAGGGTGTAAAAAGCACATTATGGGCTGGAAACAGATGATAACCCTTATTGAGCTATTTAAAAGTGTTCCAGTCAGAACGCTAACTTTGTCTAGGTACCAGCAATGAGCTGGTGATTGCCACATTGCCTGCTCTTGGTCCTATTCAAGTGTACCACTTGTATTTTCTCAGAATTGATCTATCAAGAAAGTTCTTTGCTCACAGATAACCACAGGTGACTTTTCTTGAAAGCCTTTTTGCTATGTTTATAGTGGACGCTGTAATGTGTTTCTTTCAGGGTACCTACAAACTTAACTTTAATCAGGATTCACTGTGCTCTCCCTCACTCCCATAGAGTAAGACTGCTTTCCCCTGCCTTCGCAACCTTTCTGATATACTGATATACTATATTTCTGTCAGGGAAATGCAGCAGTCAAGTGCTCTAAAAAGTGTTGTGATATGTGTCACTTTACCAGCTGCAGCACATTGTTTACACATGGAAGAGACAGAATGGCTGTAAACAGGTTTTGTTATGTCTTACTAGAATCCTTGATTCTGGACTGTAAGAACAATATGAGCTGGTCACATGGTTTGTATGTTCTGATGACGTGCTAACTTGTTTTCTGTCTGAAGCCTCTTAGAGAGAATGTGGACTGCTTTCTCTCTTCTTCTGGTTCTTCTTGCTAGACTTTGTTACTGCAACAATGTAACGTCTTTGCTGAGGTGGAGTTAAGCTCAACTTACTCCACTGGATGTAATGCTGGCTATGCATTTATACTCTGCACATGGACTGTAACTAGGAAATGTATACTCTGTAGAACTTTACTTGCTAAGTAAATAAACAGGTAGAAATAGACCTGTGGTGTTAAGAGTGTTTCCTGACTCCATGGATTAATCTGCAACGGGGAAGCTGGAAGCAAGTCTGATTACAGGGCAGACTGGGCTGGCCAAAACTGGCACCGACACAGCACGCTGCGTAGGGAGGTGAGATCTGGAAGATCTGTGTGTGGAATTTCAGGCGTCTGTTAGCACACAGATAGGATTATAAATCTCCCAACTCTGCTCACACGCCAACAAAAAGGAGCCATGAAACAGTATGGGGGGGGGAGTTAATATCTTCCCTTTCTGGAGTCGCTGTAGACCTGGGGAAGTGTCAGAAATGTGGAGGGCACTGAGAACTGTCACTTCAACACTTGAAATCAAGAAGATTACATTGCTAAGGAGGAGATCCTGTTGCCCTCCCCGTTTTGGTGCACCTACTTGACCCACTTCTTTCCCCTTTACCCGTGATTTTCAATGGACAGCTCGGCAACTGTGCACAAATTAGCCTATATATATGCAGTCTCTCCTTGTTAGTCAGTTACTGCACTTTCTGCTCCCTTTGACAGCTGAAACAGACAAGGACATTGACCAGGAAAGGCTACATATATCGGAAAGCCGTTAAGTGTGCACTTGCACACCTCCAAAAGACTGACAAAAAGTTTAAAAATTATGAACACAACTGCGCAATTTTCTGGGGTGAATGCTCTGAAAAAAAAATGGCAGTGAAGAAAAGCAGTAGTGATCGGAGCAGGGAGGCAGAGACAAGACAGGTTCTGCTGCGAAGGACACTGGGATACCGGCTGGAGGACCGAGGGGGAGAACAAGTCATGGTGAGCCCAGTTGTCTGTTGGGCACACTGTGGGTTGTTCTGTGAATAACCGGCACACTGTGGGTTGTTCCATGAATAACCAATCCACCGTGCTTATTTGCAGGGTGGCTTAGCATGACGTACGAATGTGGCCAGCAGCTATCATGTTAGAAAGGCAGTGGCATTAGGATATGTATGTTGGTAAAAAATATAGGGGTGCCACTGAAACAATTGTTGCCCTGGCCCTCTATTGCATGGAGTAAAAATTATTCTGTGTCCTGATATCATCATGCTATACACATCCCTGGCCTTGTTCCACATCTTTGGCCACTGGTGGTGGGGACAAGACGCTCACAGTATGATGATGAGATATGGAGAAAGTTTAACTAGGAGTTACAGAAGAGGGGACTGGGGGAGAAATTGACAAAGGACTGCTTTTTTCAATTGCAGCTATGTGTTTCTTGTAACATGTAATTCCATGCTTTGCCTGCAAATCAACGAAATACGTGGCACAAACAATATGTTAACGTATTGGATATTTCAGTTTCATAAGACCCTGCTAATCCTCTACCCATAAAAACAATCAATTATTATTAGTTTGGAAGTGTCTATGAAAATGCTTTGATGGTTATGAGTTTAACCATTCTGTCATTCAGTGTATTTTTAATCTTGTAGGCATCCAACCACATGGGTGCACACCCACCCACATACAACAAACCAAATTAATGTAAGCTGATGATTTAAAATTAAGATAATCAGCTGAATCTGACATCCATGGTATGTGACATCATCATGATGTGAAGTGTTATTTTTTAAAATCAAGACTGAGCTGCAGCCAATATGCTGTCATTGGGCATTTCTGGCTGGCTGCTAGGCAGGAATCCACAAACTTGTTCAACATGCTCATCCTGGCAAGTGTCCCTCCTCTCTCAAGAGCATAGCATGATGAGCCCTATCTTTTCAACTGAGTTTGGAATTTAGGAATGGAGGTAGGAGGTAATTTCTGACCTTATGCAATGCTTCAGAAGTGCTCTCTCTGAGTGCTTCCAAAGCTCAGCGTGCTGTCAGACAAGCCTCTACTTGAGACCATACAGTAGACTTTAAGATCTTGTACCAGTTCTTCTTACAAATGACTACTTTTATGGATCACAGATTATATTGTGTTTGAACTTTCTTGGGCCTACTGTGAAGGAATTCATTTTTCTTTAGAGATTTTTGCTGCTAACAAGAGGCCATATTTCATGAGAAGGGGCTGGCACGCACTTATTGCAACCACCTGCGTGCCTTCTCGTGGCTTCTTGCTGGTCTCCAGGCCTTCAAGGTCAGAGCTGAACAGCAGCCAACAATTAGGCTGACTGATTTCAGCTGGACAGCAGTAAGGGGTTTTCAATCCCTCCTCCCCTTCGGGAAGCTGAGGAAGTCATCTAGCTGACTGTGATTGGTTATAGAGGCTCACCTCATACTGGTCAAGGGCCGGGGGGGGGAGTATAAAGTTAGGAGGGTTAGAACTGCTAGGCGTTTTCCATCTGGTCTTCACAAAGAAGGCATCCTGGTCTTTGGGTTGCATTTGTGAGCCTGGAATCTTGATTAAGCCTTGTCCCATCCGAAGAACCTTACCTTAGGGTAATGTATGGAAGAGACTAGATAGGGTTTATTGATTTAGCCTGCAGCAGGGTTTCAAAGGATTTCTTCATTGTTTAATATTCTGGTTCTCTATCTTCTTCTGTCTTTGCACAATGTTTTACCTTTTTGCCCCCCTTCCTTATTGTAAATAAAGTTCACTGTTTCTAGTCTGGGTGTGTTCTGTTCTGGATCTGGCCTCAGTACTAAATTCAGCGCCTTCTGCTTTGGTTGGGGAGGGCTAGAAATAGAGGGTGATCAGGTGAACCCTTATTTCTGAGCCCCCAGGATATCCAGAAAGGTCTAAGTATCCCCCTGGCTTGGACTGGATGGATGAGAAGGGGTGGTGGCAGTCTACCGGGTGGTTTGTTTGCCCGCTGGCCACAGGGTAGGGAGTTGAGAGTTTGGGGGCAAGCCCCCTCCCCCTCAACCTGCCAGAAACTTTCACACCTACCACTTTATTTATTTATTATTACAGTATTTATTACAATTATTTATATCCCTGCCTTTCAGAATATAAATCCTTCCAAGGCAGCTTTCAAGTAAGATCAAATTATATTAATAACTGTGGAGAAAGCCAACCTAAGCCCCCTGCCTGACACACACACACACTCACCAAGGAGGGGGGAAGGAGACCCGGGGGGGGGGGAGACAACCAGTCTCCACAGATGCCAAAGGGGACAAACAACATCTACATAGAATCACCCCAGGGGGGAAGGCAGGAAGCATCCCCAGGTTTGTCAATGCTCTTGCATATCAGCCCCATCTACATAAGACTTGAATACCTGTCCAGGGCAGACGCTTCGGCACCCCTAAGAAATGGCCACTCAACACCATAGGATGGGACCATTAAGCAAGTGGCTTCAAAGGGACCCCATCCCACGGGGGGAAGGCGTCACCCCACCTGACCCAAAAGGCCGCCCCTCAGGGAGGGTGTCAACCCACCTGATCACGGAAGGAGGGGCTACCTGAAACACCAAGGTATAAAACACCCTGCACAAGGGAACTTTTCTCTGGACCTGATCAGCAATCTTGCCCATGCCTGGGGTAAGGGAACGAAGGATCAGCAACCCCGGGAAACCAAGCTGAAATCACTGGCCGCTTGGGTTGACCGGACCCCCGGGAAAACAAGCTGAAATCACACACAAGCCGCTTGGGTAGACCGGGCCTCCGCCGGGAACCCAGCTAGCCGCTTGGGTAGACCGGGCCCCGCCGGGAACCCAGCTAGCCGCTTGGGTAGACCGGGCCTCCGCCGGGAACCCAGCTAGCAGTGTGCGGTTGACCGGGCCTCTGCCGGGACCCGAGCTAAACTAACTAGCTGAGAGCCCTGAAATCACGTTGTCCTTGAGGCTTTTGCTTGTTACTTTGTACTGTACTGATAAGCTGTATTGCTGGCGTGTGTCTGGGTTTGTGAAGGTAATTTTGTAAATAAACTTGTTTTCTAAAAGATACTTTTGTGGCTATAAGTTATCCCTTTGTTCTGGGCTAAGGGTGAGACGCTGGGGACCTCGGAGAAGGCCCGCCCCAGGACTCGCTACCCCCTTAGCATTGAACCCGCGCAGAAGACCAGGTTGTCGGTCTTCCACTATAACATATAAACAATATACAAAAACCTAGCTCAAGGATCCATCCCATAGTTGAAGGTAGAAGGCCCTGTACGGGAAGAGAGGGATAGTCCAGCTGGAGCAGGAACCCAACATGTCTGCCTGCCTGCCTGCCTCTTACTCTTCACAAATGTGGAGTGTTCGGATAATTAAATAGAGTACTTACAATTGTGTATGAAAACATTTGCCAGCTGCCTTTTAAAATTTGGTTTAGGAACAAGCTCTGCAATTGGGGGTGTTAGAACTATGATGCACCTGCATGATTTGTGATCCTCCAAGCAGAAGTCGGCCATGCATTTGACCTGAAAAGTGTTTAACCCACCCACCCCCGTGCCACCTGTATTGCGGCCATGCATTTTTGCAGTCCTATGCAGGCAGGAAAACCAGGAGATTAACTGAGCTCCTGGTGAGCTGGTTTGTTAAGTTGCAGGTTCTGCAGGCCTGCACCATTACCTGGAAAAATTGCCAGAAGCTGAATAGTAGTTCTTTCAGACAGTGGGGGCATATTTCATACCCTCTAAAATCGAAGGAGGAAGGTATTTGCAGAAGTTGTGGTGTTGGTAGTAACTGAAGAGCTCACTCCTAATATTTTCTTCTCTTCAAAAAGACCATTATGAGGAATGTGAAAGGGAAGGTATAGAATACCATAACAGGTAATTATGCAATAAGCAGCCTAAAGAGGAAGTTAGTTCCCAGCCAAAGGCAGTTAGTGGCTTGCTTGCATAATAAGGCATACCTTTGTGAATTTTAATCCCAGCCAATATCACAATTGGATGTCTTTGTACATCTTTGTGTAATATTTAAGAAAAAATAATTCTACAGTTGTTCATTGCTCAAGAATGACTTTCCAGTAGCAAGTT
This sequence comes from Shinisaurus crocodilurus, assembly GCA_021292165.1. Classification (NCBI taxonomy): domain Eukaryota; kingdom Metazoa; phylum Chordata; class Lepidosauria; order Squamata; family Shinisauridae; genus Shinisaurus; species Shinisaurus crocodilurus. The sequence goes on along the minus strand of CM037876.1, from coordinate 285,311,741 downwards.
AAGATATGTGGTTTATGGGGAGGGGGTCGGCTGTAGCTTAGTGGTAGAGCACATGCTTTGCATGGAAAAGGTTCCAGGTTCAATCTCTGGCATCTGCAAGTAGAGCTGGAAAAAACTCCTGTCTGAAATGCTGCAGAGCTGCTGCTAGTCTCTATCAACAATACTGGGCTAGATCAACCAATGTGCAAGGTAGCTTTCTATGTTTCCTTGAAGAGGTGATATGTATGCAAGGTTATTTCGTTTCATTGTTTTCCTTTGTATTTCTCATACTATGAAGCAGTTTATAGAAAAAAATGATTGGGGGGGGTGTTTATTTTTTTACTGCTTTTAATCTGTGCAACAGCTTTTCTGTTACTTTTACTGCTTGTTTGCAGCCTCTTCCAATGAAAAATGGTAGAACTCCTAACTCAGTATACTGTGCTGGGATATTTTTCTGTTAAAAATTTCTGCCTCAAAATTCCTGCCTACTGCATTTTCTTTTCCAGCAAATAAAAATTAGTTAGCACCCCCCCCCCGCTGTATTTTTTAAAGCAATCTTTTATAAAGTATTCATTGTTTCTGGGGTGGGGGTCACTCAAAGGTAAATACACTGTTGGGGTGGTGATATAATTGTTTTATTCCGTTTTTATGACTCTGAGGCCTGATGCAACTTAAATTAATTATGTATGAGTTGAGAGAGTGGGTTTTGAAGGCGAGGGAAGCCCAAGGAGATCAAATTTTTATAGAGCATGTGGCCTGATACAAGAACATGAAACTGAGTTAGGCAACTTAAACAATTGTGATAGTAGAGGCTAATAGCAAGCTAAGCTGTAAAAGGTAATAATACCACAGTTGTGGAAGATGTCAAGAGAACAATGTGTGCATTTACTATATCATCTGAAAGAGGGGACTATAAGAGAAGCATGACAGGGATATACGCCTTGAGAAACTTGAGGAACAATCAGACCTTTGAAGAAATGGAAAAATGAGGTGGTGGGAAACCTCTACCCTACTAGAGGAAGGCATGTCATGACTGCCTACTCTGTGCGTCTGCCATAAACTAGACATGGCTTCCTGTCTTTGCTTGTTTTATTTTGTTTCAGGCTTTTTGTTTGTTTATACCCTCTCTTTCAATGGTAATATGCAATATGGCTAGCAACACAGTAAACACAAATATCAACATAGAAAATACAGAAATAATAACATTAATTTTAAAATCTAAAAACAAAAAAGGGCAACCAAAATGATCTGGAGGATGGAGCAATTCCCCTATAAGGAAAGGTTACAACACTTGGGTCTTAGAGAATAGGCGAGTAAGGGGGTGGGGTATGATAGAGTTTTATAAAACGTATGGTGTGGAGAAAGTGGATAGAGAGAAGTTTTTCTTCCTCTTCCACAGTACTAGAATCTGGGATTATCCAAGGAAGCTGAATGATGGGAGATAGACAAAAGCATGTACTTGCTCACATAGCACCTAATTAACTTACAGAATTCGCTGCCACCAGATGTGATATTCACCAGTTTAAGTCCTTCAGTGTGTTCGTCTCCGTATGATAGATTGTGTGCAGAGTGTCTCATTCTCTGCCAGTGATATCCTCACGCTATCCATACATATGGGGAGGCCTGCTGAATGTGTGTAGGCTCTCCCCATGAGCTGGAACCCTGTGCAGTCAGGGTTCAGCCCCATATGGTGAGCCTACACACATTCAGCAGGCTTTCCTGTTGCAGCGGCAGGGCACACGGTTGAGTCCACATGCGCTCTCTCTCTCTCTCTCTCTCTCTCTCTCTCTCTCTGTCTACACAACATGGTGACTAACAACTCGGGGGATTTGACTAATGGTCTGATCCAGCAGCACTGTCTTATACAACATGATCTTCCTTTTGCATCAGGGTTCTAAGGAAATGCATGCTTGTTCTTTGCTCCTCTGGCAGAATAGTAGAGGTAAATTCTTCTGAGCCAATCTCCCTATTTCTGCTATTATTCGCTGGGCTTGCATTCACAAAAAACAAATCGTATAAAATGACTTCAGCCTCTCACTGAGTCACGTGTTCTCAACAGTGCAGAATTACATATGCAGGTATTCAAATACCTTTCCACTGCACAGTCATATGTCTTGTTTTGGTGTGCCCTTGTACTTAGTTAGGCCTTACTTACTGTAGCATGAACAATTTGAGGTGGTATCTTTCACAACCTGAATCTCTGTGTCATGTCCCTGTTCATACAGTATGCAAGTCTTGAAGGAGAATAGAAATGCTGTAGCTTGACTTCCCTTCTTGCCCCTAGATAACTTAAAGATTACCGTTTGCTAACATGCAGCAAAACAGTCCTTAAGTGGTGTTCCTGTGTCACAATAAATTCATCTGTGACAATGCTTTTTATTAATTGGTTATTTTAAACATATGCTTTACCAGACACTGCACACCAATAGCTGCAGTCTCTTCTTTTCAACAATAATTTGTATGAGCACAGCTGTTGCCAAATTTTTTTTCTAAAAAATGCCCTGCACACTTGTGCAAATTGCTGCTGAGAAGCATAAGCAGCATCTGTGGATGAGCTGGGTCAGATGTTCCTCCAGGCAGCTGCATCCTTGGGTCTGCTCATGCCACTACATGTGTAACAATTTAGAAATGTCTGAACCAGCCTTATGGCTATCATTAGCACAGGGCAAACATTTAGCTGGCAGATTGACTCATCTTGTTGAGAGATTTGAGCTCTCTATACCCTTGCCTCTGAATTGAATACATTCATCATTCTTAGTGGGTGGTGGTGGTTATGGAGTGGGTTGTATAAGTTACTAGCACTACTATCCCTTTTAATCCAATTTGCTGATTTAAAATGGACCCTTGGGGCATTCGACCAAGGTGCAATTGGCTATTGGTGCCACCTGTGTATCCATGAGTAGTGCGGGATCTAAGATCAACTGCAGTCTCTTAATCTGATCCTTAAGGGAGAGTGCAACCCCGTCAAGAGCAGATAGATTGACACTTCACTGGTTTTATAAGCCATAGTGAGAGCCAGTGTGGCATAGTGGTTAACGTGTTGGACTGGGACTTGGGAGATCCATGTTCTAATCACCACTCAGCCATGAAACTCACTGGGTGACTTTGGGCCAGTCACTGACTCTCAGCCTAACCTACCTCACAGGGTTGTTGTGAGGATAAAATGGAGAGGAGGAGGAGGAGGAGGATTATGTAAGCCGCCTTGGGTTCCTTGCAGGGGAAAAGATGGGATATAAATATAATAAATATAATCTACTATATAAATGTGAAAGTTTGTCCGTCCGTACGTTTGTATGTACGTACGTACACATGTCCGTATGTCCGTTCGGCTCGCGTGCATCCCACAGGCTCCTGACACGGCTGGACGGATCCATCCCAAACTTGGCACGCTTACTCAACATCACCCAAGGACAAAGACTGGCGGGTTCAAATCTCCCAAAAACCCTCGCCGCGCCTGTACGGCCCAAAATAGATGGCAGCCAATGGCGTCACTTGGAATGCTCTCAGGGGCCATTCAGGAGCAGTTATGCAAATCATTCCAACGACATTTAGAATGTTGGTATGCACTGCCACAGGGGCCCAATCAAGGGAGGATATGCAAATCTCTCCTACCTCCAAACAGAATGTTCATTGTGGGAAGCAGGGATTTCATTGTGTAGTCCCGGGGGAGCTGGGATTTCATTGTGTAGTCCTGGGGGAGCTGGGATTTCATTGTGTAGTCCCGGGGGAGCTGGGATTCCATTATTTTTGCCCGGGGGACCTTACCTATGGAGGGATTTTAAAAAGCAGACAGCTACCTTAAGGAATTTCGAACAAATAGTGCCTATAGGAAAATGATGACCCGTGCAACGCCGAGTAAAAAAAAGCTAGTAAATAATAAATTAAGTACGGATGTGTATCTGCTTTTGACAAGGCCCAAATACTGAAGTGGCTGCTCTGAAGCTTCAGACCCAATCTGAATGCTAGTTTAAGCACAATTGGATACATTTTTAACCCCCACACAAGCAAGCTTCCCATAAAAGGAAAATACCAGGGAGGGAGAGGAGGAGAGTATCGTGTGACTGACAGCTCTAGCTCTCGTTTTTACTTCCAATCACAGTGCTTTTGGGAGGCAGGTAGAAGGTGAGAAGGACATACTCTGCTGCCTGAAAGAATAAGAGGGTTGCTCTGAGGACTTTACAAGGGAAGGTTAGTGCTTAATGCGCAGTTGCACATTTGCCCTTAATGTAACGCCACCATATTGAGCTGGACAACTTCTCAGCTCTGAACCATAGAGTAGTAAGGATCTCCATACCTTCTCTCTGCCTCAGGGAGTGTGGTGCCAGTGCTCTGAGGACTTTACAAGAAGGTAGGGTTTTACAGTTTGCCCCAAGCACTACTAACACTGTGTGTGTGTCTGTCTCTGTGTGTGTGCGTGCGCCACACAACATGCACAAAAAGAACGCAGCAAATAGCATACAAAAGCATGGAGTGGGGGGAGGGTACCCCCTTTTTGAAACCTCAACTGTTAAAGCTGCCTAGAACAGAAGCCCCTGCACCTATTTGTCTGAAATTTGGCAGGCTTTATCCCCTCCGAAGTGGCTACTATACTGGCACATTTTGTGTGATTCTGCAAAAAGATAAAAAAGTTAAAGCCATTACTGTATTGCAAATTATCTAACTACTGCAATGGACTGTATAATCCATTCCCAACTCTCAACCCATATACCACCACAAAAAAAGCCCTATTCAGGTGTTTAGGCTGAATGTGTGAGAGTGCAAAGTGTGTAGGAGCTTGGCCTGTGCAGCAGCCCTACCCCAATGCGTCTGTGCGTGCAAAGGTCTGAAGGCAGATTCCAAGCACATTCAGTTGATCGTGCTTAGGATCCTCCCCTCTGTCAGGAATAATGCAGGGTTCCCGACTGCAGGATCACAGTTCTTAATAACATTCAGGTCAATGCACTTAGAATCTGCCTTCAGGCCTTTGCACTCAGTGAATGAAGGTCAGGAGTAGAGTGAGTGGAGCTGGTACATGAGGATGTTGTGGGCAAGGCAGGGTCAATGCATGCGCCCCTGGTACACCTATTGTGCCCTCAAGCATTCATGTTGTATGTCTGAATAGGACCAAAGAGTGGTGTGCATATTGCTTGAATTATGAGCTAGGAACACAGTGAATTGCACAGTTACTTACTTCACCTAGCGCCAACTCTACACAAATCTCTTGTATGCACATTCCCCATGCTCCAGTTTTACTCGAAGGAATTGACTCTTAGTTTGCACAGCTCACAGTACATTTGTGTCTGCTACTAGCTGCTATGATTCCCATATCAGAAATATGTCCTGTGTTTAAATAGGTATAATTGTTTTGGAATAATGGAGCCATTCCTTGTGATGTGAAGTCCTGGTTTGAATTACATCATCCTTCTAGGTCCTTTCTCCTTTAAGAGATCTCTTGAGAGAATTCTGGAGTGGTGTATTTCTGCAAACCTGTTCTTCTGGATGTGGGGGCTGAGTAGGTAAGATGACTCCTGGTCATTCCATGAAGCTTAATGGTGGGAGTTTCAGGACAGATAAAAGGAAGTACAGTCATGCCTTGGATTGAGAGCATAATTCGTTCTGGAAACGTGTTTGTAATCCAAAACACTCTTATATCAAAACGAAATCCCACCAAAAAAATTTGTACAGAGATTTTTAATTTAAGCCGTACTACAGTACATGTATTGCAAGACGTCGCTTGTACATCAAGTTAAAAAAAAAATTAAATAAATATTTAAAAATTTGCTTGTCTTGCAAAATGCTCTCAAACCAAGTTACTTGCAATCCAAGGTATTACTGTACCTGTTCACATAGTGCATATAGTTAAACTATGGAATTTGCTCCACAAGATGTAGTGATGGCCACAAATTTGGATAGCTCTAAAGGGGGATTAGACAAATCTATGGCAGATAAGGCTATCAGTGGTTACTGCTACTGATGGCTATATGCTACCTCCAGTATCAGAGGCAGTATTCCTATGTACACCAGCTGCTGGGGGACACAACTGGGAGGCTGCTATTGCACTCATGTCCTACTGTCAAGGTTCTACCTGTACCAGGACACCTTGATCAGCTCCTTAAAGGTATCTGCCTCTTTAAGAGCCCCTCCTGTATCAGGATGCCAATTCTCTGCCTTTTTACCCGCTGTTCCCAGTAACGTGGGATTAGGCCTTAGGTGTGGTGTAAAAGACACTCCAACAACTGAAGGTTAACAATAAGTTTACTGTAGTACAGTAATACCTTGGATTGCAAGTAACTTGGTCTGAGAGCGTTTTGCAAGACAAGCAATTTTTTTAAAATAAATTTTGACTTGATAAACAAGTGATGTCTTGCAATACAAGTCGTAGGGATGTAACCACTCGCCTCGAGCGGGCGTAGCGGGCCGAAATTGGCCCCGCTCACGCCCGCCAGAGACTCACTTTGATATAAGAGCGTTTTGGATTACAAGCATGGTTCTGGAACGAATTATGCTTGCAATCCAAGGTATTACTGTAATTATTGGTAAAGTAGATTCACATTAACTTAGGGTAATTACACAAATAGAGCTGTAAGATTACAAAAAGCAAGTATAATGGAAATAAAAGGAAAAATAACGCAAGGTTCTCTAACCTAGCTACACTGTCACCTGTAAGCTTAGTAGAGAGATTCCTCCTCTAGCCTAGCTCTGGCTGTTCTGCATTCTTCAGTGAAATTCAGACCCTGCTTCTCTGTCTGCTTCACTCTCTGCAGCTTCTCTCTCTCTCTCTCCAATTTCCCTCTCTCCCTCAGCCACCCCTGCAGCTCCAGATCCACTCTTTATATACACTCCCTCCCCCCCAGACCTAGCAGGTTACAATCCTGTGACCTCCAACTGGGGAAATGAAACTTAACTCCATTAAGTGAAAGGAGGCTTTTTTTTTTTTCATGAAAAGGAAGCTTAACTCCATGAGGGGAAAAGGAAACTCACAAACTCAGGAGATGTTTGGGCCTACAGGCTTCAAACTAACTCAAGCCTGTGTAGGCCTCAGTCCTTCACATCTACCTATGGGTTTCCTACAGGCAGCTGATTGGCCACGGTGTAAACAAAATTCTGGATTAGATTGCCCTTGGTGTGATCCAGCATGGCTCATCTTATGTTCTTATATTTTAACAGCTGAGGTGTGAATTAATGTACTAGTTTTATAATGAGACACACAGACAATGTTGAGTGATGCCTACTGGGACACAGTTATTTGTGGGCATGTGCAGACCACTTTTTAGAGCTTCATAGAACTCTTGTTCAGGCTCAGAGCAGTTGCTCCTGTTTGCCATCAGCTGCTGATTGAATAAATGATATTTTCTTGCTTGCTTCATTCTTCACAGCAATTCTGATTGTTGGTCAAATCTGCAAACCTGAACATATCTCACGCTATTTATATTTTTTAAAGCCCACAATACTACCTTTATTGAGGGGTGGGGGAGAAGGCCTTGACATAAATTTGGGTCTAGCTATGTATATTGATCTGGATTTTTATTTGAGGTGAGTGGGGTCTTTTTGAAAGAATGAAGTACTTAAGACAACACCAACATCTGTATGTCATAGCTTGCCACTGATATTGCCATATTATTTAAATGCTACTGTATTTTATTGTCTCCAGTATGCCTGTTTTTGTACTGTAGATAAAGTTCTTTTCCTCACATCTGCTTTTAAAAAAAAATAAAAATGCCTGGAGTGTCCTCACCTGCTGCTGTTGGCCTGCTGTCTTCTTAATAGCTCAGTGTGTGTTCATAAGAACATGACTTTTTTTAGAGGTTTTCCCCCCTTGTAAAAGTCAAGCTTATTTCCTTGTAGAAGCACAATTTATTTAAAAGTATTTCCTTGTGGGGGAGAAATTAGGCATAGTAACAACAAAGCCATATGTTGTCAGTGGGACTCTTGCACAAGAATAGCTTTTTCTATCTGTTTTTATTTATTTATTTATTATATTTATACCCCGCCTTTTTTCCTGCAAGGAACCCAAGGCGGCTCACATAATCCTCCTCTCCATTTTATCCTCACAACAACCCTGTGAGGTAGGTTAGGCTGAGAGTCATTGATTGGCCCAAAGTCACCCAGTGAGTTTCATGGCCAAACGGGGACTAGAACTCGAATCTCCAGAGTCCCAGTCCAACACTCTCACCACTACGCCACACTGTTCAGCACTTCCCCAAGTCTCCAGTACTCCAGAAAGAGGATATATTAACTTCCCCTACCTTTTCACAGTTCCTTTTCAGATCACTTACAGCTGTGGTTACTGCAGTTCCCACAAATTTAATTTCTGGGAAGTAAATGGAGGGGAAATTTGCTACAATTTAAGGGCTGGGAAGTAAATGGAGGATAAATTTATGCACCTGTCAGGGACCCACGTTAACTACAGCAGTAAGTACTCCAAAAAGGAGTCACAAAAAGGCGGGGAAATATCTCCCCTTTCTGGAGTAGCTGGAGACTCGGGGAAGTATTGAAAAGGTGGAGGGCACTCAGAACTGTCAGTTCAACACTTAAAATCAAGAGGATTACATTGCTAAGTGGGTGATATTGTCCCTCCCACACCTTTTGGTGCACCTATTTCATAGTTTTCCCCCCTTTACCAGAGCTTTTCAGTCAACAGCTAGGCAATTGGTCCCTGGCAACTGTGCACAAGTTAGCCTATTTGCAGTCTCACCTTGTCAATCTGTTACCTGCTCCACTTCTCCGCTCCCTTTGACAGCTGAAACAGATGAGGAAATTGACCATGCAAGACTACATATTTTGGATACCCATAAGTGTGTACTTGCACGCTTGCGAAAGACCACCACCACCAACAACAATAATAATAATACGAACACCAGGGTTGCAATGATTTAAATCAATGATTAAATCATTGATTTAAATCAATAAAAATCAATATATATATATATATATATATATATTGCAAAAAAAATCATGATTTTTTTGCAACCCTGCCGTGTAGGTAGCCTAGTAACCGATAATACTGGTAATGTAAAAAAAAAATGAAAAAAAATGAGGAAAGTGTTTTCTGTATAATTTGAATCGCTGATTTGTCCACAAAGTGATTTGCTGTTGTTAACTCGCCTGTTAAAAAGTAAAGCCATGAGCAGAGAACTGTTGCTTTGAAAGAGGCCCTATGACTCTACATACAGTACATATTGGCACAGATTTATGCAAAGAAAAGGATATTTTATTGAGAAACAAACAAAAAATCCCCTGAAGCACGTTTATATTCTGTATCTCTACCTTAAATAATGATGATCATGGTGTGGTGTAGTGGTGAGAATGTTGGACTGGGACTCGGGAGATCCGGGTTCTAGTCCCCGCTCGGCCATGAAACTCACTGGGTGACTTTGGGCCAGTCACTGATTCAGCCTAAGCTATCTCACAGGGTTGTTGTGAGGATAAAACAGGAGGAGGAGGATTATGTAAGCCGCCTTGGGTTCCTTACAGGAAAAAAGTGGGGTATAAATATAATAAATAAATACTTCCACATATAGCCTTGCTGAAAAGAATGAGTTGGTGGGGTAATAATGAATTCCAGTCCAGAAAAGAAATGTCATTCAGCATTTCTAGTAATAAATGTAATCTTGTTGAGGACAGAACATTCTGCTATTCTGCCTTTATCACCTTAAGTTCTGCCTGAGGCTTTTTAGCAGTCAGTTATGCACGCTGACTGCTAATAATTAAAACATAGTGGGCAGTGCTAGACAGTGAGCCAAAAGAGAACCATTGTGTCTGCAAATAATATATACTATGGCTTACTGGCTGCTGATACAGTGGCTTTCCCACTGGAATGGTACTTAGTAAAATAAAAGGAATGTCATAAATTAGACTTTTCCACATTTGTTGTGTTACAACCTGGAATTGAAATGGATTCAATTGGCATTGTTACCACTTGGTGTACACAAGATACTCAACACTCTGTGAAGGTGCAAAATATTTTTATTGTGGCATAAAAGTTAAGTAAACAAAAACAAACTGGCACTTGTTGGTTGCATAAGTATTTACCCCCTGTGCTGTGACATGCCTAGAGCTCTGGTGCAACCCACTGCCTCCAGGAGGCACATACTGTAGTTGAATGGAGTCCACCTGTGTGCAGTTCCAGTGCCACATGATCTCAGAATACACCTGTTTCTGGAAGGCCCCAGAATTTGTTGGAGAGCATATCTAAACAAACAGCATCATGAAGACCAAGGAGCTATCAAAACAACTCCAAGATAAAGTTGTGCAGAAGCACCAATCAGGGTTGGGTTATAAAAAAAAATCCCAAACTATGAATATCCCATGGAGCACTGCTAAATCCATTATTACAAAATGGAAAGAATATGGCTCAACTGTGACTCTGCCTAGAGAAGTCCGTCCACCAAAACTCAGTGACCAGGTAAGGAGGGCATTAGTCAGAGAAGCAACCAAGAGGCCAATGGTAACTCTGAAGGAGCTGGATAGATTCTCAACTGAGATGGGAGAAACCGTCCATGGGACAACTATCACCCAGATGCTCCACAAAGCTGGGCTTTATGGAAGAGTGGTGAGAAGAAAGCCATTGCTGAAACACACCCATATCAAAGCCCGTTTGGAGTTTGCAAAAAGGCATGTGGGAGCAGGGCCGGTGCTACCATTAGGCCAACTAGGCAGCCGCCTAGGGCGCAGGGCTAAAGGGGGCACCAGAAACGCCTCGAAAAAAAAAAATACAGTGCTCTCAAGTGGGAAGGGGGGGCGCTAAATATCTGATCTTACCTAGGGCACCAAACTGCCTTGCACCGGTCCTGTGTGGGAGACACTGCAAATATGTGAGGAAAGTTTTCTCTGGTCTGATTAGACCATAATTGAACTTTTTGGCCTTGCCACAAAATGCTATGTGTGGTACAAAGCCTACAGTGCTCATTGCCCTGAGAACACCATCCTCACGGTAAAGCATGGTGGTGGCAGCATCATGTTGTGGGGATGCTTTTCCTCGGCAGGGACTGGGAAACTGGTCAGGATTGAGGGCAAGATGGATGGTGTCAAATACAGGGCAATTCTAGAGGAAAACCTGTTTCAGTCTGCCAGGACCTGGGACTGGGACGGAAGTTCACCTTCCAGCAGGGCAATGACCCTAAATACACAGTCAAAGTAACACTGGAGTGGTTTAAAAACAAGAACCTGAAAGTCTTAGAATGGCCCAGTCAAAGCCTCAATCCAATTGAGAACCTGTGGCATGACTTGAAAGTTGCTGTTCACCAACGGTCCACATCCAACCTGACAGAGCTGGAGCAATTTTGCCAGGAAGAATGAGCAAACACTGCAGGATCCAGATGTGCAACACTGATAGAGACTTACCCAAGAAGACTCGCAGGTGTAATTGCTGTCAAAGGTCCTTCTATCAAGTATTAACTTGGGGGTGAATACTTATGCAACCAACAAGTGCCAGTTTGTTTTTGTTTACTTAACTTTTGTGCCATAATAAAAATATTTTGCAACTTCAGTGTTGAGTATCTTGTACATCAAGGGGTAACAATGCCAATTAAATCCATTTCAATTCCAGGTTGTAACACAACAAAATGTGGAAAGGTCAAAGGGGGGTGAATACTTCTGCAAGGCTCTGTATGCACATCAAATGTCCAAAACACTTATATCCAGTGGAAAAGCCAGTTGCTTAAACCACAGTTGCATGCAAACTATATATGCTACTGCTAAGCTAGGGCTCTAGCATAGGCAGGCCTCTGGATGATCCATTTCCCGGTGGAAGGAGCACCCGGTGGCAGCAGAGAGAAAGAGAGAGAGAGGGAGGGAGGGAGAGAGACTCTTGCACTACTTTTTACCCCCTATGCTACTGAGGTTAGAAAGAGTGTAAAAGATGTGCTGAAATTTCCCACATTGGGAAATGAGGGATCCCTCAGAAGCCCTTGCAATGCTCCAGTGATTTGGGGGCAATCTCCCATTTCCTAATGGGCAGAGTGTCTAGCGGCAACAGAGGGAGCAGAGCACAACTCCCTCATTCTCAGCTTCCTTTGCAGCTGCTTCTCCACACAATTCTTCCACTGGGAAATGTCCCAGCATCTCTGGTCATTGGTGGGGCTGGGCCCTCTGCCAGGCTGTGGCCTCAGCATGTACCCAACCATGCCAACCTCTGTTCAAGCTCAAGTGTCCATCTGGAGCTGCTCTTCTCCTGTTTTGGGGTTTAGAGCCACACTCCTCAGTGACTTCGATACAAAGATAAAAGGCTTTTCTGAAGTGTGCTGCATGAGTGTTAATAACTTCGCTATTAGGATTTTGGACAGGCATTGATGGTGTTCTAGTTCCTCTAGTCTGAGGGGAAATATTTTAGGTAGTACATTTTCAGTAAGAGTCCAGTTGTTTTGTCATAAAGGATTCCTAATGTTTTCCAGCTGTGCCTCTTTATGTAGTACTCTTTTTGAGCAAATTAAACTGATGTAGTGAATCTTGCATACTTCTGTGTGAGTGGATGACCCAGATTCATATAAATTGGGTCTTCTATTCAGGATATGGTACAAGAAAAAGAGAACAGTGTGAAAGGCAGCATGAGATAAATGGATGCATGAGAAATCTGAAGAGAAAGATATGGTATCTTGCAGTTTACATGGGAGGGCCAGACAATAAGCAAATCTGATATCAGTAACATTGAGTTATCTGGATTTTGAGGGCATTTTATAAATACAAGATGGTTATTAGTAATAAAGAGGAAACCCTTTATTAGTAATAAAGAGGAAACTTCAGTAATGCCGCTGGAAGGCAATTTCAGACAATAGTACAGTACTGTAAAACCCACAAAATATACTAGTCTGCATTTCTATGCTGGTTGTGAAGGAGGAGAAAGTCTTTCCTCTTAGTTTCTATGAGAATCGTGGAGGAAGTAGGCTGGCTGAGGTGGGACAGTCTCCTAGGGCAGCTAGGCAAGTTGTTAAATACAAGGCTACAATAGTACTCTCTGCTATGCTTTTCCTTTGCATGAAAATTCATATGTCCTAATGTAATCGCACAGTTCCTTAGCTCTTGCTAAGGCTTAATTTGAGGTGCTATTTTGTTTTTCATAATTTAAATATGCTACCTAAGATGGGAATGTTTGTATATCTGCAATAAGTGAAAAGGCTGGAATCAAAACTCATGGGAGGAATCTACTTACCGTAGTCATTTATCAGGAGCACCAATGTAAGAATGGGCATATAGCCTTGGAAAGAGGGTGATGTTAAAGCTATTGTTTGGTTTCCATGGGCTTGAAGGCATGCATGCAACTATTTTGCCCCCAGGCTCAATTTTAGCTAGTGGTTTTAACCTTTAATTCCCTTCATAGTTTGGGACCCACATAGCTACAGGAGCACCTCTCCTAATACATTATTTGCCCTGCCAGCTAAGATCTGCAACAGGTACCCTGTTCAATTACTAAATGAACTCAGTAAGAGATAGGGCTTTTTTGGTGGTGGTCCCTTTGCTGTGAAATAGCCTCCTTAGAAGGTTAGTTAAAGAGCTTCATGAATGGCTTTCAGAAGGAGCTGCAACACCTTATTCAGAAAGGCACTTAAGACTTGAGGTCTGTTGTGCCAGATACTTAATTGCTACTGTTTGGGATGTTTTACTTTGTAGTCTTGTTTGTTTTTATAAATTTATTAATATATATTTTTAAATCATGTTTTCAAGTTATGGTTTGTAACTGTCCTGAGCATAGAATGCGCTGGAATATAAATTTGTTAATTTATGACTAGACTGTACCTAACATAGGCTCCAGTGATGGAAAATGTTATTTTATTTCAGATGTTGTACTCCTAAGCACTGCACTGAACAGTGCACAAAGTGGGGAAAATGCTGTAAAAACAAAGAAAAAGATTTCACCTAAATTACTATATTTCTGATTTAATGTGATGGTTAATTTTCAGGGCAGATACCTACCTTGGTTCCTTGGCTGTATGTATTCCAGCTTGCATTAGAAGCAGTAATGGCAGCAGAATGCATCAAGAACTGTTGTAGTGGGTGTTTGTATATGGAGAAAGAAAAGCATGATGGTGAGTTCAGTTAAATTGTGCATGTTTTAGTTCTGGAATGGGTATATTGGTATATTTATTAATTATTTATTATTTGCATTTATTTATCGCCCATCTGGCCGCAAACTGGCCACCCTGGGCGATGTACATAAGATAAAAACAGGATAAAATACATTAAAACAGTATAAAAATTTAAAATATATACTGTAAAAAAAGCAACAAAAGAGTAATGATATTAGTTGGGCTTGGGTGCTTCCAGACAGAGGGTTTCAATTGAAAGACATTGTGCAATTACTCTGTATTTTTTTCCTTATTGGATCTTCTGTGGTAAGAAAAAAGAGAAGAAATGGTGGGAAAACGTGGGAGGGTTATTAATGGAAGATGATGTCATCGGGATCCCCCATAAGATTCCATGAATGAGGTAGGGGAATGGTGCGATAAAAACCTCATCTAGAAGCACCCCCTATGTAATGTGTGAATATCTAGTTGTAATCTCACAGTATCTGATCCTAAAAAAGTAGAGTACAAATTATATATACATTTAGGGCTGTAGGCCCTATTTAAAATAAATAAACAATTAAACAAATTGTTTAAATTAATTGACTAAAATGGTATTCCCCAACACAATGATGATGATGATGATCATGATGCAGATGGCAGGCATTATGTTCATTCTCACACTCTACTGTGACATATAAACTTATGATTTCCTAACACTGAGAGCACACTTTCTTCTTAAAAATGTGTGACTGAGTTAGTGCAAAGGTATGAAGATATAATCAACTGATTCATCAATTGATTTAAACTCCCTTGATCATCTAAGATTGATTTAATCCAGTGAGAGCCCTAATACTAATACAGCAAACAGTGTTACCCTGGGACAGATATTGTTTGTCCCATGTGCTATAATTGGTGATGGAATGTAATTTGTATTTTGTTGACTTACCTACCTTGTCATTACTGAGAACTGTCTGACCCAAGAGTATCTCTTTGTTCCATTCTGTAGCACAGGGATGTTGAACTTCTTTCAGCCTGAGGGCTGAATTCAGTTTTGGAGAAGTTGGGGGGGGGGGCTGCATTCCAGGGGTGGGTGATGCTGAAGGCAAAAAGGGTAGGGCCAAAGGCAAAAGGGGCAGGGCCCAAAATACCAGCATATTTTAGCTTAAAGCTCGTACTTCCAGTAACTAAGCCTTAGGAGAGACATTTCAACTTTTTAGAATGAAACAGCCCCAACCCTGCACAAAAACTGGGAAATGACTGAACACTTGGTGGTTGGGGAAAATGGGGAGAGCCATCTGAGGAAATCCTGAGGGCTGGATTGGGACCCTAGGCCAGCCGGAATTGCCTCACAGGCCTGAGATTCAACACTCCTGCTGTAGCAGAACATGTACGTACTTGTGTGTGCATGAGAGACTTGACATGTG
Organism: Shinisaurus crocodilurus; assembly: GCA_021292165.1. Classification (NCBI taxonomy): domain Eukaryota; kingdom Metazoa; phylum Chordata; class Lepidosauria; order Squamata; family Shinisauridae; genus Shinisaurus; species Shinisaurus crocodilurus. The sequence goes on along the minus strand of CM037876.1, from coordinate 285,296,359 downwards.
CTTACTTAACTCTGGTTATTAGAGTTAAAGTTTCATGCTTGTGTTAAATACCTTCTACATACTATGAAGGGAAAATTAAGTTTTGTGTTTGTAATTTTGAGTTAATTCATATCTTACCTTTAGTATTTACCTTTTAAAATCTTCCCTGAATCAGCAGTGGTAAGTAACTGGAAAATAGGATTGGGTTACAGTACTTTAGAACTAGTGCAAATGTTGTCAGGACTGATATACTTACTATCCACTACTCCCTGTCTCCGGATGCATCAACAGGATGGAAAGCCTGTTCGTCTCTGATCCTATTAAAACACAAAAGATCATTTCAGACTGCTCATTCAAGGCTGAATGTGCTTGTCATGCTTTTTATGTTAAATAACAGCCTCCCTGGAGAAGGAGTCCGAAGATACAGCCAAATATAGATCAAACGTTGTGGAGAAACCTCCCTTGTCTTCTGTGTCGGTGAAACGCCAGGTTGGCTGTTCAGAAGATTATCTTCTTTCCAAGCTCCCGCCAGCTGGCAAGGAAGTACCCTTTGTGGTTCCTCAGGTCAAGCTTGCCTACATTCAACCGAGGAACCTTGGTAGTGCACACCCTGGAGGAATTCAAGGTAAAGAACCTCAGGAGTAGATGGCGATTAAATTGTAATGCAATTAATAGAAGAAAAGGTGTTGGAACTCAGTTCCGGTGAGTTCCACCAGAAAAAAAGCCCTGCAAAGAACCTTCTGGTAGCTGTCGTTAGATGTGTTTGTACAAGGTTGTTTTATGCGATGGGGGGGGGGATATCCATGTTTTTACAGAGGCAGTTGATGGAGTTGTTATCCTGAGTGAGCAACCCCTGCCTATATTTGCAATGAATTTTAGGGATGGGAAAATCAACGAGGTTCAAGCTCATCAATATTCTCCTGTTTTCACCTCAGCTCGGTTCATCTTGTTCCCATTGCCAAACATGAGCTTTTTTTCTTTCCAAATCAAAATATGTACATAAAGTGCACACTGAAAATGTGTACTTCTCCCATAGACGAAAGCGTAAACATGCGCATTTTTAAAAAATGTGCACTTTTAAAAATGCACATCTTTTAAATAATGCACATTTTTTGGAATGTGACCACATCCAAGGTTGTCTTTGGGGTTGCAAATGGGGCAGATTTGAAGTAAAACTCTCATACATCCCTAAATTTACCTTGATAAGCCATATACTCTCGCTTACTGTTTCAGATAGTTTAATAGACTGCTTTGTACCTTCAGGGAATTCTGCAATACATACAGCTCTTAAGACTAAAGGCAACCACCCTTCCACTGTTTGTGTAATGATTTGCCCCAGAATGAAAGCTGCTGACTTTTACTGGGACTGGTTTTAGTCTTTTCAACTTCATATTCACCCTTCTGAATGTGCAAGCCAATGAGAGTATGAAGTTAGAATTACTATTTCAAGATCGTTTAAGCAATCCCTTCAAATAATAAGATTTATTTTTCAGGCCATAGTTTGTATTCCAACTATTATTACCATTAGCTGGTTTGGATTGGAAGGCAGTGCCAAGGTCTTTTCCCAAGCAGATATGGTTCCCATGACAATGTGCTCTTTTGTTTGTCTCTTTTGAAGCTGTAGCTCCTCTCCCCCCCCCCCCCCTGGAATCCTTTGAGTGCTTGAACAGTATCTTATTGTGAAATTTATGCACCTCAAGGACTCTCAGCTCAGGGTGCTTTTTGCAAGACAGGAGATTTGCTGTGCAATGCATTCCTGATCTTGCAATTGAAAACCAAACCAAATATTTTGTTGCACTAGAAGTAGACTCTGCAGAATTAAGATTATACAACAATAAGATATTCTGCATCTGTTGATTTAGAAAATATAGAATGCTTGGAATTTCTCTTTTTCTGAAATACTTTGCTGAAACAGATCTAAAATTTCTAACCATGCTGATGGACTTGATTCTTCAAAAGTTGCCACATTGGGACAATGAAATCTCAGTTTAATAAGCTGAGATATGAGGAAGCTTCATACACCCACAAGCAGCAAGCTCCTCTCTTTGCACAACTGGAGAAACAAACCAGGAAGCCACAGTTAACTATAGCTTCCTCATAGCCCCAAGGATGATTGCATTCCAATTTTATCTAAATGCATTTGGATTTTTAACACAGTTAAAAATGTCCATTCCTCTAGGCAGCGTCATCGAAAGTAAAGAAACCACATTGTAGAGCAAGAGGGCTAAAACCGTTCAGAAGAATCCCGTACGCTTCTGCTGTGTTTATACCCTGGGTTGGATCCAGATTTAAACGCATGCAACTGGGCTGGCGGAATAGATTTCTTTGCCAACACCGCACAGCAGCCACTCCAGTCCCCTAAAAATGCTACACAAAGAGTCAGGGGACCCTGTTGAATGGAGTGAGCTGTTGTGCAGGGGGAAAGGGATCCTCAAAAATCCAGCAGAGGCACCTTCCATGAGCAAAGCCCTTCTGTCAACAGAAGGCAGATCTTGGATCCAAACTCTTGCCTAGTAATGTTAATACTGTGTGAGAAGCACTTATCTGTATCACTATTCAAAGTGATCAGTGTCACATTTAAATGGCATATGACACATGTGCCATACGTATACAGCATTGGCAGGCCAGTAAGTTGTGGTCTAGGTGGACACTTCTCTGGCATGCTGCTGGAGCACATAGTAAGCACTCTTGTTATACGTGATTCCAAATGCATGGTATACTTACATGGGTAGGTGCTTTTCATGTGACAGCATTGTATCTAAGTCACCCCTTTGACTGTATACTTGATTGGTCAGGAACCTGCTTGCTTTTGTTTCCTGCATGGCACTAAACATACTTTAACATTGGCACAAAATAAATGTCTAGTAGTAGTTCTAACTAAAACACTAGAATACACCTATTTTAATATAATTTTTAATGCTCTGCAAATATCAGTAACTATGCAAAGTAATGTACCTACATTTCCTATTTTTTTCACCTTTTAAAAAACATACGTAATATTGCTTGGTATCAATAAGTGAAAGTACTTGGATCCAGGCAAACCTTTTATTTTTTGAAAGCCTATTTCCCAACTCAGCTACTGACCTTTACACAGGAAACATCTGTTTTTTCACTGCTGACCTCCTGCTCATACTTTACAGAAGATTTTAGCAAAATGCTGTGTTGCCTAATAATATAAATCATGGTTCACAGGTTCTGCTGTAACATATTTTGGGGACCGGAAAGCAGAACTTTCCAGTGCATACCAGCAAAGACCCCTTGTTGATGTGGTGTATAACCCATTCTATATGCACCAGCAGCCACCGCCTGTCTCTCCAGATTTGACTCAGTGCCGCACAGAAAAATTGGACAATAGAAGACTATATGGCTCAGGTAAAAAAAATAATAATAACAATGCCACACATTTTATTTTATTTTATTTTTGCTTTTGCTTTTCACCCTCTGCAGGTAGAATAAATGGGCAATAAGACCATTTGGGGAATCCAGAGATTAGTGTTGTATTTGGATCCAAATGACTTTGCTTGAGAGTCCCCTGTTCAGCCATGAACTCAGTGGGCCATTGGGAGCATGCTACTCGTTCTCAGCTTTACTAAAACAGGGTGGTTGTGCTGGAGTGACGAAGCAAGGATTGCAAAACAATATGCACATAAAGCTCATACAGAGCAATGGAAATGTTTAGAATGAGATCTTGGTCTGTCTCCTAGTTGCTTCTTCCCCAGAGTGGCCTTCTATGGCCACAGAGTTTTTGTGTCTGCTCAGTATTTTAGTCTTTGCTTCTTAAAACCGTGTTTGTGGCTGCTCTTCTGATTCTGGATGTTATTAATTTTTATTGTGTTTTACTTCATGTTCATCGCCTTGAGAGCTTTGGCTATCAGGTGACTCATAAGTTGAATGAATACATAAACAAAATGGCAGCCACAAATGTTCAGTAAATACAGTAACCATTTGCAATAGACAACAGTGGTTGCAGCTACTCCTGTTGCATTCTGATTATTTTTCTTTAGAGCAAACAGAATGAGTCTGCACTAAAATGAGGAAGAATAAAGGAGATTAAATAGTACTTTACCAGTCTTAAAAACCTTTTTCCATGGTAATGCTCATCTTTTGTATGTAGGTATTTTATCTTTGGCATTTTTACTGCACTCCTACTCTCAGAAATGTGGCTGGCATGTGGTCATAGAATCATAGAAAAGTAGAGTTGGAAGGGGCCTACAAGGCCATCGAGTCCAACCACCTGCTCCATGCAGGAATCCAGGTCAAAGCATCCCTGACAGATGGCCGTCCAGCTTCACCTTGAATGCCTCCAAATTGGGAGAGCCCACCACCTCCCTAGGTAGTTGGTTCCATTGTCTTATTGCTCTGGCAGTCAGAAATTTTTTCCTGATGTTTAGGTGGAATCTGGGTTCCTGTAACTTAAGCCCATTATTCCGTGTCCTGCAAACTGGGATGATCGAGAAGAGATCCTGGCCCTCCTCTGTGTGACAACCCTTCAAATACTGGAAGAGTGCTGTCATAGCTCCCCTCAGTCTCCTCTTCTGAAGGCTAAACATGCCCAGTTCTTTCAGTCTCTCCTCATAGGGCCTTGTTTCCAGTCCCTTTATCATCTTTGTTGCCCTCCTCTGAACCCTCTCCAGTTTGTCTACATCCTTCTTAAAGTGTGGTGCCCAGAACTGGACGCAGTACTCAAGATGAAGCCTAACCAGTGCTGAGTAAAGGGTAAAATCACTTCACGCGATTTGGAAGCTATACTTCTATTAATGCAGCCCCAAATAGCATTTGCCTTCTTTGCAGCCACATCGCATTGCTGGCTCATATTCAGTTTGTGATCTACCACAATTCCAAGATCCTTCTCACTTGTAATATTGTTGAGCCAAGTGTCCCCCATTCTGTAACTCTGCATTTGGTTTCCTTTCCCTAGGTGCAGCACTTGGCATTTATCCCTATTAAATTTCATTCTGTTGTTTTTGGCCCAGCGCTCCAGCCTATCAAGATCGCGTTGAATTTTGTTTCTGTCTTCCAGAGTATTAGCTGTTCCACCTAACTTTGTGTCATCTGCAAATTTGATAAGCATTCCCTACACCTCCTCATCCAAGTCATTAATAAAAATGTTGAAGAGCACTGGGCCCAGGACCAAGCCCTGTGGTACCGCGCTCGTTACCTCTCCCCAGTTTGAGAAGGTACCATTGATAAGCACTCTTTGAGTCCGATTCTGTAGCCAATTGTGGCTCCATCTGATAGTTGTTCCATCCAGCCCACTTTTAGCTAGCTTGCTAATCAGGATATCATGAGGTACTTTGTCCCTAGACAGCCTTTCCATCTAGGCATCTTACAGGGCCAGACATGCTTAGCTACAGCAGCATAACTATCTTATGTGCTTTCAGACCATTTTTATATCTGTATCTGATCCTTTGGCAAAACTTTCAAGCTCTTTGAAGCCCTTTACAGCACTAAAGCTGTTCAGGGGCAAGACTCTGAAGGGAAAGAGATACAGGTTAATTAAATTGACAGTTCTGCTAAGGGGATGAAAGCATCCAAGATGTTTGGCTGTTTAGGGCGCAGTCCATAGGACTTTCTAAGCAGTCCATAGCTGCTTAGAAATACCCAAACTTGGAGGCTTCCGAGCCTGCTGGACTGAACCCAGCAGTGTGGAAGGAGTAGTGGAGGCAATCTTCGCCTCCCCGTCCTCTGATCTCCTTTATTTTCACTAGAGGGGCTTTTTAGCCAATCTAGCAAGGCTTAGGAGGGGGAGGGAAGGAGGCTGGAGGATGCTCAAGATAAATCATATCCTGGCCTCTCCAGTGTCCTCCCCTCCCCGCCCAACAGAACGCCCCCTTTTCCCCCTCTCCAAGGTCGATTTTCCGACCTCTGAGAGGCAGCTGATGTTATTCTCTCTGCGCCAGCTGCGAGGGGATGGAGGTGGGGATCAGCTCTCTGACTCCCCCTTCCGAGGTCAGAGCGCTGTCTCCAACCTTGGAAGGGGTTTACCACACCATCCTGTGGTCCCTGCGACGCTCACCCAGGGACCATAGGATTACTCTCTTAGATGTATAGAGTTTTCTGGAAAGCAAAAGCAAAAGCTAAAGGTATTGTCTTGAGCCAGAGAAAATAGTTTAGGAGTAGTGACTAACCTGGCTGCTAGTAGTGGAAACCGAGCAGATGCAGCTTGGAAGTCTCTGAGCTTGTTCAAATGATCTTGTTTGAGGAACTAGCACTGCCTAGGCTGACCTTCTGCTGTCAATGAACCCATGATTTATTGGTTATTAACAAATAAATTAGAATTTTCACAAAGGATACTATAATACGCCATTGTGTTCTCGCCTGATCCTAAGAAGAGTTCACTTTGCTTGGGAAGAAGTAACACAGCAACCATAAAAAGCTCAGCAAAAATAATGTTTTCCTCTGTGTGGACGCTAATCTGTAGGAAGGGAACTACTGCAAGAACTACATGCATGTGGCTTCAATTCATTTTAACAAGGCCTGCACAAGAAAAGTTCCCACTGGATTGTGCCCTATAAAATTTGAGTCATTGTGATCTGTAATTTAAAATTGGTTTTAAATTTTTGATGTTTTTATTGTTTCTATTTAAGTGTATTTTATTGTATTTTTAAATTGATTGTTGTACACTGCCCGGAGAGCTTTGGCTATTGGGCGGAATAGAAAATGAATGAATGAATAAAGAAAGAAAGAAAGAAAGAATTGATGCACAACGGTCAGAATGAGCCTGTGATGCAACTGCCCATCCTTAGGGTGTTACTTGCTTCTGAGTCTGATCTCTTAAGTAATTTTTAAATTGTTTTAAATGTCTAGTAGTGAATTTTTAATGATGTTTTTATTGTTTGTATTTTATATTGTATTTTATTGTGTTTTATAATTGTAAACAGCCCAGAGAGCTTCGGCTATTGGGCGGTATAGAAATGAAATAAATAATAACTGTTTTTTAACAATCTGATCTCTACTCCATTCTGGTACAGGCTGTGTTGTTCCTGAGATTTCAACAAGGGTCTCCTTTTCTCTTTCAGTTTGTGACTTAAGGAGTAGCACATTGCCAGGCTCAGCTTCTCTAAGTCACTCTATGTTTGATCTTACAAGTCCGCCCCACCGATTCATCCAGGTAAATTCTTTTCATAACCCAAAAGCCTGTCCCCACTTATAAATGTGTCACCTTATTGTGCAGTGTTAATCTTATGCTTATGATGCTTACAATGCCAAGAAATGTTAAGAATTTTGTGTGGCTGATGAATTACGTCAGAAATTATTTCATCCTCTTTCAGAGTTCTGCTCCATTGGTTCTAAATGCATTTCATGTGTAAATGTTTGTGGCCGGGTTAGCAAAAAAAGTATGATAAGTAATGAACAATGCACTTTCACCTAATTTTCGGTGCCTTACAAGGACGAAAATGTTTGTCCCTAGAAGTCATTGTGATGTGCACTGGAAAAAGATAGGACACATTTGTAGTCATAAAACTGAGTGACCCAAGAGAAATTGTGGATGTGCTAAATCGGTGCCTATCTGCGACAATGGACTGGATGAGGGCTAATAAACTGAAACTCAATCCAGACAAAATCAGTATGCTGTTAGGGGTGGATCTTCTGACCTGATGGAGGGTGCTCAACCTGTTCTGGATGGGGTTGCCTGAAAGAGCAGGTTCATAGCTTGGGGGTTCTCCTGGAGCCATCTTCGTTACTTGAGGCTCAGGTGGCTTCAGTGGCATGGAGTGCCTTCTATCAACCGGTTGATGCCCCAGCTACACCCCTATCTGGACAGGGATAACCTGGCTTCAGTTGTCTATGCTCTGGTAACCTCCAGGTTAGATTACTGCAATGCACTCTACATGGGGCTGCCTTTGAAGACAGTTCAGAAGCTGTAGCTCATGCAAAATGTGGCAGCCAGATTGATAACAGGATCAAGAAAGTCTGAACATATAGCACCTTATCTGGCCTGCTTGCACTGGCTGCCTGTATGTTTCCAAGCCCGATTCAAGGTACTCGTTTTGGCCTATAAAGCCTTACACGGTCCCTGGGTTTATTTCCTGCCCACAAGCCCTCTCTATTCCAGAAGCACTTCACAAACTGTTTTTAGGAAATTTATAGCAGTAATATGATATTAAATTGGATGCTACTCATGATACTGCTGTAGGCAGCAATCCTGCATATAATTTATGCTGCTTTATTCCCATTGACTTCAATGGGATTTAAAAAGCTGTGGGCTAGATGCTAGCCAAACTCTTTTGTTTAGCAGCTTCTCTCCCTTTTCTGTAGCATTATGTGGGGGTTCAGTGTCAGTAATACAGTGGGCCTTCTAGTTCATAGCCAGAAACTGGTCAGCAGTGGTTTGGAAGGGTTTGGGGCCTAGTCAGTCTGTGCAATGTCAAGAGCAGTGTGAGGTCATCACTGTCAGAGTGATGTCAGGAGAAAGCAGGTGGGAGTCGAGTTCTCTCTCCCATCCAGCTGCAATTTTGATCTTGCAGAGATAGAAGCTGGCAGCCTTCTCTGGGAACTTCAGGAAAGGGGAGGAGTGGTTTGCAGAGGTGTCACTCCGGTTGAAGCTGCACCCCTGAAGGGTAGAAGGGAAACACCCAGGTGGGATAGGGGCCAGTTCCCTTGTCAATTAGTGGTTTGGAAGGAGGGTTAAGATGGCTTTTAAGTCAGTGCTTAGCCTCCAGAGCCTTTGCTAGGAACATCTCTCTCATTTTCCCTGTCTGCATCTTTCTGTTTGGATCTATCACGGACTGAGCTGTTGGAAACACTCTGCACATGGGACTTGACCTAATTTGGACTTTCTTCTCTTTGGACTTTTACTGTCAAGAACCTGCCATGAAAAGGACTGTCGTACTTTCCATAGACTGTGCATTCTTGTGGCTATGGATGTGTCTTCGTCTAGGACAGTGATGGCAAACCTATGGCATGGGTGCCACAGCTGGCATGCAGGGACCTCTCTATGGGCACTCGAGCCATTGGTCACCAGATCGCGAAAAGACTGTCCCCTTCTGCAAAACACTAATGATCTTGTTCTTTCTCACAGTGTGGAACAGAATGATTTTATTCTAGAATTCCTGTTACAGAATTCTTTTCTACATTGTTATCACATTTAAAAGATTTTGAAGAATGATGCACAGAGCATGGCTTGGATGTAAAGCCCTAACAGTTGACCCAAGTGCTGCATGTGTTGCTCTCAAACTAACGGAGTATGAGCCGAGGTTTGACAAATTATCAGCATGCATGCAACAGCAAAAATCACATTAATTGTGCAAAAGCATGCCCAATGCAAACTTTTACCGATTGCAGTGTTTGCAGTCAAAGACATAAAGTGTTTAAAATGTGTTAAGCACGTTTCGTTTTCTTGTTTATCTTGCTCATTCTAGTACAGGTTGACTTTTACTTTTACTAATCCGACACCTGTAGAAGCAGGGAAAGGACCCGGAGTAAAGCTTGCCCCATACAATTTCAGTCTGGCATATAATCATATTACAAGTTGAGAATCCCTTATCCAAAAATACATGTGCCTAATTATTTAAAAAGTTTGTATAAATTCCCTTCAGGCTATGTGTACAATGTAGTACTATAATAATTTTTTGAGTTGATTTTTTTTTCAACAAAAAAACTGTATCATTGAAAGCTCTGTTATTGTGTTTTTCTTTTAAGACAAAAGATGTTAATTAGTTCATACAGCCACTGTATGAGTGGCTGTGGGCCACGTGGCGCCGCAGCAGCAAGCCTCTGCAAGCCGCAACAGCGCAGATCAGCTGTTTGGCGCGAAACTCAAAAGGCGGTCAAAACAAAGGGAGCAGCAACAAAGAGAGCAGTCAGCTGATAAATGGCCGAACACATGGCGCCGCAGCGGCACAGCCCCAGCCGATCGTCAGTGGCTCAGTAACAACTCACCCGCAAATCAGCTGCTGCAAGCACCAATGGCACCGCAACCACTCACCCGAAAATCAGCTGAAAATCAGCGCAAATCAGCTGACGAACCCGAGGGGGGGGCGACCAGCAAAGCATGCGAGGCTCCCGCCGCAGAGCACGGAGCAATCGACAACTTTCACTGAGGCTGCAGGCAGGCGATTTAAAGGAGGCACATCGCTGCAAGCGCGCGTCGCTGCCAACAGATCTAAATGAGGCACCGGGCAATTGGCCGCTTGCGCGGCGGGACGTAACCAGAAAAACAACCCCGAATTATCGGCTGCCTGCGTGAGTCTCAGCTGCTTGGCGCTGTCAAGAATTTCACTGAGGCTGCAGGCAGGCGATTTAAAGGAGGCACGTTGCTGCAAGCGCGCGTCGCTGCCAACAGATCTAAATGAGGCACCGGGCAATTGGCCACTCGCGCGGCGGGACGTAGTCAGAAAAACAACCCCGAATTATCGGCTGCTTGCGTGAGTCTCAGCTGCTTGGCGCTGTCGAGAATTTAAACGGGAGGCGGCAGCAGCAAGAACTCCTCGCAGAGCACGGGCAATCAATTATCTGCTTGGGCAAAATCAGCTGCCCTGCGCTGTAAAAATTTTTAAAGGGGCGAGGGGTGGGGGGGGAACGACAGGTTGGCTGCTGGACCCAAAATAAATCTCCCAATTACCCTCTAAAATAGATTAATGAACTCTATTGTAATTATAAAGAAAGCACAGATAAATCAGCAAAGCACACACACAGCACCCTCGCAATCTAGCCACACACGCACACACAAAAGGAACGATACCACGTGGGAGAGGAATCTGCGAGGACGATGTGGAGTCAGCCGGAAAACAGGAGCAAAGGAGACGGAGGGCAGGAACCCAGGTGCCTAAATAAGCCTTTTTCCTGAGTCCCCGCCCTAGCTGAGCCATTGGCTCAGCATCAGTGACCAACCTTTCCTGTTACCTGACTCTTCCCTCCTCCCCCACGCGCAAACCTTCTCCCCGTCCCCAAGTGAGGGACCATTGGAAGTCTGTTTTCTAACACTTAAACCTCGGTATTCAGGTTTAATTGCAGTGTTGGCACTTTGAAATAAATAAGTTGGTTTTGTGTTGCAGTTTGGGCACTCGGGCTCAAAAAGGTTCGCCATCACTGGTCTAGGAGCCCAGAGCCCGGCTGGCTTGGGGCTAATTCCTGACTTCTGGACATTCCTGTGCTTCGACCCATGTGGCACAGAGATCCCAAAGCTGGGAGCTTTGGATGTTGGAATCTCTCTGTGTGGGGTCTGATCTTGTTTTGGACCCTTATTGTCAAGAGGCCTGGACTCACAGTACCCAGAGGGGCCAACCCAAGTGGCAGGGTTGGTCTTGACGAGGTGTGCATGCTGGCTCGGGTCCTCTTCTAGAATCCCTTCCCTTGTCTCATGAGCAATAGGGCTCAGATCCTTTCCCTGTCGGAGGAGCAGCTAGGAGTTGCTCAGATTCTAAGGCCAAAACTCATAGCACCCCAGAGGTACTAACTCAGTGGTAAAATTGGCTCAGATCTCTATGGGTGTGCGTGCATAAGTCAGCCTGTTTCTAGGATCCCTTCCCTTGTCGCAGGAGCATCTGGAATTGGCTCCGATCCTTCCCTTGTCTGAGGAGCAGCGGGAATTGGCTCCGGTCTCTTCCTTGCTGTGGAATGTCAGGGAATTTGGTCCTTAAGAGACATTCCAGTCCCCTACGTTGATACAGAACAATTTCAAAAGCCTATAGCAAAATGCCATCAGCTATATAATCTCTGAAGACTGTAACTGTTAAGCTTATGCCATGGAATTTGCTGTAATAAAAGGATCTCACTGATTTGGAGTCTCCGGTGTCAGAGTGCTAGAATGCATGATTGCAGGACCAGGCCCCCAACACATTATTGGGTGGAAAAAAGCCAGCTTGTTAAACAATAGTTTCTTACTTCTGTCTTCTTATTCTTGCTTCCTTGCTATTAGTGGAGTGATGATAATCTGGGCTTTTCTACACAAGACATTTATTGTGTGCCTGTCATTCCCCTACTCACAGCTGTTTACAGGTTCTTTATGTGACTTCATGACCCTCCAGTTTAGCTTCTGTGTCTAAGCAGCACTTTCGATGAATTTTTTTAGAGCAGGGAAAATGTGACCATTAATTGTGAAAGTGAAAGAAAGTGTGATTTCCTCTTGTTTATTTGCGCTATTCCACTGTACCACAGTGCCACCTAGAGGTTCTGTAGTGGAAAAGCAGGAAAGGAAGCGCTCATTGTGTGCTGCTCAGATCTCAGTTCTGCAACGAAACTGAAAGTAGATACAGTGGATTAACAGCCTCGTGTAGAAAGGCTTTCTGTGTGAGTTTGCATAGGTGGTCTTGCATCCATGTGTTTTTCTTGTTGACTAATCAGACACTTTTTTTTTCATGCAGAGATATGATTCAGTCTCCAGTGTTCCAAGCAGCACCTCTTCCAAGAAGGACTCGCAAGGTAGTAACAGGAGTTTAGGTAATACACACTGTTTGCTTGTCTTGTTTTGAATCTGGCAGTAAACTGGATCATTAGACGTGACTTCAAGAATATGTACATTTTATTACAGCAATTGCAGAGCATGTGTACTGAGGGCTGCTTACAGAAGAAGTTCTGGGAGGCACACCTGTTTGTGACAATCCATAACAATGCAAAGTCAGAGCTAATCATATAGTTAATTGTTTTCAAGATAAAAGCTTGTGAGTTCCTGAATTACCTTGGAGTCTTTCTGTACACAAATGTGTCGAAGACATAGCCATTATAATTCCTACTTTACATTTTTGGCATCTTTCAGAAATAACTGTGCTGATCTGGTTGCCCCAGTTGAAGCTTGTAGATCTGTTCTGCTTGAGCATTCCTACTTCTTTTCAGTCCTCTAGCATAATGATGCCAGTGTTCCAAAGCATACAGATTGTGGCATCAGGCTTGCATTTCTGAAGAAGTATGTTATGGACCTAGATAGAAGGTGGAAAGTCTGATCTTTAAAGCTTTTGTACTGTTCGCAATCTGCCTTTAAAAAAAAAAAAAAAAAAAAAGTTCAACATAACACCTATGCACTTATTTAATTAGGGTATATTTTGAGTCGGTAGTTCTCAGCCAGGAGTCTTCTTGGTTTAACTTTCTGGTGCACTTCATATTTCTAGCTTTCTTTCAAATGGAGGTATTTGTTATTCCACTAGTATCAAGATTCTAATTAAAGGACAGACTTAGGTGGGAGAAGATGCAGTATAAGTTAGAGTTTGGTCAGGGTTCAAGCTCAAGTTGATTTATCCTAGAACAATAAAGGGACTGGCAGAAGAACTCTCAGAACCACTGTCTATTATCTTTGAGAAATCATGGAGGACAGGTGAAGTGCCAGATGACTGGAGGAGGGCAAATGTTGTTCTCATCTTCAAAAAGGGCAAGAAGGAGGAACCTGGGAACTATAGGCCAGTCAGTCTGACATCAATCCCTGGGAAAATTTTGGAGCAGATTATAAAGAAGTCAGTCTGCAAGCACCTTGAGAACAATGCAGTGATTACTAGAAGCCAGCATGGATTTGTCAAGAACAAATCCTGCCAGACTAATCTGATCTCATTTTTTGATCGGGTAACCTCCCGTGTGGACTGTGGGAATGCTGTGGACATCATATATCTGGACTTCAGCAAAGCTTTCGACAAAGTGCCTCATGATATCCTGATTAGCAAGCTAGCTAAAAGTGGGCTAGATGGAACAACTATCAGGTGGATCCACAATTGGCTACAGAATCGGACTCAAAGAATGCTTATCAGTGGTTCCTTCTCAAACTGGGGAGAGGTAACGAGCGCGGTACCACAGACCTTGGTCCTGGGCCCAGTGCTCTTCAACATTTTTATTAATGACTTGGATGAGGAGGTGCAGGGAATGCTTATCAAATTTGCAGATGACACAAAGTTGGGTGGAACAGCTAATACTCTGGAAGACAGAAACAAAATTCAACGCGATCTTGATAGGCTGGAGCACTGGGCCGAAAACAACAGAATGAAATTTAATAGGGATAAATGCCAAGTGCTGCACCTAGGGAAAGGAAACCAAATGCAGAGTTACAGAATGGGGGACACTTGGCTCAACAATACCACAAGTGAGAAGGATCTTGGAATTGTGGTAGATCACAAACTGAATATGAGCCAGCAATGCGATGTGGCTGCAAAGAAGGCAAATGCTATTTGGGCTGCATTAATAGAAGTATAGCTTCCAAATCGTGTGAAGTGATAATTCCCCTTTACTCAGCACTGGTTAGGCTTCATCTTGAGTACTGCGTCCAGTTCTGGGCACCACACTTTCAGAAGGATGTAGACAAACTGGAGAGGGTTCAGAGGAGGGCAACAAGGATGATAAAGGGACTGGAAACAAGGCCCTATGAGGAGAGACTGAAAGAATTGGGCATGTTTAGCCTTCAGAAGAAGAGACTGAGGGGAGATATGACAGCACTCTTCCAGTACTTGAAGGGTTTGTGAGAGCTGGACTGACCCGGGTTCAAAAGCTCCCCTAGCCAATGACCCTCAGTCCCAGTCACGCAGGCGGAAGGAGGAGATAACAGCAGTTAATAAAGATTAAAGAGTTTATTTGTAAGACCCAATTACATGGGATTAAGGCAATCAATGCATCTCTACTCACTACATCATTGCAGATACAAATCCAATACCCCGGTGGTAAGGCTAGATGAAGTGAAGTCCAAGAGACATGTCGAGTCGAGACGAGCAAGACAGCAAGTGGAAGAGAGAGAGTCGGAATGAAGCTATCAGCAAGTGTGCTAGCTTTATACCACCTATAAATAGGATATTACTCACCCCAGTTGTATAACCTATTCATCAACATGTTGATCTGCAAAACCTGTCCAAGGTTGCTGAGTCATATCACCTCGAGACTATGTCTCGTGACTAGAGACCTTGTGTATTTGAACTCAAGAGACACTCACCAGGTCAGGTGACAATCTCGATGTCAGGTGGTAATCTCGTTCTGTCTATGCAAAACCCAACATCCCCCTGCTTTTGCATTTGCGCAGAACGTGGTTATTTACCTCATACAACAGCAACAGCTTTGTTGACATCTGATGCTGTTCTTTCATCTATGAACTTTGATAAAAAAAACTTTCTGCAGGAATGACTTTACCTGCCAGAAAATTTGAACCACCATCAAATCACTTCTGATGTATCCCTCCTTATGATACAGTTTTATTTGCAAACTCAAAACGTTGTGTATTGCTATCTGCCTGCAGCATAGCAATCCTGGCTTTGGTTTCCTGAAAAAACTGTAATAGGTTTTTCACATCAATCCCAGCATCATTTAAACATTTTTTTACAATTTAAACTATTTAAACAAATGCATTCAGTTCAGCTTCAGTTGAACTCTAACTTTTAGATGATTGTTTCTACAAAATCAATCAAACAAAGTATGGTTATAAAAATAACAAACCTCAGGTGCGTTCTTGTTGTTCTTACTATCACAACCACAACTGGCATTTTCTGTGAATCTGTAAGCCACCTGTGCTCTGACTTGTAAATCTTAGTCTGAAGTGTGATGTTCCTTCCAGATAACACTCAACTCCTTTTCAGAGCTCTCCAAGCATGTCCTGTTGGTCTAACAGTCTTCCCATTACACTGACAGCAATATCTGGCCTTGTTGCTTGTACAGTAAAGCTCAACAGCCCAATGCTTCTGTGTAGCATTCAAACTGCTTTTCCATCAGCATGTGCTTGAAAATCCTCAATTATTTGGAGTCTCTCACTGAGTTAACAATCTCAAAAATTCTCAATCACATCCATGATATTTCTCTGGTTTGTTGCAGTAAGTACTGCCCTCTTGGTTTTTCTTCAACTTCTATTTACAAATAAACAGTTGATCCACCACCAAGCAGTTTCAATTCAATGAAATTCCAAACCCTGGATCAATTATATCATATTGCTTTTATCTGTCCAGAAAAAAACAATAGATCATCCATCTAAACAAAGTACATACAGTCTATGTCCTTGTTCCTCTTGTTTAACAAACAAACATTGATCTGCCTCTCTGTGCAAATCTCAAATCAGCAATGTTTGAGTTCAAAACAGAATTCCAGCCTCCAGCTGATTTCTAGCTTTTCTACAGAAAATCTCACAGTTTCCTAAAGACTTCCTCTCATTTAAAATGCTTATGTTCCAATATTTCCAATTGTGAAATATTCATACATCTTCTCCACATTCTTAAACATCAGTCTAACTGTTTCCAAAGCAAATTGTTGTTGCACTCACTCATGATTATCCTGCTCCTTTTAACTAGAGCAAAAATCACAAGCAACCAATCTTGCTATTTGTCATATAACCTTTTCCAATCTGGTTAGTTTTTACTTTAAAAAAAATCTATCTGGTAACAATGAGTTCCATGAACTGCTGTTTCTTTCACCCAGCTTCCATGTTTTATTCTTTATCCAAAGAATTCAACTCAGCTTGCATAGCCTGAAGCTATGGTTCAGCTTCCTTAACAGATAATTTTTTCACCTCTTTGAAATTTTGAAGTTTCAAATGGCTTTCTTGCAAATTCATCCTGATATCTCACAGGTTATTTGAATCACCTGTTCCTTACCTCATCAGTTATCAGGTTCCTGTTCCAATAAAATTTTCACCAATGATGAACAATCATTTGTTTAGCCTCCACTAAACCAAATGTGTATCAGAGTTTGTCAAATTTACCTGACTGTCTTTCAGCAAATGCTTTTCTATTCTGACTCTGACCTTGATGCATCTCCTGCATTAACAGAATTAATTTTGAAAAATGATCTCACATTTTCATTCAGCATTATACTAAACACTTCTAGATAATCTCACTATCCAAGTGTTGTTCATGTGAAACACAATATTCTCATTTTCTAGAAAAATCTCATGTAAGCTCCCTTACAGATTTCTTCTAACTTTTGAGGTGTATGTACCTACATATCAGATCCAAGATCCTGAAATGTTTCTCCAGAAGATTCCTCCTTCTACACTACTTTCCATAAGGTGTACAGTTCATCACACAGAACTAAAACTTCTATCATGTACATAATCAAAACATTTTAAGAGCTTCTACCCAAACCTCATTATCCAAATTAGTATCACCTCTTCTGAGTGTTTGTTTACTCTTGTTATTGAACACAATCCATGTGTTCAATACCACATCCTGTTAGAAATGCATCAACACATGCACTGAATTGAACTTCCCCATATCTCAAAAGAAATAGGTAACATGGGTAATATGCTTGTTTCCCAACCAAGCACAAAACACCTTGACTTTGTTCAATACTCCAGCTTTCTATCTAACATGTACACAACCTGTACTTCGTGTATTGATCAATTAACATCATGAAATAACGTGCCTCTCCTCTAAAAACCATCAGAGTTCCACAAGATCACCAAGAACAAATTGAATGAAATGAACTGGTTTTTCAGCTTGCCTTCCAGTTTACCTGTTGAAGCTAGCATCCCTTGTTTATGTGCACAAAATTCTTTTCATGTGAAAATTACAATTTCCAAATGCTTTCCCCACCATAGTTTGCATTTTCTTTCACAAGCCTGTGAATCTAAATGACTAAACATCATGTGATATGCATGCATGTACATGTCATACATATAAGCATTTAACCTTTTTATAGTTGCATCAGTACAACTTTCCATTTCTTTATTACACCATTACAGTATAAAAGAAATAATCCATCTTAGCTTTGCCATATAAACATACCTACTAATTATGCAGTATTTTATATTTTGCTACAGAGAAATCCAATATACTCAAGTCATATATACATTCAGTACATTTCCTGACATTTCCAGAGCATATATTACACTTTCTTGAGTCCAAGTTACCCAACTTTCAAGAAATACATTTCAAAACATGACTGTTAAACTCCTGACCATTTGCATAGTCCTCTTCCTGTTTATTTGTGTCCAACACAGAAAGCTTCATTTAAACAATCCACTGCTTCTGTTCAAAACAAAATAATGTCCAGTTTGTTATGTCCTGGGTTAAAACACAAAGTTTTTCCCTTCAGCAGCACCCCTGCTGATTTCAAGCTCCTTCTTCTGTGATCCCACATGAAGAAAATGAAGAACAGCTTCCCATTTTAAGCACAGCTTTCTCTGTTCAAAACTGCCGCGCTGTTTTTCCCCTGCTGTTTTAAAACCACGCCTCCGCTGGTTTGATACAGCCTCCCGTGTAAACACCCACACGTGACTTTGCTGCGACATGACGCTCCAGACGCTTTACCCACGTCAGACGTAATCCACGCATTTGTAATCCAAGCCACTTGTTGATACAATGCAAAAGATAGCTGATCCGCTGCTGTGTGAAGAAAACTGTAAAAGAAATATGATCCTCTCCTGCTGTAGCCTTGACGAGTAGACACAGAGCCTCCTGAAGATATTTCTTTGCCCGATACAGCTCCTTGACAATCACTCCAGCAAGCTGTGGAAAACGAAATCCTTGTGTCCAGCGTTGTTCACTTTTCAGCCTAGTAGCTGCCCGAACCTCGGATTTTGCCAAGCCTGGCACCTCCGTTCCAGCTGCTTCCAAAACGAAAAATCCTCCGTCTCTCTGTCCTGCATTTTTCAGTTGTGCTGCATTCCAAGCCGCTGTTATCAGCTCTAGCAACATTGCCTTCCCCAGTTTATTGACAAACCGTTCTTACAAATAGTAAACAAATCCTTTAACTCTATAACTGCCGAATTTTTCCGAACTGCGTCTCTGGGCTTATCTGCCCATCTGAGATAACCATCAGATCGTAATCTGGGCCCATAACCAGATGTGAGAGCTGGACTGACCCGGGTTCAAAAGCTCCCCTAGCCAATGACCCTCAATCCCAGTCACGCAGGCGGAAGGAGGAGATAACAGCAGTTAATAAAGATTAAAGAGTTTATTTGTAAGACCCAATTACATGGGATTAAGGCAATCAATGCATCTCTACTCACTACATCATTGCAGATACAAATCCAATACCCCGGTGGTAAGGCTAGATGAAGTGAAGTCCAAGAGACATGTCGAGACGAGCAAGACAGCAAGTGGAAGAGAGAGAGTCGGAATGAAGCTATCAGCAAGTGTGCTAGCTTTATACCACCTATAAATAGGATATTACTCACCCCAGTTGTATAACCTATTCATCAACATGTTGATCTGCAAAATCTGTCCAAGGTTGCTGAGTCACCTCGAGACTATGTCTCGTGACTAGAGACCTTGTGTATTTGAACTCAAGAGACACTCACCAGGTCAGGTGACAATCTCGATGTCAGGTGGTAATCTCGTTCTGTCTATGCAAAACCCAACAGGGTTATCACACAGAGAAGGGCCAGGATCTCTTCTTCATCATCCCAGTTTGCAGGACACGGAATAATGGGCTCAAGTTACAGGAACCCAGATTCCACCTAAACATCAGGAAAAATTTCCTGACTGTCAGAGCAATAAGACAATGGAACCAACTACCTAGGGAGGTGGTGGGCTCTCCCAATCTGGAGGCATTCAAGGTGCAGCTGGACAGCCATCTGTCAGGGATGTTTTGACCTGGATTCCTGCATTGAGTAGGGGACTGGGGTCAAGGATGGGCCCCAGCCAAGGGCCCACACCTCAGCAGGGGCCCACTGACAAGATCCCCCTGGACTTGCATCTCTTCACCATTGCAACTTGGTTGTCCGCCTGCTTCTCCCTCTAAGCCAGACATCGGTAGCGGTGAGAAGGAGCAGTAAATGCTGCTGCCTATTTGCTCACTGCCTGTCAAGCAAGTGCCCTCTGCCTGACAAGCAAGCAAGTGGTAGCAATGATGAGAAAGAGACTGAGGAGCAATAGCATCTGGTGACGACTGCAGTGAGAAGGTAGACTTGGGGGGGGGGGCATTGAGGGTGCCTTGTCTTAAGGGCTCTCAAAAACCTGGAGCTGGCACTGAGGCTCAGGTTAGGTTTTAAGTGCAGTTTGTGGGCTAGAGTCTTCCAGTACTTGAAGGGATGTCACACAGAGGAGGGCCAGGATCTCTTCTCCATCATTCCAGTTTGCAGGACATGGAATAATGGGCTCAAGTTACAAGAACCTAGATTCCACCTAAACATCAGGAAAATTTTTCTGACTTTCAGAGCAATAAGACAATGGAACTAACTACCTAGGGAGGTGGTGGGTTCTCCCAATCTGGAGGCATTCAAGGTGCAGCTAGACAGCCATCTGTCAGGGATGCTTTGACCTGGATTCCTGCATTGAGCAGGGGGTTGGACACGATGGCCTTGTAGGCCCCTTCCAACTCTACTATTCTATGATTCTATCCCCACAAATATAAGACCCAGTTCAAATATGTAGAAATAGCATAAGTTGTATCCCTTCCTGGACTGGACTGCTTGATACAACAAATGGAGGAGTGAGATGACATATATGAATCTTCCTCGGTGTTAAAGCAAACAAAAACAACAACAACACCTCCCTGTAAATGGAAAGCTAGCATGTCAACAGTGGAGAGGATTTTCATCAAGGCTTTTTCCTGACATTCTAATTTTCGACATAGAGAAGTCCTTTACAAGGAAGCATTCAGAGATATAAATTCTCTATTTGCTGCATGAATTGGTACAGACCACGTTCTTTTTCTGAATGTTTAATTCTGCTCTATTCAGAAACTCTTGAGATTCCAAGAGGTGTCGATACTCAGTTCAGGTGGAAAACCACAGCAAAAGAAATGATGGGAAGTTGAGTAGTCAGGCCAAAATTAGGATGGAGGATTGGGAAGGATATTGAAGTGAAGAGCTCTGGATCATAATGAGCCGGGAGTCACATATTGGGAGCAAGCAAGGAAACAGATTGGAAAATAATATGGTTAGGAAAGGCGATGCATTTTCAAACTACAGTAAGTCAGGTCACTGTTGTGAAGATGCTGATCAGCTAAACAAGCACTCCGTCTCTAAAAGTAGAGGTGCCATCTTGTCTAAGCAGAAAAGGATGAGTAGGGTTGCCTTGATTTAGCTTTATTTTATCAGCATTCTGCTTTATTTGGACAGTCCCAACAGCTTTCCGGTAAAGGTATATTGGCGGGACAATACTGGAAAATGTCGATCATTTTCTCTATCTTGGCAGCTATCTTTCTGTTACAGCTAACATCGACAGTGAAATCCAGCATCGTTTGAGCTCCGCAAGTGCCGCATTTTCTCGAATGAAACATAGAGTGTTCGAGGATCGGGATATTTGTAAGAAGACCAAAACACTGGTTTATGAAGCCATTGTATTACCAACTTTATTGTATGCCTGCGAAACATGGACTATCTATAAACGTCACTTCCACCTCCTTGAAAGGTTTCATCAACGTTGCCTCCAGAAAATCCTGCGAATTACTTGGGAAGATAGACGAACAAATGTCAGTGTACTGGAAGAAGCAAAGACTACTAGCATTGAAAAAATGATCCTTCAACGCCAACTTCAGTGGACCGGTCATGTTGTTCGAATGCTTGACTGCCGTCTCCCAAAGCAGTTACTTTACTCCCAACTCAAGGATGGAAAGCGGAATATCGGTGGTCAGTATAAGAGATTTAAAGATGTTCATAAGGCTAATCTAAAAAAATGCAATATAAACATCGAAAACTGGGAAGCTCTGGCCCATGAACGATCTAAATGGAGGTTGGCCTTTCACAAAGGTTCCATGGACTTTGAAGAAGCCCGAGTGCAAGGTGAAAGGGAGAAACGTGCTAAGCGAAAAGCACGTCAAATGAATCCTTTACAGGACCATCTTCTATCTGGTAACCTGTGTCCTCACTGTGGGAAGCTGTGTGGATCTAGAATTGGCCTCCACAGTCACTTACGGACCCATCGCTAGAGTCTACACAATCTTCTTTAGAATTTCCTCCTTTTATCCCGGAAGACAATCTTACTCGGTCACGAGTGATCGCCTGATGATGATGACATCTGTCCTGAGCTTGACCCACAGTTCTCAAGCCCATTTTATGAAACTATAAAGAAGCCTAGATTGCTGCATGTTCTTGGAAATATTGAGTTTAGTTTACTTATGTAAGGAAGAACTCCTCATGCTCAAGTGAAATTAGTTGAATATGCTTGTGACAGAGAGAGGAAGAGAATCCTTTATCTAAAGGAAAAACACGAATGTTCCTTCATAATCAAAACACAGGATATTACCCTGTTACAGTTGCCACCTATTTTCTGGCAGAGGTCCTGTGCCTTAAAAGCTTTTCCTGACATGGATATGCAACAGTGGTGAAAAGGTTAATCCATTGTGTCCCACTAGTTGAAATGCTAAAGGCTAGATTGCTCTGCTAGGTTGGCAACCCTATATTTTGTTAATATAATTTTGAGAAGCCTTCTATGATGCGTTTATATTTGGATTAATCACAAATAGTTGAAACACTGACAAAAACACTTCTGGCTCCAAATACTTTATATTTCCTTGTAGGTAATAGTTACATGGATCTTGGTAATTGCAGGTGTGTGATGAATTCTTAATGGAAATACTTAAGTAGTGAGACAGCTTTTTTAAAATTCCTGGTTCTCTGAATTGAACAATGTTTTTCAGCCTTTGGGAACAAGTTCTAAAAGAGTTGTTTGATTTATCTCCAGATACCATTACATTATCAGGTGACGAAAGAGAATTTGGCAGGCTAAATGTGAAAGTGTGCTATGTTCTTCCTGTGGAACAGATCTGGATCACAATCTTGAAAGTAAGTACCGCAAGCCTAACAAGACCTCAGTAATTGAGCCCACAGTGAGTCGTGAACTGGTGACATGGGGACATCAGGCAGAGGTTTTGCTTGGGTGCCAATATCCTGCTCTGTCAAAAGGCAGGAACTGTCCGGAGATCAGCAGTGAGGCCTCCTTCCTCCAAAAAGGCCAGAGTGGGTCAGGCTCCTGTTGAATGCAGATCACAGTCATATTGCCCCCTTTCTATTTTTGTGTTACCCCACTATTAACTGCACAGCAGTCAGGTTTGATGCAAGAGAGGTGTATCTGATTCCAGTAAAGTCTGCGGCTTTACAGAAACAGGGAGTGGAATATGTGTCTCTGGAAAAACATAGCATGTAACATAGATTACCATTTTCTCTGAAATAAAACAGTGAAAATGTATTCATAGTATAATATCTCATTCTATTCCAGTTTTTTGTGACTTTTTTTGTTTTGTTTTTACATTATATCAATGTACATTTGTGAACACACACACACACACACACACACACACACACACACACAACCCCAAAATTATTCTTTAGTGTATAATCCTACACTTCTCTGGGAGTAATACCCTTTGGATTTATGCATAGGATTCTGTTATTAATCTAGCTAGGTTTTAGTGGTAGTGGTGGTGGTGAATATAACATACAGAACTGCATTATACTGTCTGGGTTCAGACAACACGATAACCCACATTCAGGTTGAGTATGGGTTGAGTGTGGGTTGTTGTTGAAACATGGGTTATCATGTTGTCTGAACCCAGCTGTGCTAACAAGCCATGGCCTGTTAACCACAAACAACCCATGAAGAGAACCCATGGTTTGTTGTTGGGTTGTGAACTGTGGGCTGTTCACCATGGTTTGTTATCTCAGCTGAGTTCAAACAATGCAATAACCCATGTTTCAGCAACAACCCACGGTTCAACGACAACCCATACTCAACCCTTGAGTGTGGGTTATTGTGTTGTCTGAACCCAGTCACTGAATCAGCAACGATCCCTCTAACCCACTACTGTGTACTCTGAATTTCCATGAGCTTTCCTAGCCTTGCTGTGTGGGATCCTTTTAACTGGAGATGACACGAACTGAACCTAGGACCTTGTGCATGCAAACCATTTGCTATGCCATTGAGCTACAGACTCCATATACATTATTTGGGGAAGTAATATTTGTGTGTGTGGGGGGGGGGGATTCTACTGGTTTACACTAACAAATATCCTGTGACAGTTTTTATATTGTGGTAAACCATGAATCTAATGTTGACTAACTCAATTCCTTTTGTGTTCCACCATGGTGGTCTATGAATGAGGGTTGCATGCTACCAGCATCTTGGAGAGACACCCATTATCCTTGCCTCGGCTAATAATCTGAATTGCCAAAGGTGACTTTTCAGTTTGCTTGAGATTTTATGAGGTCGGAGAACTACGTTTTGTAGCAAGATGGCAGATAATGCTAGGGTGCTTCTAGACAAGGGTTTTATTTTGCAATCACCCTGCCTTATTCACATAATTTTACCATTATTATGGTAATGGTGGGGTGGGTCCAGATGTCATCATCCTCCATTTGTAACCCTCCCATATTTTCCCACCACTACTTCCATCTCTTTTCTTTCCATAGAAAATCTGTTAAGTAGGAAAAGGTGGAATAGCTGCACAATGTATTTTGATTGTTAGCGCTAGGAGCCCTCCATCTGGATGCACTCCTAGACATTATAAATGAAACAGAAAATGTAACAAGAAAATCAGGCAAGCAATTTGGTTGCTAGTAGGATAAATTTAGTTTCAATTTTCAATTTACAGTGCAAAGATCTGAGCTGGTCATCTAGCTTTGGAGAAAACCCTCACATTTCCATCAAGGGAATCCTTACATTACCCAGGCCAGTGCAGTTCAGGTGTTCAGCAAAAGAAGCTTCCAGCGTAAGTGACATTAAAAAAAAAACAAAAAAACACTTTTCCATATGTGAATTAGCATGAGTCCTATAATGTAGGGGCACAGGAGTGCTGATAGTGGATTAGGAGCGTTTTCTTTGAGACCTTACATGGAGAACAGTTTTTTTTAACAGACTAAGGTGGGATCTTCCAATTATCAGCGGAGGTGTGACCTTGGCAATCCCTTTTGTTAGTCTTCTTTGAGTCAGGAAGCAGGGTGCCAGCTTGCACTCCGATCAGTGTAGTAGAAGAGGCTATGTGACTTGCTGCTTATGGCATTTTTCAGTGCTGGATACCAGTGTGATTTTGGGGGGTTACCAACTCTGCCTGGCAGAGTTTCTATGCCTTTAATAGCTGCATAACAGCTAACACTTTTTTTCATTTCTGAATCTCTGTGGCAGAAGAAGCTTTACCTGCTGGTTTCTGTTAAAGGCAGAGGCAACCTGCCAGAAAAAATTGGCAACCATCCTATTTTTCCACTTCTGTTTTTCTAGAGTTCCTCCCCATGTGCATTAAAACTTATGGTGAAGCATGTGGCTGTGATCTTTTTGTTTTGCTTGCCCCTAAGCCAAGGGCAAGAGTCAACACATGTTACTCCAGTTATGTCTATCTGTTACAACCAGTTGTGTGCACAGTAATACCTTGGCTTGCAAGTAACTTGGTTTGAGAGCGTTTTGCAAGACAAGCAAATTTTTAAATATTTATTTTTAAAAATTTGACTTGATATACAAGCGACGTCTTGCAATACTGTAGTACGGCTTAAATTAAAAATCTCTGTACAAATTTTTTTGGGGGATTTCGTTTTGATATGAGTGTTTTGGATTACAAGCACGTTTCCGGAACGAATTATGCTCTCAATCCAAGGCATGACTGTATTTTGGTTTTGTTTTATGTTTTACTTCAAGAGGTTCACTGACAGCTCTAGGCCTTCTCCATTAGAACCATCAATAGCAGCTTGATCACTGTTGGCACAGATCTTATACTTTATCTATACTTCTGTCTGTGCAGCAGTTTTTCTACATGAAAAGCAGTGGCAATTAAGGCAAGAGGCATCAGCCCTTCCTTTGTAAGTACAGTAGTATTCTTTGGGAGACTTCCCACACTATGATTTCAGCAAGACAGATCTGCCATTATCCATGTAGTTGTTCCATACAAACCTGCTCGAGCTTTAAGGTTGCTATCAGAGGACCTGCTTTCCATCCTATTATTACATGTGATTAGATGGGTGGTGCAGGCAACAGGACTATTGCGATGGTGGTCCCAAAACTGTGGAATGTTCTTCCAGTAAAGATGACTGTTTTTAGGTGCCTGTTGATGACCTTTTTGATTTCAACAATGAGCTGCTTTTATGGATTTTTATGAACCGCTGCTCTTAAATTCACATGTCTTTAATATGTGGGTACCATCCTACTACACTTAAATCACTGCTAATGGAAGAATAGCACTAAAGAGAACATCTGGGTGTTGTAATCAACTGGAAAGCCTCTATTAATTATTTTTAAACTGACATTGGCTTTAACATACCTGTCTTCTATAATGTTACCACTGTTTGTGTCTTGTTAGAATAGATTTAACATTTTGATTGCTCTATTTTGTATTATCCTTCTTGTATTTATTTATTCCTTCTAGGACATTGAATTCATGGAAACCTTTGTGTTTGCAATCAAATTGCAACTCCTACAGACTGCAAGACTAGTGTTCAAAGTACAAGCTCAGACTCCCAGAAAGAAAACCATAGGAGAATGCAGTTTGCCACTGCGAGACCTCAGCTCACAAGAAACTGACTATTGGTTAATGATAGCACCTCCTTCCAAAGTTTCAGTAAGTTAATATGTTCCAGGGAGCCTTGGAAGTTATCAGGAATGGATATTGTGTGGGACATGTCCGAGTACTGGCTAGGATCCTGAAAGTGATCCTTTATAAACATTACATGAGCAACTAAAAACACTACAAAAGAATAACATTATACTATACTAGGAGCTAGACATGCTCCTTCTGTGAACAGAAGGGATTCCAATCCAGTGGAGACTCCTAGGGGGAGCAGGGAGGCAATTTTTGCCAATTCCCCCTTCCCTCTGCAACCCTCAGTGTCACCTCCAGGGCTGGAATGTAAGAGGAGAGAAGATGTTTGTTCCCAATAGCTTAAGGCTCTTGAATCTTGTGTAATATACCTAACCATAATTTAGTTAAATTAATTTTGTATAGTTTATTTTCTCTTTTTAAAAATCCATAAACATCTCAGACTAACATGACTTTGAAAACAACTGCTCTTTGGCTGATGGGACGCAATCAGCTGTCCCTAAGATCCTTTAGTTCTACATCAAATAATAATTCAGAATGAGTATTTCAGGTTCCTATAGCATTGTTGAATTCTCTATCATAATCTTCCACTCTTCTTTTATTCCTTAACGTTGTGTGCTCTGAAGCAAAAACTTAGGGAGTAAACTTCTGCAAGTTGTAGTCAACAACAGCTGGTTGCTAAGTGTTCTAGGGAAAACATCATAAAGCTTTGCCTAATTTATGGCCTACACTAAACCTGAAACTGGTACATCTGCGATTGACAAATGCAATAAACAATTTTTAAAAACTCTGCTTGGACAGGATTTTGGTACAGCAGAAACTCATTTTCTTGTGATCTAAAAATAGGGAAGCTTGCAGTGATGGGTAGACGCATTCCTATGGAATGGCATCCCAAATAGTAGATGGATTTTAAGTATGGAGCTTTGCCTTTGCAGGTTTTCATAGTAGTCATGTTGTGACCTTATTTATTAAGCTCTAATGGAACAGGATCCAAAGTACCATGACATTAATTTCATAAGTCCAAGGGGGCTTCTTGTTGTTGTTTTCTGACAGCAGCCCCCGATACCATGTGGCAAGCTGCTTTTGAAATTGAGGAGAGTTTCAAAAAGTTTGTGATATGTCATGAGAGGCTCCTGCTGTTTGATTATGGGAATGGGATCCACAGAGCTAGTGCAAGCTCTTTCGTGTGAGCTTATGTAGCTCTTTGGATCCTAGCCTTGATTCTGGCATATTTGGGTTGGAACTTTTCAACCCAAGGAATCTGCCGGCCCAACAATCCAACTAAAGAATAGGCAGGGGTATTCTGTGACTAAGGGTGCAATCGTATGCATGTTTAGACAGAAAAAAAGTCCTATAGGCTGGGAAATGTTAGGGGTTGTTGGACTTTTTTCTGTCTAAACACCCTAAGCTGGCATTCTTTGTGTGTCAAAATAGAATTTAATTAATAAAATCTGATTCACTTACTACCCATATAATAAAATCCTTCTTTTTCTGATTTGTGTAAGTTGGCTCAGATGCAAACAGGACATGTCTTTGCACTCTCATTCTCTGTACAGGTGTGTCCTGCAGAACTGAAAATAGGCACCTGTTTTCAAGCAGTAAATAGCCGGATCCAGTTGCAAATTCTTGAAGCCCAGAACCTCCCAAGCTCATCCACACCACTGTCTTCCAGTAAGTATTGTAATTCCTATTAGTAGAGTAGATCTTCAGTAGTTCAGCTATTGTCAGCATTTGGCATAGGGTTTTTCTACACAAGGCTGTTAATTGCTGTATCTGCTTTTGGTTTTGCCCCAGCATTGAGATCTGAGCTCTAAACAAAGAGCTCTTCCTTTCCTGCTTTTCCACTACATAACCTCTAGGTGGAGCTGTGCTATAGCCGAATAGCTCAAACACACAAGGAGAAACAGCACCATTTCCCCCATTCTAATATAATACCCCATTTTCCTCATTCTAACCCCCCCCGGGAAAATGCTCTGAAAAAACAGAAGTGAAACTGAAGGATCATGATGTCGTCTAAAGAGCCCGTAAACAACCATGAGTAGGAAATCACAGGCACACAATAAATGCATCGTGTAGAAAAGCTCATAAACTCCACTATGGAGTGCTGGTTTAAGTTTTATTTCTGTTGCCAACATTAGTTCCTGTAGATGTCCTGCTAGATTAATATTCTGTATGGTGTGAAACAATGTGTTTGTGTGCTGCTGTTTTTTCAGTTGACTGCAATATTAATACTGTCATGTAAGAACATTATTTATACTCTCTGGTCTACATGCGGTGTTAATCTGCCCTGTACTTCTGGAACACATGAAAATGAGACTTATAAGGGAAGCAATTGTACTATTCTTTCAACCCCTCTCTTGTTCACTTTTATTTTAAAAACCCAGTTCCTAGATTCTGTTACTATCTGGTGCAAGTGTGACCAAATATGGAAGGCCAGGATAGGGCTATGTAGATTAAAGGATGTGACTATGCAAATATGAGCAGGTTCAATTTTCAGTTGCATTCATTTAGTTTTATGAGACAATGTAAGCAGATAAGACTGTTGGGGATGGAGGGGGGGGGAATTCTGCTTCCTCTAGAAAATTCTGGCTATGTGGAAAGGTTTCACTCCTATCCCAGAGATATATCTCTTTACTCCCCTATATGTGAATGGTTTTCATTTCCGCCAGGTGTAGGCAAACCTTTTCAGGCCCGTGGGCACATTGCCATTTTGGGGGGAAATCTCTCTTTTCTGCCCTCCCCCACCTTAGATCCTATCTTTCCTGCCCCTCGTTCTCCTCCTCCATCCTGCTTGGGATTTCCTTCCCACACCACCTCTCCTTCCTTCTTTCTCCCTGCCACCGTGCTCACCTCCTTCTCATGCCCACCCACTTACTTGCTTGTTTCTGCTGCCTCCTCCCTGCCAGCCAGCCAGCCACTTATGCTCCTCCCATCCACTCACTTGCTTGCGTGTGTGGTCTCCTCTTACCTGCTCTCTCATTTGCTGCTGTTTCTGCACTGCCACTCCCCCCCCCCCCCGCTGCTGCCTCTATTGTCGCTGTTCTACCACTGGCTTCCTGGATGCTGAGGTAGTGAGAAGTTGTGGTGAGAGATTGAGGGGTTGGTGATGAGGAATGGGGCAGGAGGGTGAGGAAGAGGTCTTGATGGGCAGTCAGGGGTCTTGGTGCGTGCTACTGGACCCGCGGGCACCGTGTTGCCGACCCCTGATTTACACTAATGGGGAGAGACGGGGGAAGCAAAGTGCTGCAGTAAGGTAAAACATTATGTTGAGATCAGCTCCTCCTATCATCATCATCAGGCGATCACTCGTGACCGAGTAAGATTGTCTTCCGGGATAAAAGGAGGAAATTCTAAAGAAGATTGTGTAGACTCTAGCGATGGGTCCGTAAGTGACTGTGGAGGCCAATTCTAGATCCACACAGCTTCCCACAGTGAGGACACAGGTTACCAGATAGAAGATGGTCCTGTAAAGGATTCATTTGACGTGCTTTTCGCTTAGCACGTTTCTCCCTTTCACCTTGCACTCGGGCTTCTTCAAAGTCCATGGAACCTTTGTGAAAGGCCAACCTCCATTTAGATCGTTCATGGGCCAGAGCTTCCCAGTTTTCGATGTTTATATTGCATTTTTTTAGATTAGCCTTATGAACATCTTTAAACCTCTTATATTGACCACCGATATTCCGCTTTCCATCCTTGAGTTGGGAGTAAAGTAACTGCTTTGGGAGACGGCAGTCAGGCATTCGAACAACATGACCGGTCCACTGAAGTTGGCGTTGAAGGATCATTTTTTCAATGCTAGTAGTCTTTGCTTCTTCCAGTACACTGACATTTGTTCGCCTATCTTCCCAAGTAATTTGCAGGATTTTCCGGAGGCATCGTTGATGAAACCTTTCAAGGAGGTGGAAGTGACGTTTATAGATAGTCCATGTTTCGCAGGCATACAATAAAGTTGGTAATACAATGGCTTCATAAACCAGTGTTTTGGTCTTCTTACAAATATCCCGATCCTCGAACACTCTATGTTTCATTCGAGAAAATGCGGCACTTGCGGAGCTCAGACGATGCTGGATTTCACTGTCGATGTTAGCTGTAACAGAAAGATAGCTGCCAAGATAGAGAAAATGATCGACATTTTCCAGTATTGTCCCGCCAAGCTGGATAGATGGCATCACCAAAGGATTGGCTTGCACTTGCTGATGAAGCACTTTGGTTTTATAGGCTCCTCCTATAGCCCGATATTGACAGTGGAGTCTAGTTTCCACTGTGAGGAACCCAGTGGCGTGGTGGTGCAGTGTGATCCCTGCAATATATCTCTTTCTCCAATCCTGCCTGTCATAAAGAAAGGGATTGTGTTAAATCATTAGCATAAATTCTGATACATGCTGAATTTAAATTGCATGTGGTGAATATGTTTTTAAAATACTGTTGTGTGTCATTTGTTCCATACTAGATTTTTTTGTGAAGGCTGCAATGCTTAGCACTGAAGGACTGGTTGATAAGAAAAAGACCCGGCTACTGAAATCCGCTAACGGCCAAGTGAAATGGGGAGAAAGTATGATTTTTCCTGTGAGCCAGAATGAGCATGGGATAAACTTTCTTATCAAACTCTACAGCAGGAGCTCAGTGAGAAGAAAACACTTCCTAGGACAGGTTGGTTTATTTCCCCCATCCCGCTAAACTGGAAGTTAGCATGAGTCCCAAGATTAAAAAGCCAATTAGGTCACAGCTCTGCTTTAATTATGCTTTTTTAACCAAAAGAAATGCCTTCTGTTAATATAATCCTTATTGGAGTAAAGGATTTCTCAGTAAGTTCCTATGGATTTCAGCTTCAAACGGCATCAGGTAAGGTGCTACTCAGTTCATTTTGAGTAACTTAACAATAGTTATCCTTTAGGATAAACCCTTTTACATAACCCGATCCTATATTTATTTATTTTTGGATGGGGGGAGAGGGGGAAACTTCCCAGCAAGCAGTTGCACAGAGTCCACAACCATCATTTCCCCACAAAAATACTCTAGCTAGTTTAAATATCCCTCTTTCATTGTGTACCTGCCATATTTCTCCTGCCAAAATCTCTTCATCAGTGCTACTGCTTAACATCACCACCCCAGTACCACCAAACCCTGAGCATCTTCCAACCCATTACCATCCAAAATCCTCCCATCCATAAACATTTTTGGTCAAACATTTTCAAAATGTCCCAAAACCTTTATTAGCATTTTTGTTCATATATGATAACACAGTGAGGCCTTTATGTCATAAAGAAGTAGTTTCTCTTTTATTAGCAGCAGCATATATGGTGGTGGAAAACCAAGTAGGGATATACAGTCCAAGGGCAGCATATCATGATTTGGCAAATGGCATTAGCTGAGAAGCTCACTCATCACAGTAGATGGATTAGGGCAGGTATAAGCAACCTGGTGCCCTCCAGATATTTTGGATTAAAACTCTCATAAACCCCAGCCAATATAGCCAGTGGTCAGGGATTATGGAAGTTGTCGTCCAAAATATCTAGAGGGTACCAGGTTGCCTACACCTGGATTAGGTGGAAGTTGAAGCAGTGTTGTTTCATAGAAATGTAAACAAAGAAAATGACTACAGAGCACCTTTGGCCTACAACTCCCAGCATGCCCCAGCCAGCACCTATCACACAAAGTTCGTTCTGGAGGAATGTAATGTCTTAAACATTTCAGATGATGATGATGATGATTTATTTCTATATCGCCCATAGCCGAAGCTCTCTGGGTGGTTTACAACAATTAAAAAATACAATACAATATAAAATACACAATAAATTTAAAACCAAATTTAAAATGACACAAATAGCTAAAACAAGTTAATACAACATGACCAGTAAAATAGTTAAAAATAACCACCCCACCATGCACTATTTAGAGTTGTTAAAAGCCTCGACATAGAGGGCAGTCTTAACCTGTCCAGGTAGGTTGTGGTTGGGAGAGTCATTCTGTCAAGTATTGCGGTCCCAAGCTGTGTAGGGCTTTAAAGGTTAAAACCAGCACTTTGAATCAGGTTCGGAAGCATACAAGCAGCCAGTGCAAGTGGGCCAGAACTGGTGTTATATGTTCGGACCTTCTGGTCCCAGTAATGAGTCTGGCTGCCACATTTTGCACAAGCTGCAGCTTCTGAACAGTCTTCAAGGGGAGCCCTACGTAAAGTGCATTGCAGTAGTCTAACTTTGAGATTACCAGAGTGTAGATTACTGAAATCAGGCTATCCCTGTCCAGATAGGGGCATAGGTGGGCCACCAGCCAGAGCTGGTAGAAGGCACTCCATGCCACTGAGGCCACCTGAGCCTCAAGTGACAAAGATGGCTCCAGGAGCACCCCGAAGCTATGGACCTGCTCCTTCAAGGAGAGTGCAACCCCATCCAGAACAGGTTGAACACCCTCCATCTGGTCAGAGGAACCACCCCTAACAGCATCTCAGTCTTGTCTGGATTGACCTTCAGTTTGTTAGACCTCATCCAGTCCATTGTTGCGGACAGGCAGCAGTTTAACACATCCACAGCCTCACCTGCTGAAGATGAAAAGGAGAAATAGAGCTGTGTGTCATCAGCGTATTGATGGCAATGCACTCCAAAACTCCGGATGACCCCACTCAGCAGTCTCATGTATATGTTGGATAGCATGGGGGATAAGACTGATCCCTGTGGAACTCCATACTGAAGAATCCATGGGGCCGAGCAAAATTCCCCAAGCACCACCACCTGGAGCCATCCATCCAACTAGGAGCCAAACCACTGCAATGCAGTACCTCCAACTCCTAACCCAGACAGCCGCCCCTGAAGGATACCATGGTTGATGGTATCGAAAACTGCCGACAGATCCAGGAGTATCAACAGGGTCACACGCCCCCTGTCTCTCTCCTGACATGGGTCATCATACAGGGCGAACAAAGCTGTTTCTGTGCCAAAACCAGGCCTGAACCCCGACTGATATGGATCCAGATAATCAGTCTCATCCAAGACTGCCTGGAGCTGGTTGGCGACTACCTGCTCAAGGACCTTGCCCAGGAAACATTTGCTCCCGGCCTAAAGTTGTTAAGAACTTCCAGATCCAGGGAGGGTTTTTTCAGGAGTGGCCTCACCACCACTTCTTTCAAGTGGCATGAGACCACTCCCTCTCACAAGGAGGCATTGATCCCTGGCCCAGCCAGCAGTTCCCTCCCTGCTAGTTTTTATGAGCCAAGAGGGGTAAGGATCCAGTGCAGATGTAGTTGCACGAACCTGTCTAAGCACCGTGTCAACATACTTGAGCTGTACCAACTGAAACTCATCCAAGAAAAATTGACCAGGCTGTGTTAGGTTTTGCATAGGCAGAACGAGATTATCACCTGACATGGAGGATGTCTCTTGAGGTGAAGTACACAAGGTCTTCAGTCACCAGACAGAGTCTCAAGGTTTATGACTCAGCAGCCTTGGGACAGGTTTGCAGTAAACATGTTGTGAAAAACAGGTTATATAATAGGTGAGTAATATCCTATTTATAGGTACAGGGTCTAGGGGTAGAAAGACTGACACACTTGTTGACAGCTTCACTCTTCTTGACTTCCTGCTCTTGTTCTGGACTTCCACTTCACTTCATCTCAGCCTTACCACTGGGGTCTTGGATTTGAATCTGCAATGATGTAGTGAGTAAGAGATGCATTGCTTGCCTTAATCCCATGTAATTGGGTCTTACAAATAAACTCTTTAATCTTTATTAACTGCTGTTATCTCCTCCTTCTGTCTGCGTGACTGGGACTGAGGGTCACTGGCTAGGTAAGCTTTTGAACCCGGGTCAGTCCAGCTGTCACAGGCTGTGCTCTGGGTACCTCATCTGATTCAACCGCCATAACATTGGAGTCCATGTCCCAGCAGATGCAAATATATTGTAGCGGGCCTCAGAGGAGTCCAGAATGTCCTTGGGGCCAGTATGTAATAGGCCCCAGACAACCCTAAAAAGCTCTGCTGGGCAGCAAATAGAAGATTGGATAGAGGCAGTGAGATGTTGTTTCTTTGCCGCCCTCACTGCCTCTAAATATACCCGATTTTAGGCACATACCAGCCAGAAACTCCACAAGGGCCCTCTGGAAACCATCCGGATCCACTAGCCTCCGGGGGCAGACCATCTTAATAGCT
The DNA here is from genome assembly GCA_021292165.1 of Shinisaurus crocodilurus. Classification (NCBI taxonomy): domain Eukaryota; kingdom Metazoa; phylum Chordata; class Lepidosauria; order Squamata; family Shinisauridae; genus Shinisaurus; species Shinisaurus crocodilurus. Next base: position 285,261,947 of record CM037876.1, on the reverse strand, counting down.
CCCCCACCCTTGCAGAGGTGAAAAGTCGCTGTCAGTCTAAATCTCAGCAGGCAGTGATCTGACCATGACAAAGGGATCGATTCAAAGTCCCCCACCTTCAGATCACTATTCCCATGCCCAGCTGAAAAAAACAGAACTAGAGTGTGCCCTCCTACATGTGTTGGGCCGATGACATGTTGGGACAATCCCATGGAGTCCATGAAATCCTGAGCCGCCCCAGATAAGGCGCCTTCGGCATGGATGTAAACATCTCCCAGGACCAACAGCCTGGGGGACCTCAACATTGCCACTGAGACTACCTCTGTCAAATAGGGAGTCCATTGAGCAGTGGGGTGGGCGATACACCAACAGAATCCCCAATCTGTCCCGCTGGCCCAGCACAAGGTGCAAACACTCCAGACCAGTAGTCAGACGGACAGGGAGCCTAGAGAGAGAGATAGGATTCCTATAGACCACAGCAACCCCCCTTCCCTGGTCCTCAGGTCTTTTTTTTTTTTAAACCAACCCCCCCCCCCCTTTTTAGCTGTACTTGCACAACTGCAGAAACTTGAAGCCTTGGCTTGGGCAATGTCCTTGTGTGGACCTGCCAACATCCAGGGTTAGTACCTACCAACAGCTCGTGATCATGGCAGGGAGGGCAGCAAGCCAACACCAGACGCCCCCAAGTGTCACTTGGGCATTTGTGGTGCAGCTGGCACTGGCCAGGCATACTTGGCAAGACGCAAGAGTGGCAAAGGTATCTTTGACACTGTACAAACTCATAAACATTGAATGGCTGTTGATGCACCACAAATATGCAAGCCAGCAATGCCAGCTCCCAGAACAATTTCAGATAATATTACTCAGCATTTTGCTGCATACTTCACATACTACAAAAAAGCTGCATTAAAATTCAGTTTTCAACTTTTGCAGACTTTTATATTTACAGTACCCATTTGATTCCATGATTACAAAATGTGCCAGAGCAGAAATAATCCTCGCATCCCATGTGAACTATGTAAATTTGTACATTCTTTCTTAAAAACACTCAAAACAAAATGCAGTAAAGATATATATACTCAGACAACATATCCATTAAAACTGACAAACTATTAAGACCAGTAGCATGATTCAATTTAAAAAAAAACACAAGTTCAGACTGTCCAAAGTTTATCATCTTTTTGGCATCCTTTCTGGTCTTCAGTCACACTCTACATTGATGTACATTTTGTGTATACCGTTATTGAGATGAATGTCAAGGATGGCTTTTGATGAGTTCCATGTAATGATTCCCTCTGTTTTTTCTCCCCATGCAGGTCTGGCTAAGCAGTGACAGCAATAGTACTGAAGCTGCTGATCAGTGGAGAGACACAATTGCTAATCCAGAGAAGGTTGTTGTTAAATGGCATAACATCAGTCCAGCATGATGATGCTTTGAACAGTACTTTTGGTACTGATCTGGACTTGACCCAAGAGGCTTCTGCAGTTATTTAAAATAAACAGCCATAAAATAAGAGAAAGGAACATAAATGCCTATATGGAGTGTGTACAGTGCTGCCTCTGGAGGAGAAAATGAGAGGAGCAGCAGTTGTGCTGGCAAAAATTAAGACATGTCCAGTCCATGGAATTCAAAGGCCACCTTGCAAAATTAGTGGCCTGGCTACTGACTGATGACTGTGGCTTTTATATTCTAGAAGGATTACAGATAAAACTTTTGTATATTTATACACATTTTAGAAGAAAAATGAAGTTAATGTACTCTTTTAAGATTTAAGTAAAAACAACTTGGACGGACTTTCCTTCAAGAAGACTTTTCCTTTTATCAGCAGAAAACCATGCCTCAGCTACTATTTTTGTTTCTAAAATTATTGCATGGGCATCTTAATAGTTCTAACTTCATGGTTAGCAGAGGTAAGGTAGGCAGAGAGTAGTATTTTACTATTTAAAATCCTGAAATAAACTTTTTGAAGTGATTTTGAAGGATGCTTACTTGTCATGATCAGTGTTGGACTTTAAAGTGAAGGGGAAAGCTGGCGGGTGTCAAATGACAACTCTTGCCATACACAAGGTATTTCAGTCTCTCCTACCCCCCTTCCTATTCAAAGCTGAATTGTCAAGTCACCATTCTTCTATATTTGGACTTAAGATTCACCTCACTGATGTGAGCAGAGAGGTGGTTTAAAAGCAGGCACGTTGAGATGGGGTACAGATGAACCTGCTACATCAACCCCAGAGCCAGCAAGGGGTCAAGGTGCTGAGCTTTCTTTCCTTTCCTAAAAGCAAGTCTTTAGCACTTACAGAATCAGAGATGCCAAGCAAAATGTTCTGGTACCAATCTCACCAGTCACTTTGTGAGAAATGAGCTCTCCCCACCTTCTAGCACTTTAAGGTAAATCAGTCAAGAGTTCAAAGTGATGAGTTGGGGGCTTATATGGGTGGATATTAACCCATGGATAGCCAAATTTGCATGTGTGTTGGGGGTTTGCAATGTTCCTGAACTGGAGCATGCACATCCATTGGCTTGGTTATGGCATAATCACGATTATGCTCCTGCTTGCTTTCTAATTCGATTGGTCTATTCAACTTTCCAGTTCAACTAGTCACTTTAATTAGTCTAGAAACAAAACTTCTCCAAGGCACAACGGGCTATAATGTACCCTAGAGTTATGCTATCTTATACTTTAGACTTGACCTGTGACACATTTGCTTAAAAGGTTGGCCACCATTGGGGTAAGCACTAAACAACAGGATGGTCCATCCAAGAATTTGATCAATGATATTTGAAATTACTTTCATGGAGCACTAGATGAAGTATGTTTCACGTACATGGATCCATAGCGCCTCTCAGATTAGCAGCTCACACTGAGCTTTAATAAAGAGGGTTCAGTTTGCTGTAAGGCTACTGAAGGGGGGATTTGACCTAGTGTGAATTCTCATGCTGGCTGCCTCACGGATATTATTTCTGTTTCTAGGGTAACTAGAATACAAATGTGCTTATATGCAAGGTTCACAATTGTTTGGGCCACTTGAAATGCTTTGCAACTACAACTATTACAGTTGAGTTACCACCCATCCATAATGTTTATAGATAATTAAATTTCAGGAGCTCTATCTATAATATTCCAAAAAAATATTATGGAGAGCATTTGTTCATATTTCTGGGAAGGCAATCTAAAGTGCACAGTTTTCATCAATGATTGAAGTCTCCACTTTAAAAAGTGTAAGGGCTTTAGCTGATGGCAAACAGCAAAAGCAAATACACTTTTTAAAAATGTTTGCTAGAAACATGGTGCATACTGTTGTCATCCCTATCCAAAAACTGAAATTATGCAAAATAAGAAAGGGGCTATAATGTCTTTTGGGCATCAGAAACCTGTGTTCCAACTCCATATTCCATAACTAAAATAAAACTTACCTATTATACTTGGTTACACCCAAATTCATGATGTACTTTTTCCAACAGGAGTTATGATTAGTTGTTTATATTTAACAGATTTACAGTGAAATCTTGTGTTTACTCAGAAGTAACTTCCACTGTGTTCGATGTGGCTTTCTCCCAAGGTAAATGTGTGTGTGTTTGCAGCCTGAATGTGGCAATCCTAGAGTTGTATCCACTGTTAGCCTAACTCAAATCCCATTCATTTAAATGGGTTTATGCTAACTAAGACTAACATTGGGTTCAACCCCATTGTTAAATGTGGACACAGTTACCATACTTTAGTGATTAATTTGGAGACTCACAGTGCTGTGTGCACTGAAAACATTCAGAATCAGTATAGGTTATTTTACGGTACTGGTTTGCGGAAGGGCAAATATCTCTTCAAAATACCTCATAACAAAAAAAATGCACTTGTATCTAAAGCTTGAATGAGGCTTCATGTCTGGTGTTTGTGGTGTTTGTGTGTGAAATAGAGAATATATATATATATATATATATATATATATATATATATATAAAACTAGCAAAGAAAGACTAGAACAGTTTTGTTCTAGGTCTCAACAGGGGCAAAGTGAAATGCTCTCCGGCCTACATGGTAAGATAGCTAGCAAAGCTCTCTCCTCTCATTACGGAAGCAGTAGCATAGCCATTGCCAGGCCTTTTGAAGGGGTGGGGGCGAGGGGGTAGCCAGCTATCAATCCCAGGTGTCAGCAGGTGCAGAGTGAAAAATCCTCTGGCCTAGATAGTAAATGGCAGCTGGCAAAGCTCTCCTTTTCACCAAGTATTTTAAAAGACCTGAAGCATTACAAATGTAAGGCAAGCAAAATATTATAGGGATACTCTGCAGTGCAAATGTGGCATGCATGAGACCTAAAAGAAGTTGTTGCATTATGAGGGCCCTGCTCATTGGCAAAGAATGGGGATTTTTTAAAGCAAAAGATATACATTTGCAAAAACAAGTGGCCAGCAACTCTCCACCATTCCTGATGATATTTTATTATACTCCCTGCCTTCCTCCTCCTCTTTCTAGCATGTGTTGCATATGCAGGGGGATAAATGTAGATCTTACTGAGGGGTTCAACTGGTAATAGAAATCTTAGGGTGAGAGAGTATGAAAGGATTTGGATGTTTTGTTCATTAACATTAACAGTGTTGGGTAAATGACCAACAGCTGTTCTAGTATAAAACAAAAATTTAAATTCAAGGAAAGGAATATAAAGCAATTGTTCTACATACATGAACACATGCCCCTGCCCTTCCAGCTTTGGGCCTGAGTTTTCAATCATAATGAAAGAAAAAAGTAACTGAATCACAGCTGTTTTATCTTGCTTCCCTAATTTACAAGGGTAGGCCTAGGGACAGGTATTTTGTGAGTTAACAGTGATTATCCTTTTATTGAATGAAGTTAAACTGAGTAAAGAGGGAGCTTTTTCATCCTGAGCTTACTGCTGCCAACCTGAGGCATTCTGAGTGATCCAGAATCTAAGCTTGTTATGCAACACACACAGCCCAGAGCCAGTGCTTTGTTTAAGAAGGGAGTGAAAGGAATTAACGAAATGGTGATGCCAAATGTTAACAATGACGTCATGTACACACCTGCCACATAAATAATCCCGGATCCGCACACAGATGTACGGTATACCTGAAACCTCTTGCTGAACTTAGCCGCCTATAAAACCAGCATGCACCCTTTTATTGCCTTGGGATACTATTATGCTAAAGGTCAATCTATTCATTCAGAACAATGGTGTTGTACAGTCCTCCAAGGACTGTACCATTTCACAATGAAGGTGGAGAATTGTATGACTAAATGGAGCCCCACATCAAAACCTCCCTGCCTCTCAAAAGCTAGTATGGCCAGGGGAAAGGTTCATAACCTTGAATTGTCTTGTCTTGTATTTTTTTTTAACCTGCAGCCCCAGTTCCCAAAACATGCTTTAATCTCAGCATAGTGCGTTTTCTTAAAAGAGTGGTTTCACATAAATGAAATTTATGGCAGCCCTGAAAACAGCCCTGAAAGCAAACATGATTTGAGAATTCTGAATGTGAGTTCACACATTGTTACCACTGCACCATCATGACAACTTGTAGTTGTGAAAAAGTCATCACTAATCAAGCACCTCAGCTTTCATAACCCTTCAAATACAATTTTAAATTCAGCTGTGATTTAAGTGATAGAAATGCATAGAATCATAGAAAAGTAGAGTTGGAAGGGGCCTACAAGGCCATCGAGTCCAACCCCCTGCTCAATGCAGGAATCCAGGTCAAAGCATCCCCAACAGATGGCTGTCCAGCCGCACCTTGAATGCCTCCAGAGTGGGAGAGCTCACCACCTCCCTAGGTAGTTGGTTCCATTATCTTATTGCTCTGACAGTCAGGAAATTTTTCCTGATGTTTAGGTGGAATCTGAGTTCCTGTAACTTGAGCCCATTATTCCGTGTCCTGCAAACTGGGATGATGGAGAAGAGATCCTGGCCCTCCTCTGTGTGACAACCCTTTAAGTACTGGTGGAAGAGTGCTGTCATATCTCCCCTCAGTCTCCTCTTCTGAAGGCTAAAGATGCCCAATTCTTTCAGTCTCTTTGAATTTTGTTTTTGTCTTCCAGAGTATTAGCTGTTCCACCCAACTTTGTGTCATCTGCAAATTTGATAAGCATTCCCTGGACCTCCTCATCCAAGACATTAATAAAATGTTGAAGAGCACTGGGCCCAGGACCGAGCTCTGTGGTACCGCGCTCGTTACCTCTCCCCAGTTTGAGAAGGAACCACTGATAAGCATTCTTTGAGTCCGATTCTGTAGCCAATTGTGGATCCACCTGAGAGTTGTTCCATCTAGCCCACTTTTAGCTAGCTTGCTAATCAGGATATCATGAGGCACTTTGTCGAAAGCTTTGCTGAAGTCCAGATATATGATGTCCACAGCATTCCCACAGTCCACAAAGGAGGTTACCCGATCAAAAAATGAGATCAGATTAGTCTGGCAGGATTTGTTCTTGACAAATCCATGCTGGCTTCTAGTAATCACTGCATTGCTTTCAAGGTGCTTGCAGACTGACTTCTTTATAATCTGCTCCAAAATTTTCCCAGGGATTGATGTCAGACTGACTGGCCTATAGTTCCCAGGTTCCTCCTTCTTGCCCTTTTTGAAGATGGGAACAATATTTGCCTTCCTCCAGTCATCTGGCACTTCACCTGTCCTCCCTGATTTCTCAAAGATAATAGACAGTGGTTCTGAGAGATCTTCTGCCAGTTCCTTTATTACTCTAGGATGCAGCTTGTCAGGCCCTGGAGATTTAAACTCATTCAGGGTAATCAGGTGCTCCTTGACCATTTGCCTATCAGTCTCAAGCTGCAATCCTGCCCCTTTAGTCTGCTCTTCAGGTTTGCCAGGGGGGTCATAGACCCTCTTTTGGGAGAAGACCGAGCCGAAGTAGGAATTGAACACTTCTGCCTTGTTCCTTGTCTTCTCTTATCAATTTGCCATCCTCATTGTGTAGTTGAACCACCATTTCTTTCCTCTGTCTTTTACTATGCATGTATCTGAAGAAAGCTTTCTTGTTGTTTTTAGCATCCCTCGCTAACCTTAGCTCATTCTCAGCTTTAGCCTTCCTGACACTATTCCTGCAGTTCTGTGCTACCTGCCTGTACTCTTCCCTTGTAGCTTGGCCTTCTTTCCACTTCCTATACGTGTCCTTTTTTGTTTTCAGGTCATCTTTGAGTTTATTGTGAAGCCACATTGGCTTCTTCTGTTGCCCTCTGCCTTTTTTCCTTGTGGGAATTGTTTGCAATTGTGCCTTTAAAATTTCCTTTTTAAAAAACTCCCACCCATCCTGGGCTCCTTTTCTCAATAGAGTTGCTTGCCATGGGACCTTATCATTGTTCTGAGTTTGTTAAAATTGGCTTTCCTAAAATCCAGGGTACGCGTTTGGCTACACTCAGCTTTTGCTTCCCTTAGAATCAAGAACTCAAGTATAACATGGTCACTTCCCCCAGAGTTCCCGAAACTGCCACTTTATCCACTAACTCGTCTCTGTTGGTTAGAATTAGGTCAAGGATGGCCGATCCTCTAGTTCCTTCCTCCACTTTCTGTAGGAGGAAGTTATCAGCAGCACAACTCAGGAATTTCTTGGAGGGGCCATGTTTGGCTGAATAAGTCTCCCAACAGATATCAGGGAAATTGAAGTCCCCCATTACTACCACATCATGCCTCCTTGAAACAATGGCAATTTGCTTTTCAAAAGTTTCATCCTCGTCTTCTCCTTGATTGGGTGGTCAGTAGTAGGCTCCAACCGCCATGTTCGTTTTATTCTTTGCCCCCTTTATTTTAACCCAGATGCTCTCAATGGGGCTGCCATGCTCCTCTTCCTGTATCTCTGTGCAGAGATACGTATCTTTAACATACAACGCAACTCCACCTCCCTTTCTGTTGCTTCTGTTCTTTTTGAACAAGTTATACCCTTCAATTGCTGTATTCCAGCCATGGGAGTCATCCCACCAGGTTTCAGTTACCCCTATCAAGTCGTATTTGCCCTCATGTATCAAGAGTTCAATTTCGTTCTGTTTGTTGCCCATACTCTGGGCATTAGTATAGAGACATCGAAGACTATGTGCTTTATACTCCGACTTTTTCCCTACATTTTGTGGTAGACTATCATTGGGCACCGCTGGAGTTGTTCTCTCCGTTGTGGCACAGAGGACTTCTTCCATTGGAACCCCCGAGTTTATGTCTCCCTCCCCTGTTGGATTCAGTTTAAATCCCTCTTGATTAAGTTCCTCATGCTGTGGCCAAACAAATTCTTCCCAGTCCTTGTGAGGTGCAACCCATCCTTTGCCAGCAGTCCATCTTCCAGGAAGTGTAGCCCGTGGTCCCAGAATCCAAATCTCTCGCGTCGGCACCACCTTCATAGCCAGTCATTCACTCTGAGTGTTTTTCTTTCCCTTTCTATTCCTCTTCCAAGTACTGGAAGAATGAATGAGAAGACTACCTGGGCCCCAAAATTCTTGAGTTCCCTTCCCAAATCTTCAAAGTATGCCGTGATTTCTTTGTAACTCCGCTTGGCAGTATCATTTGTACCCACATGGATGAGAATAAAGGGGTATGTGTCGGTGGGCTGTATGAGCTTCGGCAGCTGCTCTGTCACATCCTTAATCCGTGCCCCTGGGAGACAGCACACCTGGTGAGTCCATGGGTCTTCGCGACATACTTTGGCTTCGATCCCCCGCAGGAGGGAGTCTCCCACTACTAGTATTCTTCTATTTCTCTTTCTGTAGGCCTTGATTTGATTGCCTCCACTTGACTAACCTTCAGCCTCTTGCTCGCTGTCACGTTGGGTGCCAGATAATTCGTCCTCTGCAGGCTGTCCTCTGCTCTCGTCCTCAAGTACCTGGAAGCGGTTCCATAGCTCCACTTCCACAGGCGCAGAATGTCTTCTAGTTCTTCTGCTCCTAACAGTCACCCTTTTCCAGGGAATTCCCCCTACGTTGTTTTCCCTTGCCTCAGCATTCTCCAACTCTGCCTCATCCTGCTGTTGCCCTTCTGGCTCCTGTACTATGCTTTGCTGCTGTAGACCCACCGAGAGTTCTGTCTAAGAACTCTTCACTTTCTCTTATACTCCTGAGGGTTGACACTTGCTGCTCCAGTCTTCTGACCTTTTCTTCCAACAGCATGACCAGCTTGCATTTGTTGCATGTGTAGGCCATGTTGATCTCCGGCAGGAAAACAAACATTGCACACACATTGCAGGTCACCACCATTGCAGATTCCTTTCCGTCCATAGTTCTCAGTTCCCTTTATGTTTCTGCCTTTCTTTTCGTACTGGAATGGCCGGTGCCTTGTCCTGCCTTCCCTGAATGTTAACAACAGAGCCCCCCTGGTCTATAAGAGTGAGGTATTAGAACAAAACAAACAAACAATCTAGAAAATTTCTGAGGGACCTCCCCTGCCGAACTCCCCTGCCAAACTATTCCTGTACTACTCGCTCTGTTCGCTCGCTCTCTGGGAGCCTGCCCACTTATCACAGCCCCAAGAACAGCTGGAGCCTCTCAGCTGGGAGTCAGGAACAGAATGAGCTCCCAGGCCTCTCCCTTCCCTTTAAGCTCTCAGGTCACACCCTTCCCTTGCAGCTCTTGTTGCATTCCAGCAAGTTGTACTGCAGCTCTTGTTATTGTACTCCTGTTTGCTCTCCCTGTTCGCTTGCTCTCTGGGAGCCTGCCCGCATGGGGTAAATCAGTCCTCTATTTATTTATTTATTATATTTATACCCCGCCCTTTTTTTCCTGCAAGGAACCCAAGGTGGCTTACATAATCCTCCTCCTCTCCATTTTATCCTCACAACAACCCTGTGAGGTAGATGAGGCTGAGAGTCAGTGACTGGCCCAAAGTCACCCAGTGAGTTTCATGGCCGAGCGGGGACTAGAACCTGGATCTCCTGAGTCCCAGCCCAACACTCTCACCACTACACCACACTGGCTCTCATAGATTATAGATTGCCAATAACATGTTATATTCAGAAGTACGCAAGTATAGTCAAGCACTCAAAGCAGGGGAAATGTATATTTGCCAAAATCTCGTCATTTTACAAAAATATCATGCAAACCCCTCTTTCCCCACCCCAAAACAAAGACAAAGAAAATGCAGCCAGCAGCAGCTGCTGCGTACACACAGACAAGCCAAGTAGCAAACAGGATTGTGCATATGTACACATGCAAAATTGTTCCAGAGCTGTTAATTTTGGCTAGACTTCCAAGGAGACCTGCCACAGTTCAGTTGGATTAAGAAGAATTCCCTCAAGGATGAGCAAAATCTGAATGTGCAAACATCAATACAAGAATAAAAAGAGACAAGTTCTGTCTGCAAGCACAAGGGGAGCCCCAGCTGATGAAGCATCTCAACCCAAGTGACAACGCACTGACAGGTAAACAGTTAAGCATGCAGGCAAGTTAAGCACCAGTGTGAGAAGGTAATTACTACTACCCATTTATTTAATGTATTAATCGTCAGTTGGCACAAAAAAAAGGGGCACAGCAAAGGGCATTGCTTTGGGGCTAAATCTTAGGAGAGATAATTATGTAGAAACTTACAGTTCTTGTAGTTCTGCTCCAGCACACAAGACTTGAGTGGCTGCAGTAAACCTCAAGCAGAAACCTAGACTAAACGTAATTTTGGAAAGGGGGTAAAAGCTACTATATAATTCTACAGTGCCAATTACCATAGTGCAGACCTAGCTAGTGGAAAAGTCAGTTTATAAACAAAAAGTGTAGGCTTCACTTTCAGTTCAAGTTCAGTGTAGGCTCAGCAGGGCTGGGGTCAAGGATGGGCCCCGGCCAAGGGCCCACACCTCAGCAGGGGCCCACTGACAAGATCCCCCTGGACTTGCATCTCTTCATCATTGCAACTTGGTTGTCCGCCTGCCTCTCCCTCTAAGCCAGACATCGGTAGTGGTGAGAAGGAGCAGTAAATGCTGCTGCCTATTTGCTCACTGCCTGTCAAGCAAGTGCTCTCTGCCTGACAAGCAAGCAAGTGGTAGCAATGATGAGAAAGAGACTGAGGAGCAATAGCATCTGGTGACGACTGCAGTGAGAAGGTAGACTTGGGGGGGGGGGCATTGAGGGTGCCTTGTCTCAAGGGCTCTCAAAAACCTGGAGCTGGCACTGAGGCTCAGGTTTTAAGTGCAGCTTGTGGGCTAGAGTGTAGGTGTTTATTTAAAAATTCAGCATTTAGTTCAATTTTAACAAAGTGTGTTTTGGAAGTGCACATTGAGTCAGGCCAATGCAATCCCACTGGGACTCAAATTGAGTCCTCTTTTTAATCCCACTCATTGTCCACTCCCCTGATAAAAATCACATTCCCTGGAAGATTCATCTGACCAAAATCACCCTTTACATTTCCACTCACTAGAGCAGGGGTTCTCAACCAGGGGGGGATTCCAGGGTTGGGGGGGGGGATTTGGACCACAGCCTCAAACTGTTGGAATACTGATCTTTCTACAAATTACAGTTCTACATATTGTACATAATCTACAGGACATCACACCTCAGCAGATTATGGCACAGATTAAGTCAGACAATCTTGGAAAGTGGGGAATGAAATTCTGACATATATGGTGAAAAGGGTGCATGGGGCAAAAAAGGTTGAGAACCATGCACTAGAGTACAGTGCAGCCCAGTAGTTAATCCATGCCCTCCTAATCTAATTGGCTGCAGCTGAAGTTGGGGGAAATCTAGCTAGGGGTATAAAAGTATTTATTTATTTATTATATTTATACCCCACCGTTTCTCCTGCAAGGAACCCAAGGCGGCTTACATAATCCTCCTCTCCATTTTATCATCATCATCATCAGGCGATCACTCGTGACTGAGTAAGATTGTCTTCCGGGATAAAAGGAGGAAATTCTTTGGTTGGTTGGGTTGGGTTGGGGTTGGGTTGGAAGACGCCTGTGCGTGAAACTGTTTTATGTGGGGAGATCGGTGCACAGCGAATCACCACACAAACTTGACAGAGTACGGCAGAGATCCAATGGCACGGTTACCCTGACGATTGGAAAACCATTCTCTGCTGCAGCCTTCATCCGCCTTCACAGCCGTTGTAATTTAGGTTTAATTATCTTCCGCCTGTTCTGCCGTTGAGGACTTTATGTTTTGGATTGTTCTTTGTCTGGTTCCTCTCCCCGGACCTTACCGCCATGGGTGACCCTACTGGGAGTACATAGCTCCCGACGGCATTGCTCACAGGATTCATCGGAACACGCAAGCCCACTCACCACTTCAAGGTGACGATCCGGCGAGGATCCTCACAACAACCCTGTGAGGTAGGTTAGGCTGAGAGTCAGTGACTGGCCCAAAGTCACCCAGTGGGTTTCAGGGCCAAGCAGGAACTAGAACCCGGATCTCCTGAGTCCCAGTCCAACACTCTCACCACTATGCCACACTGGCTTGCAAGGGAGCAACCCCAATTTTCACAAACACTCATATAGTGGTGGTGGGAAGGCTAAAAATACCCCTGTCCTGTCCTGTCCTGGTCAGTCATGGCTGGATAAGCGCTTCCCCTTTACTTCAATTGCTTGTTACATCAACTGTCCGCACTATAGGACAATTGTGATACAGTGCTAAACTGCTAAAGTTTAAGATTAGGCAAGTTCCGAAACAAAGCACCATGCGGTTTTGCACGGGGGGGGGGGGGGAGATTTCCCATTTATTTTCCTGCAGTTTCTTGCAGACCTCCAGTTTAGAAGATAGACCTTCTATTAGCCACCTTGAGTTTTTGTTTTCATAAACAACGATGGGATAAAATGAGCAAAATATTTGTATTATGTAATCCAGTTCTAACTACTTACTGCCGCCAAATATAATCGTAATATGAGAGAAAATGAAGTATCTCTAGTATACTGCTAGCAGACCATATTTTTATTTGTTTAAGATATTTTTACACTGCCTTTCAAAGCAAAGCCCCCTCAAGGCAGTTTACAAGGTAAAATTAAAATATAAAATACAATTAAAACAGTAGCATAAAACATTTAAAAGTAAGAGCAACAGTAAAAACTCCCATTAATAAAATAAAGATTGGCATCGATTCATTTAAAAGAAGACTGAAATATCTAGTTCTTTAAGTCCTGCTTAAAAAACAGTCAGCGAGAGTCCAGAGTTAGGACTCTCTTCCTGAGTACAGAAAATCCTTGGAAGGGAAAAAAAAAAAATCTAGTTCTTTAAATCCTGCTTAAAAAACAGTCAGCGAGAGTCCAGAGTTAGGACTCTCTTCTTGAGTACAGAAAATCCTTGGAAGGAAAAAAAAAATGCTGCACTTTGCTGCCCCAGAGTGTCCGTAGTAGAAAACAGCAATGTTGAGGAAATATTCCCAATCAGCTAGGATCATCTTTGCACAGAAGCATTGTATACCTGTGCCCTCTGCCAACTCCTATATCTATTAATTTACTATTTATTTAGTAGATTTATATCCCAGTTTTCAACTAGAGTCCTGAAGGTGGCTTGCAATATTTACAAATACAACAGATACAACGAGAACCACATGTTCACAAGAAAGAAAACTGCACAATGCCAAAAAAAATCCTCCACTTGAGTAGGAGCCAGCACCTGATGTTCCTTCCCATAAGGCAGTTGATAACAGTTGACCTTGTCAGGTGGGTGGGGTGGCAGCATCCAGTCCTGATGCTCCCTTCCTTTGTCCCAATAATTTAAAGTAGATACCTCTCTCTGCTTGTCCAGTTCACTGCTGTAGTCAGTTTAGTACAGTGATGGCGAACCTATGGCACGGGTGCCACAGCTGGCACGCAGGGACCACTCTGTGGGCACTCGAGCCATTGGTCACCGGATCGCGAAAAGACCGTCCCCTTCTGCAAAACACTAATGATTTTGTTCTTTCTCACAGTGTGGAACAGAATGATTTTATTCTAGAATTCCTGTCACCAAATTCTTTTCTACATTGTTATCACATTTAAGAGATTTTGAAGAATGATGCACAGAGCATGGCTTAGATGTAAAGCCCTAACAGTTGACCTGAGTGCTGCATGTGTTGCTCTCAAACTAACAGAGTATGAGCCAAGGTTTGACAAATTATCAGCATGCATGCAATAGCAAAAATCACATTAATTGTGCAAAAGCATGCCCAATGCAACTTTTACCTAATGCAGTGTTTGCAGTCCAAGACATAAAGTGTTTAAAATGTGTTAAGCACGTTCAGTTTTCTTGTTTATCTTGCTCATCCTAGTACAGGTTGACTTTTACTTTTACTAATCCGACACCTGTAGAAGCAGGGAAAGGACCCGGAGTAAAGCTTGCCCCATACCATTTCAGTCTGGCATATAATCATATTACAAGTTGAGAATCCCTTATCCAAAAAATACATGTGCCTAATTATTTAAAAAGTTTGTATAAATTCCCTTCAGGCTATGTGTACAATGTAGTACTATAATAATTTTTTGAGTTGATTTTTTTTCCCAACAAAAAACTGTATCATTGAAAGCTCTGTTATTGTGTTTTTCTTTAAAGACAAAATATGTTAATTAGTTCGGACAACTGTATGAGTTGTTTTTCTAAAACTAAAACCTCGGTATTCAGATTTAATTGCAGTGTTGGCACTTTGAAATAAATAAGTTGGTTTTGTGTTGCAGTTTGGGCACTCGGGCTCAAAAAGGTTCGCCATCACTGGTTTAGTAGCACCCAAAATATGGATGATAAATAATCTTCCCTTTTCAGAGTTGCCTAATAAAATAGTCACAGGTCCTAACAACACCTTATGTCCTGTCATATAATTGACTAGCTGTTGCCTGCGGCTTCGCTCACGTGGATTTTAGGATTTGGGACACCCCATACTCAACAGTCATTCATTCATTTGGTCAGTTGTTTAAAAAGTTTCCCTCCCTTTTCACCCCCTTAGAGAACATCCTAAATGGCCCAGGGGAGATTTGCATACCCACTCCTATTGGCCCCTGCAGGAATTCATACGAACATTCTAAGTGTCATACGGCCATGGGCTATTTGCATAACTGCTCCTATTGGCTCCAGCAGCAATTATGAGGTGAGGCCGATTTGCATAACTGCTCCCCTGTTGTTTTGCCCATAGGAGATATGAGAGTGGGGCGATTCCCCCCTTTTCACCCCCTTAGGGGTGGAATTTCAAAAAATCCTTCCTTAGTGGGTGTCTATGTCATAAAAACAACGTTCCTTCAAAATTTCATGTTTCTAGATTAAACGGTTTGAGCTGGGCGTTGATCAGTCAGTCAGTCAGTCAGCCAGCCAGCCAGGACTTCTTCTTTTATATATATAGATTATCTGCACTATTGATTATTTTCCTTTTGCGTCATGTCTTTTAGATTGTGAGCCTGAGGGCAGGGACTGTCTTATTATTAATCTTTGTAAGTCACTCTGGGAGCCTTTTCTGGCTGAAGAGCGGGGTATAAATGCAATAAATAAATAAATAAATCCAACATATTTTAGTACTCATGGCCATGGGTGATATTTAGGGGACATTTCTGAGGCTGTTTACCTTAACATAACCCCAGTGACATGAAGGAAACTGGACTGAAATAAAACAGTACCTCATTTTAGAGTTATGGAATACTTTTCTGGAGATAACATTCTTGTATTTGCCAGAGATTACACAAGGGTCTCATATTCTGAGACAGCCTTCCTATGAGAGACTGAACATTGTGTGGCAACAAGGCACACAGACATTACAGTAATACCTTGGATTGCAAATAACTTGGTTTGAGAGCGTTTTGCAAGACAAGCAAATTTTTAAATATTTATTTAATATTTTTTTTACTTGATATACAAGCGACGTCTTACAATACAAGTACTGTAGTACGGCTTAAATTAAAAATCTCTGTACAAATTTTTTTGGGGGGATTTCATTTTGATATAAAAGTGTTTTGGATTACAAGCACGTTTCTGGAACGAATTATGCTCTCAATCCAAGGCATGACTGTACTGAGCTTTTGCTTCAAGGGTAGAGACTCTTTTATGCTTTTATTAATATAATCTAAGAGCCAAATTAGATATAAGAAAGGCTTGATTGCATTTTATATGTTTTGTTTATATTTATTTGAAGCATTTTTATGCCATTCCTCAGCCAAAAAGGTTACCAGAGCAGCTTACATACAATCAATTAATCAAGAAAGTCCCTGCCCACACGACACACAAAGAAAAGGAATAGGGAGGGAACAGGGTGCGTGGGAATTATACAATTATATTAAAAAGAAAGCTGGCGCCAGGGACCAGGAGCAGCAAAGCAACGTTCTCCAGTCCTGAGGTCCCTGCCCAGTGCTGTTGTGCTTTTTGTTGATGTCAGGAAAGCGTGAGTGAGGATTTACTCAGAAGTAAATCGCATTATGTTTAATGGGGGCTACTCTCTAGTAATTGTGTAAGTTTGCAGCCTAAGAGAAATACATTCCCACACTCTCCTTGCCAGTGTGCCATGATCAGTTTGCAATTAACTGGTAAATATTTAAGATGCCACGGAGCTCTTTGCTGATGCCAGGCACTCCATCCTCCCCATCTGAATTTGGGCCTTAAAGACCAAGGAAAAGTGTGGGTGCCTGGAGAGTAAGTTTTAAGCAAGCACAATTTGGGACATTGCACAGTTCTGTCCTGAAAGCAAGCAAGAGGCTAATTAGCTTGCCTTCTATACAATTTAAATTATAGTAATTACTTTTAATTATGCACATATATTGCATGTGTAAATTAGCATATGCAAATTTGTATGGGTTTTTTTTTGTCCTATGGGCCTGAGCCCCAGATCTTTTAGGTACCTAGCACTGCACCTGCCCTCAAGCTGCTATTTGCTCTGGGAAGAAACTGGCCATTGGCACTGGGTTAGGGAATATAGGCCTTGAAATATCCCTGCCTTTTGTTGCAAAAATATGCTCAGAGTGCCTTTCTGGAGAACCCAATTACTCGGAAAAAGAGAAGCAGCTGCACCAGAGTGAAGTTTTCAAAGTTTTATTTTGCGCAAAAGGTTCAGCGGGGGCGGGACCCCCAAATCAGAACTGAACAAAGGAACAAACATGGGGTTCACCTTTTATAGCAGGGAATTATGGGAACACATCATGCAAAGCACATTCCAATAAACTTTCAGTTTTAGTGCACCTGTCTGGCTACTAGTCACTGCCAAGTTCTATCGGCTGGCAACAGAGCACTTTGCTCCTCACTTCACATACTTTTATCTATCTGTTCTCTTCTCAAGGTTTCTTAATATGTTTCAACAATAGTTGCTTTCTTCTTTACAATATAGAGTTCTTTCACAAACTGAGAATAACAGGAGGTCACTCTAGTTTAAACAGCAGGCAGGCAAAATGGATTACTTTAAAATCAATTAGTAATACAGCAATAATCAATCTGTTAACACAGCAATATTTCTAACACTTTCTCTTTAGTGCTAGATCTTTTACCGAACCTTTCTGCAGGAAATAGAGGATTTAGGGCTTCTCTACATTTATTGTGCGCTCGTGATTCCTCAGTCACGGTAGTTTGAGGGTGCTTTACATGGCATCCTCATCCTCCAGGGCCTTTCTCATGTTTTCCAAGCATTTCCATGCCTTTTTTTAGACTGAGCGAAGTGTATTATCTGGAAATGGTGGAATGAACCGGAATGAGAAGCTTGTGTATTTTGGGAATTCCACTATACTCTAGTGCAGGGGTCCTCAAACTATGGCCCGCAGGCCACATCTGGCCCACCTTGTCTTTTTATCCGGCCCGGCAGCCAATTGTTGGTGGTATAGTGGTTGCTCGCGCGAGGAGAATCTCCTTCTTGCGCGACTCTTCCGCAACCGTCGGAGGAGGAAAGCTCGCGGGATTATAACACTGATGTCATCCCACGCGCTTTCCTCCTCCAACGGCTGCGATGGCTGGGGCTCCATTTTCCTGCTCGTCCCCGCTGGTCTAAGCGCGCTTGTTCTTCTTGCCCTTGTTACTCTTCTGGTTCAGCATTGATAAGGGAGGAGGAGGAGGAAGAGGAGCGGGTCGTGGAGCGGTGGCGGCAGCGGGAAGCTTGAGGAGGACACAACAGTGGAGAAGGCGCTTGATGATGCCGCTGCCACTGCCGCCGCCACCGCCGCCTCTTGCTTGCTGCCACTGCTGCTGGTACTACACCGCCACCAACCCCGGCTTATTGCAGCTCCATTGTCAGGCGGAGGAGCCAGCTCGCCCTCGCCCTCACGTACAACGGGCTCGTCGCGCGCACCCACACCCACACCCACACACCACAGCCGCCTGGCCACGGGAAGAAGTGCAAGCCACGGGAAAGGCGTGTCTAGCTTGTTTTGATTCTGCTTCTTCTCCCTCGGCTGCACTCCCCTCCCTGCCCGCTTCCTCCTCTTCCTCGTCTCTCGCCCTGCCAAGCCCTGGTGACAGTGGAAAGCAAAGAGCAAGTGAAAGGAAGGGAAGAGGAAGGCGCAGCTCAGAGGCTGGACTAGCAGTGTTGGCAGCAGCAGCAGCAGTAGGGAGGCACTTGGGAGCTGCTAAGGTTCTTTCAAAGCATCACAATGGTGATTGTGAAAGGGGTTCCTCCAGATACAGTATGTCGGGATTCATCTCCCAAGCAGGAATAAATATGGGAATAGTGCAATAGGCAAAATCTCTTAAACCCGTGATCGCTTGACACGCTCCTCATTCTCGCCGTGTGGACTTTTCTCCATCTCCTCCCACCCCTTACCTGCATACTTTGCATGCACGCTGCTTAGGCTCAGGGGTGGGCAACTTGTGGCCTCCTGGCGTTGGTGGACTGCAACTCCCGGTATTCTTCACCATTGACTAGGCTGGCAGGCTGATGAGAGTTGCAGTTCAACACCCGGAGGGCCAGAAGTTGCCGAACCCAACCCTGCGCTAAAGCTTGAGAGTTTAGGACCCGAAGATGTTTGTCCAGATTAGTATGGAATTCAAAAGGGCAACCTTGTGTATGTGAGATAGATGTTTCTCTCTGCACATGTGCACACTAGAAGATACCTCTGGAATTGTATCCACGTCCAGTTGCAATGCAGAACGGGCTGGCAACCGAGGTAGGTAGGCGGGTGCAAGCCCGTAGTCAGCCTAAAATTCCATCCTCCATTTAATCACTTATTAACATTATAATCATTAATTTATAATAACTTTCCATTTAAGAAAAAAAAATCCCCTATCAAGTAAAAAAAAAGGACCCGGGTCCTTTTTTTACTTGATCCATTCGTTCATATTTTTTCAAACTATAGTCTGGCCCCCCAACAGTCTGAGGGACAATGAACTGGCCCCCTGTTTAAAAAGCTTTGAGGACCCCTGCTCTAGTGCCACTTATGGTTGTGTAATGGAATATAGAAAGGCAGAGAAAGAAAAACCCCAGGGGGGGGAAACACATGTAAAAGAGCCAATCTTAATTCTGCAAAGAATCCTGGGCCCCCAGCAGCAGAAGTCTCGATAAATTGGCAGGTTAAAAGCTTCATGTAGAGAGGTCTTTGGAGTATAGATAGCTGGCCTGTATCCCTTGGTTTGCACACTGTCTGGCAAAAAGCTACCAAGCAGATCGGTGGATACCCTTAGTGTACACAAGGTTACTTTGACCTCCCATATTCCAGAAACCATATTCTGGGTCTTGCTCAAGGCTGGACCTTGTGATAGGAGGTCTGATATTACTTGCAGTCTCCACGAGTTGGTTCTGTTGATTTCAGTGATATCAGAAAACCAGGCTTATCTGACCAATGTGAGGAGATGAGGATAACTTTGGCTTCTTTTCTTTTTACATTGAATTTTCTAATGAGTTTGTGTAAACTGGGTTACCACTGGGGTTGAGGTATACCATAGTCTCCTATTCAACAGAGAGGGTGAATGAGAGAATTTATCACATGATTCCTATCTTTATATTGCCAAAGATTTTATTTCCTAACAGAGGAGCTGACTCTTTGCCTCTAACAGGTGAGGTTACAGTGTCAGAAGGAAATGCAAGAAACTTCCCCTTCTCTCTGAAGCTCCATGTTTGGGGGTGTGGGGTGGGGGGTAAGTTTCACCTGTTGAATTTGTGTCAATCCTGACCATTTTAAAACAAAAAGAAAGAGATTGCCCTGCAAGCACTGCCCCCCCCCATGAAAAACACCAGATATCAACAATTAAGGGTTTAAGT